>JBAMCK010000531.1:0-455593 GCA_037075185.1 Drosophila pseudotalamancana | reverse complement strand
TTTACCGATATTTTTGTTTTGTTGATTATTAGTTTTCCTCGTCTGTGAAAAAAAAAAAAAAAAAAAAAAAAAAAAAAAAAAAAAGTGTTGAATTGCCGGAATTTTCCATTTTTGGAGTAATTTCCATTACAATATTACAGAAAAAACTACGTAAAAAACCCAACTACACAAACCGTCCAACCCCGTATAGAAACTGAAGCGTAATGAAATGAATGTGTTTGTGGAATCGAAACAGTTCTATACCATTCAAGGTTGCATAAAGAATTATCGATATAGGCTAGCGATGTGAAACGTGAAATTATTCCCTCGACAAAAAGACGATAGTTAGATGACTGAATTTAAAATATATATTCACAATTTATTTTCTTCTTATAGACAAATTTGATGTATATAATCGTTAACACCCACTTCAGATGTCATCCAATGGCTTCGTGATTTATAGGTAATTCACACAGTTTTTCATTAGCTATACTTGTAGCTTATACACAAAAATTAATATTTTGGAATTTCGATGAGTAAAAAACAATTGTTTTTGAAGTGGTATATCCAGTACTCTAAGGCAATCTATATATAAAGAAATACAATTGCAATAATATAAAATATTAATAAAAGTAAAGCTTACCAATCTCATAAAATCCTTTTTGTATGGATTTAAAAAACATCTCCATTGGCAAATTTAAAAGCTTGGCGACGGAAACATTCTCTAAAATCGCCAATGTAGCGCAAGTCAGTGCCTTTAACTATAATTCAATATAATTATTTTGACAATATCTTAAATAAATTATTTACTTACTGTAGCAAATACAACATAATAGACGAGTGTAGTCGGAAATAAGAATAGAATTGTAGAAAAGAATATTGTCGCAAGGTAAAGCTGCCGATTCATATAATTGTGAGCTTCAATTCGGTCTAAAATAAAAGTATTAGTTAATAAAATGCTGCTATAATGACATTTTACTTTTGCCTTACTTCTTAAAATATTATAACGATTGCCTCGAACGACTTGCCATAAAACTGTAAGTCCCTTAAGTTCCACGGTATTCAATCTATAGGTAATCAGAAATATTGTTAATCATGCTAAACGCATTATAACATTTGGATCTTACACTTTGGTATAAACATAAAAACAATGTGCATGTAAGCCAATAATTGATATTAAGTCAGCGAGCAAAGCTATTTGATAAGTAAATCCTAAGCATCCGAAAGCTCCAATGGCAAGAAAAACCTGCCGTACAATTGGTTCAATTAAATCTGAAACAAATTTAATACGTAATAAATTGAAGAATAGATATAAATATATACATTTTTTTTGCATACCCAAAAAAGTTGACCATAGTTCGATGTGATATTTAAAGCAATCAAGGAAAAAATTGTTCAGATGTATGTTAAGCTTTAGGCCAATGGGACTGCCTTCTAAAACTTTTAAAAGGGCATATAATTGTTGTATGATAATCTAAAAGTAAACTACATTTTACAAATTATACTTGTAAATGTTCAAATCTTTGAGCTTACGTGAGAAATTTGAATTAAGAAATCGCCTGGATGAGAAACAAGCTTAAACAAAATCAACATCAAAATAATGCCTAAAGCTCGATCAATCATAATATTTGTCAACCTGGAACTAAACAAAAGATAAACATGTGTGTGCAAAGTATAAATTAAGGTTTATCTTACCCTGTTGCATATATAGATTGCCATTCCTTATAATGCTTATAAATGACTGTATGGGTAATAATACTGTTTATAAATCCATTTCCAACAACATATTTAAATAGGAGCATGGGAATATTTGCAAGGAAACACAGGAGCTGACTGAGATAGAACCATAAATCTCTTGATTTGTGCGAATCTGGTTGAGGCTGAACGAACTTTGCCAGCATATAGAAATCGCATTCATCATTAAGCTCAGTCTCGTTTTTTGTCCTTTGGGCGAGATAATTGTGTTCTTTGATAGTTAGACTGCGGACTGTTTGCTTATCATAAAGTATCAGTTTTATTTGATTTAGATTATCGGGAGTTATGCCCGTAAACATTAGCGAAATGTTTGGTGAATCATTTGTGTAGGTGAAGCATAAAATCACGTCGCGTGGACGACAAAGATTGCTGTTCGCATAAGAATCATTGCGCAGGATTGATCCTAAGAAGCGCATTTTGTTTATCTCCGAGTCTAATTTGTTGTTGTTGGCGTCAATAACATAATAGACGACGACATTGTCCTCGCTAATGTGAAGCTGCCCATATAAATTGCAGGAGCGTTTTAAATAAAAGTATTCAGTGGGTAGAAATATTTTAATGCTCATGGTTTCCAATTAGACCGGCATTAACTGAACTCATAATACACAACAGAACAATATATGGAGAAGGTGATAACTTCGATAACAATTTATAATCGATCCATTGATATATTTCAAAATGTAATGTCTGTGCACCTCTGATGTGTGTTTGTGTTTCAATTCAGCATTTCATATTTTTCATTTTTCACGTGTTCTGTTTTATATCGTTTCGCAGATATTTATTGACATACACATTCGCATTTTAAAGGGATACATATTTCATCGGCTTTTGTTTTATAGTTAAAATTTTTTTTTTTTTCGTGTAAAAAGATTTTTGTGCAAATATTAAAATGGGATACGATGGTAAGTTGCATTTCTGAAAGGCGGTGCCCATGCCTTTACGATATATACATACGTATGTTTCAATGTGCTTAAGTTCAGGCTTCGGCTAATTTACACATGCATGTACGTACATAAGTTTACATAAATAGAATGGGCTAATGTATTAATGCATACCAATTTGGACTATACATGTGTACTTGATAAAACATGATCAACTCTGTTTATTTTAAAGCGATGAAATAATTTTCTCATTTATCGTTATTTTGCATACTCACCGGCCGACATATTGTCAGCTAAATACATACGTACACATGGATGTAAGTATGTATGTGTGTGTATATGTGATGTATTTTTGTATTTGTTATCCTTGCTCCATGATTTCACTTAATTAAGCCAGCAACGCTTATTAATACGTACGCTGCAATGCGACGTACTGCATACATTTTTCCCACCAAAATAATCGGGTTGCGTATGACGATGGACAGTTTTCTCTATGTATAAATATATACGTATATGATTATGACCGTGTGTGTGTGTATGTGGGGATGTGAATATGTATGTTTGTATATACGTTTGCAAACCCCGTGAGTATACAACACACTATTTTAATTAGTTTGTTTTTTTTTATACACATATGCTTAATCATAATACTTCAGCCGGTGATTATGATTATGTTTAGATTTTTAGGAGCATGTACAGTACCTTCAAGAATTGAACATCCGCCAAACTAAAAAAGATTCAAGATACTTTTAGAAGAGGACTTTACTGCTATGCTTAGAATTTTAAAACACCTCCGATTTTTGTGTTTATAAAATGCACTCATTTGTATATTTTTATAGTTATAATAAGCCAAAATATTTAGAGAATGCATGGCATTCGATAAGTACAACATTCAGTCCATATCCTCGGCTAGGATTAAGGTTCAGATCCTTAATTATTTAAATGCCAGGACCAATAATACAATTTATCTACCGTCTTCCTTAGACATACATATGTATATTTAAATACTACGTATCTATTTATCTGGTCAGACAAACTGATTTGAACAAATCATTCGCGATTATTAAAACAATATTTTTAAGAGTTTGTTAGAATTCACGGAAAACAAGTCCTATAGCTTTAAAAAAAAAAAATCCCAAAAGACTTCGAATTCATTACAATTTAATATTTTTCATCACATCCCATCGATTTGTAACTCATTTTAAAATATCTTGATGTTTTATTTAAAACTTGAATAACCATTGCCAATAAAATTTCGAAGCAGTACGGCATATTACAATTTGTAACGAGGTGGACAGTGAGTTTCGAACGTTAACAAGAAGCCTTTATAGTGCATATACCCATTATATCCCATAATACAAATCCGAAGTCATTTTAGGTCATTTAAAAGCCTAATGTGTATTAATCTAACCATGTTTTCATTGAACAGATCGTGACCGTGACCGCGACAGGCGTCGCCATCGATCCCGATCCCGTGACCGGCATCGTGAACGATCTAGGGATCGTCGCCATCACCGGAATTCGCGGCGCAAGCCTTCATTGTATTGGGACGTGCCACCGCCAGGATTTGAGCATATAACACCAATGCAGTACAAAGCGATGCAGGCATCGGGACAAATCCCGGCCAGCGTAGTGCCAGATACGCCGCAAACAGCTGTGCCCGTGGTTGGGTCAACTATAACGCGTCAGGCGCGTCGCTTGTATGTGGGCAACATTCCGTTCGGTGTCACTGAGGAGGAAATGATGGAGTTTTTCAATCAACAAATGCATTTAGTTGGTTTAGCACAAGCCGCCGGCAGTCCAGTGCTGGCATGCCAAATTAATTTGGACAAGAACTTTGCTTTCCTGGAGTTCAGATCTATAGACGAGACCACCCAGGCTATGGCCTTTGATGGCATCAATTTGAAAGGACAAGACCTCAAGATAAGGCGCCCACATGATTACCAACCAATGCCCGGCATCACGGATACGCCGGCAGTAAAGCCCGCTGTTGGTAAGTGAAGCAAGATAAGCACTCAATTAAATCGCAATAACATAATTCTTTCTATAACAGTGTCTAGTGGAGTCATCTCAACAGTGGTGCCCGATTCACCACACAAAATATTTATAGGAGGTCTCCCTAATTATTTAAATGATGAACAGGTAAGCAAAACAAACTATTAGTGGATTTTAAACAGACATAAACACATATACGCTTAAATATTTTGCAGGTGAAAGAGTTATTGCTATCATTTGGCAAGCTACGAGCGTTCAATCTTGTTAAGGACGCAGCAACTGGCTTGAGTAAAGGATATGCCTTTTGTGAATACGTTGATCTGAGCATTACTGACCAGGTAAGTTGACAAAGTTTGTTATGAATGCAACAACTAAATTATACGTTTTTTTTTTAAAGTCAATTGCTGGATTAAACGGTATGCAGCTGGGAGACAAGAAACTGATCGTTCAGCGTGCCAGTGTGGGTGCCAAAAATGCTCAGAATGCTGCTAATACAAGTCAATCGGTTATGTTGCAAGTGCCAGGTTTATCGACGGTGGTCACATCTGGTCCACCTACTGAGGTCCTTTGCCTATTGAACATGGTCACTCCCGATGAGCTGCGCGATGAGGAGGAATATGAGGATATATTAGAGGATATTAAGGAGGAGTGCACGAAATATGGAGTCGTTCGCAGCGTTGAGATACCGCGTCCGATTGAAGGCGTTGAGGTTCCTGGTTGTGGCAAAGTATTTGTCGAATTTAACTCGGTACTCGACTGTCAAAAGGCTCAACAGGCATTGACTGGGCGAAAGTTCAGCGATCGCGTTGTTGTTACTTCATACTTTGATCCTGACAAATATCATAGACGCGAATTTTAGATAAAGTTTCTACGTATTTCACACATTCACCAATATGTCCAATAAAAAGAGAAAGCAGACAACAACAAAAAATCACATAATAAAATACCAATTCATGAATTTTATCCAATACACAATTATTTTTTGCCTCAACTATTACCTTCAGATCGAATTGAAATGGTTCCGGGATTTAGTTCCTGCCCGCAATTTACGGATGTTTCTTTTAAAACAAACAAATTGAAAGTGCAACAATGTTAAATATCACTTACGCCGTAAAAACTTTATTTGGCATTGTCGAATAAAATAGAACAGTACAATTTATGTATATGTATATATATATATTTATATATACATGTGGATTAAACATTTATAACAGTTTTAACATACAATTTTTAATTTATATTCAAATACATAAATATATACGAAAATAACTTAAACAAAAAATAAAATTAAAATAAGAAAGCATAACTATTTCATTAGTGTGCTAAATGGAAATGCGATACGAGAACTAAATTAATAAATGCTGTGTGTTAAAATCTCAATATGGAATTCGCTTCACGGTTTTTAATGCGTTTATGTTTGGCTTTTTATGATTATTTGATTATGTAAAAACAAATTTTCAAATGTGTTCGTGAAAAAAATTGAAAAACACTATCAAAATAATTTGATTGACTCTAAGATTGTGATACTTAAAGGTCTGGTGCTTTTTCTTTAAAAAGCCTTTTATATAAAAATAATAAGACTAACTTAAAATAAATAATGAGAAAAACTAAAAAGAAAATAATGGAAAAGATGACAACAGAAACATTTTGTTGACTTCAAATAGATTTCGTTCTTATAGATGCAAGTGAAACCCACTGAAATGAGCAGATATGAAGTTTTCAAATCCATCCATAATATGGAAATCTTGGCATTAAAAGTATGCGGTTAATGTGTTCATGGTCTAGAATAGACAATATATATGACTATATTTTAACAATCAAGTAGCACTGTAGTCTAGCATTTCAAAAAAAGGCCGGCGTATAAACGTAATATTAACTTTTTGCAACAGCCAAATTGAGGCACGGTTGCAGCATTACTTTTGCATAAATAATGTTTTTCTTGTTTTTGACAATAACCGATTTGAGCGATCGAAGTTCATTGAAACTGTTCAATTTTCTATATTTGAAAACAAGAATTATAAATATTTTTAAATATTGTAATTAGCTTTTCGTAAGGCAATCAATCAACTCCAGCAGTTAGAATTTGTGTTCAATTTTAAATGTAAAAGTCAAATTCATAAATTAATGTTATCTTCTGCCTTCTGAGTTTAGGAAATGCATATTTATATAAAAAAAAAAACGTTTCGTAAAGGAATGCGAACGTCATTTGTCACAATTCAGACCGTAGAAGTCTTCCACGTGTAGAATGTAGTTCTCTTAAGCATAGTGAATAGCTGCATTAGATATGTGTGTGTTCTTTGTTAATATGTAGGTAGATGATATGCGTTTGTAAGTTGTGATATGTATTGCAATCATCACTTTGTGCACTGTTTTATCAGAATACTTGGATATGGGCTAATGGGTTATTGCACTAAGTGGATGCCCGATTTGAAATTTCTATATTGACTAAAAGGGAGGACAATTCCAGCTCTTCGCTAAACTTGTTTCGCAGGATCACACTGCGATAGCCTTGGCGCACACAGGTCAATGGATAACAGGCCTGGGCTATGAAATGTGTTTCAGCGAACATATCCTCGTCCTGGACTTCGAAGCGGAGCAGCGCAAATTGCGGATTGTGGACTGTAAATTTAAAGGATTCATTCCAAATGGGATTGAAGCCGTTCTCATTGACTTTGCTGCGGTATTTGACGCCACTGTCAAAGCTCGCTCCAACGATTTCCACGACAATTTGTGGATTATTCGATTTGCCACCACGGAAAAGATGACGAGCTGCGATGATTCGGACGCTAACATTGGTTTCGATGAGGCCTTCTGACATGGGATTGTTTGGATTGAAGTTTTCAGACATCATAAATGATGGCTTTAATATATAACCGCATTGTCCATTATTTCTAAATTTGGCTTGATTAAGTTGCATGGCCTTGTCGCCAGTTTGATAATTTAGTGCAATCATTTGTGAGCCAATGTTCCAAAACGGAACAGGATTAAAATTAGAGGAGTCTAAGCGCTGACCCTTGGGATAGACCCGACTTATTTGGTTGCGATGGTACGATAAGAAGAGCGGCATATTTTGTTGTATAAACTGCTTCTCAGCCTTCGTTTCCGGAAAGCTGGACATCTCTTGGAATATCCAAGAGTGATCCCGAAATGGTACACTGCGAAAATATATTATCAAATCAGACATCTCCTTGGCCACGCGTGCCGTGCGCTCCTTTTTACGCCGCTCTGTGGCCAATTGACTAGCGATTAGTGCCGCATCCTGTATCGCTTTTATCCACTCGTAGGCCGTCTCCTGATTATCGAATCCAATTATAAATGGATTTTGCATCGTTGGCGTTTGGATTTGCAACTTTATTATAATGCCCGGCTCGTTCGATTCGAAAAGCGATGCCACTGCGCCATAGATCTCAATTGAATCGGTTCGTCCATCGTTGCCCTCTTCGTTGACCGAGTTGTAATCTTCAGTTGCGGAATCAATGACCTTTATAGAACAGAAAAGAGATTGAGTGATTTGCATTCAAACAAAAGCAAGTAATGCATGTACACTAGATACTCTTTACCATGCATATTCATTACTCATATACAAATATATAAGTATATCTGCTTACCTTGACATAGTTTGCCGGAAGATGTTGTTGGATCATGCCGCCGTAATCACCTTTCCACCACATGGAGTTGTTTCTTTGCACATTGGTTATGATTGCGTGCTTTGGGAAGGAGAGTTCGTCCGATTTGTCAGCCTTATAGCTATAGAGGGCCTTGCATGTGACGTACTCCTCCAGATTGGAGCCCATATAATTGGATGCTCCAGAACTATCGTTATTGCTATGCTCACCATGCGACTGGGCATTCTCTATGAGAGCCTGACGCAGTAACTCCTGGGAGACAGGATGGACGAGCTTAACATTGCGATATAACGGATTCCTCATATAATAGTGAATAAGTGATACCAAGGACTCAAACTGCATTGTGTCGATGGCATATAGACGACCCTCCTGAATGATCCGACAGTGTTTGATTTTGCGATTTATCGTAAAGGAGATGACAAACGCATTGACGCTTTGTACTGATGGACGCACGAGAAACGATCCAATTTCCAGCTTAAGCAGACCCTGCTCAGCCTGCTCCTTAGTGGTGTTTGGGTGAAACCAGTCCTGACTCTCGTGCTTCTTTGGCTGTGGCACTGGCTCCTTGAGGATAATGGAAAACTCCGAGCTGCGCAGCATGTTCTTACGATAATACACAATTAACGAGTACAACGAATCGAATACAAAGTTCTCAACCAGATAATACTTAACCGAACCATTCTCGTGTTTCAGTTTAATGCGACAATGATTGGGCCGATTTCGTCGCCAAAATGATAAGCTATAGTCTCCCACAAACGTGGCCGATTCGCGTACCAAGAATGTGCCATCGCCAAGATGTTTGTACGTATCCAACAGTTGATCCGCCTCTTGTCTTCCACCTACAAAATAAAACAAAACAAATGTATTAAAATGCGTTAGGAAACTTGTTGCATATAAATTATAAAATAATCTTAATGAATTAATGGTAGTTACAATTAACTATTAGTTGAAAGCAAATCTTACCTTCCAACTTTCCATGAAACCAATTTTCACCGAAATGCAACTCATCATTGGCCGATGTATCCTTTTGCTTTTGCTGCATATTGTTGTTAAGGGTACAGGAGGAGAGTCCGAAGTCATCGTCTTCGGAGTTGCCATTGCGACATTCGCTGATCTCTGATGTGTAAATAAGCTCTTGTTGGGTGAGCACAAACTGAAAGAGGTTCCACGACTTGTCGACTGGATCCTTGAAGTACAGCAGGCCCTTCTTTAAGATTTTCTGCAAATTCTCATTATCTTCCGCCGCACCACCCAAAGAGGATCGGTGACTAAATGAAGCAATCGTTCCATTATTAACGCCAACCGCTGGTAAATTAATTGTGCTAACACTTTCATCGAATTGCGGCAACTTCTTGTGCTTTAAGATTATTTTGCGGCGCAACTGATTCGGAGATGGCAAATGGATTTCATTTCTATCGCACGGCTGTACTAGAAGCATGTCTCCAAAGACCTGAGTAGAAATTTAAATTATTAATGAATCAAGTGTGATTTGAATTATATAGAATTGACGCACCTCAATTAAGGCATGTGCCATATTTCTCTGCTGCTCCAACGAGCAGTTCTGTTCAATAGATAAAATTACTGGATACTCGGAGGTGGTGAATGCATAATCCTTAATTGTTTTAATCACATCCATGAACTTTATTTTCGAGGTCATGGTGTGGCCATGGAATATATAGGGCAGATTGTCAGGACCGTTCCAGCAGTCCAGCTCAATGCAGCGACAGCCCATGCGCAATGCACGCGCGTAAGCCTCGCAAGAGGATTCGCTCGAGAACTGATCACCAGTTAGATATGTGTTATGCGATGACGCTATCCAGTATGAGGACAGGGGCTGATTCATGTCCATGAAGACAGTGTCGAATCTTGTGTCCCACAGATCATTCTGTTTCGAGAAGAGATAGTCAACAAACTCGGGAATTGTCAAATATGGCTCCTGCACATCGCGTTCCACATCCTGAACAAAATCGCGCATAAAACTGGAAATGCTATTCAATTCACAGGCATTATAATCTTGTTGTTCTATTTCAAGGAAGCGCTTAAGATCAATGGGCCGCACTATTTTCTTATCCTCCGAATAGGCAAATTCCGTACCACCAAAGATGGTGACAAAAGTGACGGGCAGTAAAAGTTTCTGATATAGACGTGAGAAATCGTCGAATTTCAAATCATGCTTGCGTCTGATATCATCAGTAAAGCATTCCATAAATTTGCTAGTGCTCATTTTACAGCTAACGCTGCTTAAGAAAGTTTTAAAGTCCTTAATGGTCACTTGAGCGCTTTGGTCAGATTTGGTCAAGTGCGAGTTGACATTCTCAAAGGAATAGTATTCGCGTCTCAGCCAGCGATCGATTTGCAGCGGATACGGCGAGTTAATGGTGTCCTTAACCATATACCGTAGTCCCCTAACCCAGTTGTCTGCCTCGATCTCCGAGAGCGCTACCACTGAGAAGCTTTTCAGCTTAAAATTATTTCCATACATAATCACAAAGCATTTGCTGCTCTCGAACCGCTGGCAGTCGTCCGCATGCAGTCGGAACTCCTTTGAGTTTTTGCCCACTCTAATCTCTCGTATCTCCCGCAATTGGATCGTTCCTTCGTACTCCGTCCGTGTCTGTGCTGCGACAGTAGACCATAACAGCTGACGAGTTTCTCTGATAAGCATGAGGTGTCGTCGATCGGGTCGTCTTTGTTTTCCATATAGTTTCGTTACAATTGTTCCGCGTTCCAACATGCAAATCGTCTGCTCCATTTCCCCCAAAAGGGGAGTATTCATTGCACTAAAGCAACTCATAGTTTAATTTTTTTTTATATTATAACAAAATTAAGAAAACATGCATATATATATTTATCTATATGTTTTACAATATGTTGTAATTGTGTATGCTAAGTACATATGCTTGCGTTGGCTCTTTAAAGTTTGAAAATTGAACGGATTGTGGTATGATTAATTAACGTTCTATTAATTCGTTTTGGAATATTATTAATTAATATAATACTTTTTTTTGTTATTAAATACAATTGCACTTGTTGAATGTTACTCTTTAAAGATGTTTTGCTTGCACTGCAAAAGTATCGATATCATTGTTATCGTCGTTAGCAGAGGAAACGACACGCAGGTGCAATTATGTTAACATTGCTTGAAGTTAACATTGGCGATTTGTCGCTTTTTAGCCTTTTTTGCATATTAATTTATTATATATTATTATTTTTTGTAAATTAATATTTAATTGAAGGAAGTTTTAAAATCAAGTGAGAATTGTATTAGTCTACTTATAGTTGCAAGTTACTGTGAATATTGGATAAGAATTCCTAAAAACTATGAATCAAACCTTATATTAAATGTTAATTTACTAACTAAATTAATATACAAAAATATGTTTTACATAAAATTAAAGACAACCCAAAGCTACGTTCGTAATCAATTGAATACACTTTTTTCATTTAGCCTTTTTAGTCTATCCGTTCAGCTATAGGAATCGATAGTTGACAGCACTGCCAATTATATAAAGAGGAGCAGACAGCCAACAGAAATGTTAACTCAACATTATGCTGAAAGCGTTCGCCGTTTGTTAACATAACTGTGTAATACGACTAAATTGCTCTCTCGCAATGTTAATTCATTAATAGTACCTCCAAGTGTAACAGGGGGCTGACACACAAACTACGTTACGCTCTAAAAAGGAAATGAAAAAGTGAAAACCCATTTGAATTTTGATTGAAAAACAAGCAGGACAAGTGCGCGCGGTGAATACATTCGTCGGCAGTAGCGTGGCGTACAAATTATGCTAAAAAGCATCAACGCTGCCTTCCAATATGCAGAATTCAAATACAAATACAACTACGCCAACGCCAGCGCCATCGCCAGCAGGAGCATTACCAGCGACGCCAGCTTCAGCAGCAGCAGCCGCAGCAGCAGATAGCGTCGCGACAACGTCATTCGCGGCGCCAGCTTCAGCAACCGCATCCAATGCAAGGGCCGACTCCACTGGTCCAGCAGTAAGTTTTCGTATGTGCATGCGTGTGTGCCTCTGTATATACGTGTGTGTGTGTGTGTGTTTGTATGTGTGTGAAAGCGTGGGAGTTAAGTTGCACTTGCTAAAGCGCGCGTGTGTGAGCAACGATTTTTGTTGTATTTTTTTGCCAGTTACCAGTCGCAGGCTTAGCTTTAATTTGGCCTTAGCCATTATATAACTGAATGACAGCGCACGCTTATTGACCTTACACGGCAGACCGCTAACATCCGCTTACGCCCACGCATCACACTACAACGGCCGTCGACGTCACGAGGTGGGCAATTGTTATTGCTAGCCCAGTTGTGTTTTTTGTTGTTGATTTTTTTTATTGTGTTTCCCGTTTCGTCTTCTTTTTTTTTTTTGCTGTGGGCCATTGTAATTTTCCGCTGCCAAGCTGTTCAGCAAACGTGCCAATACCTCACCCCCCTCCCATTGCTTTGAGCGCTGCTGCGCATGCCGCCCACTTGAGCCTGTGCTTCGCCCCCTCTCCACCCTTTCCCACACCCCTCTGACCTGTTTCCGAATGGTTTCACGTGCGTGCTGCGTCTTCCTGCTTTCCTTTCTTTTGTTTTATACAAGTTTTGACTTTTTGCGGCATTTGTCATTAACCATTTTGTTTACCATCGGCTTGTAACCATTTTCCCATTTCAATTTCGGCCTAAGCCACTTTTTTGCTGCTTCATGTGAATCATCATTTGTAGCAAAGTGTCCTTGTGTGTGTGCGTGTGTTTGTGTGTGTGTGTGTGTGTGAGTTGGCGTGTGTGTGTTTTGCGCCCATTTCACGCTGCTCTCCTGTGTGCGTCGTCTCGCTCTCAGTTGCTCATTCAGAGACCCCCACCCCCATACCTCCCCTGCCTTCTGCCAGCATGTCCCACACAAGGACTTTAGCGCGTGGGTGTTGTAACGGTTCTATTCATAAATCTTATTAATTATGTTATTATAATTACATGAATCTTGGTTTTGGTTTGTTTACCACTTAAGTTTAATAAATTTAATTTTGATTTTAATGCGTTAAACGCTTCTATTGACGCTTCGTGCTTATTCATTTGTCCAGGACCTGAGACAGGGCAAGCTCCCCTTTGATTACGTCAGATGGACATCTTACGATTCACACTCACTCGCACACACACACACACACACAAACATAGAAAGTTCCTCTGCCCTACGGCTGACTATTTTTGGCATTAATCCTTAATGGAGAATCGCGTGCGGCGACTCTCAACGCTCATGTAATAATATTTTTTCATTTTGATGTCGTTTTATTTATAGTTCTCCAATTACCCTTGAAATGTTTCCACTTAATTTAACAATTTAGCTTTCAAATTATAAGATTTTCAATATTAACTGCTTTCGCTGCCCTGTTTACGTTTTAATGTATGTGCATGTGTTTATTTTATTTTCTTTTTGCGGAAATAACAAATAAATAACATCATTCAGCTATATTTAGAGAACTCTCATACACATCACTTCTCACTGAATATCATTGCAGTCTCCAGAAATAGTTCTTGTTTACACAATTGCATTCGTGTTAATAGAATTCATTATTATGTCTACATGAATTAGCAACGATTTGCCAAAACAAAACCCATATCGAATATCCAATTAATTTTTGGCTTCATTCGATCACGAAATTCACACATGTAAATCCGTCAAAACAATTTTATTTCCTTATTGTGGAAAAATAAATCTCGTTAAAATCTCAAATCTAAAAATGAGTTCAGATTAGAAAATACATTTTTGACTCTGAACATTTACATTTACATTTACTTATTGCAAATTGTAATATTATTATTAATATGAATTATTATATTAATATTATATTTTGTGAAACTATTAGTATGTATAATTTTCACACTTATATATATATATATATTTTTATTTTTCTCTTATTATTTTTGTAGAGCTTTTTGTTGTTGTGCACCTAACCACCAACTCATCATGAAAATGTTTGCCAGAGATTTAGCGAGGTAAGCGCCAAATCCGCGAAGAGTTTTCATCTTCTCATATTTCAAAGGCTCGGATATTCAATTTATAGTTTCTAATATTTTGGATGTTATTCGGTTTTCACAGTATGTCGCAACAAAGCAGCAGCAGCAGCAGCAACTGCAACAGCAAGAACAAGAGTCTAGCTGCAAGCAACAGGAGAAGCCAATAGCCATACACTATTTGGCCAGCTTCCATGAGATCTGCGTGGTGACAGCGCTGCTGCCTTTGGTTACGCTCTTTACATGCTTTGTGACCGCCTATGTCTTCCAGTACGACGATGTACACGAGACACATTGCCGGGTATGTCCAACTCATATAACTGTTAAATTTATGCTAACGATATATTCGAATTTGGACTTCATCCTGTGCAGGTTTACAACATTGTGCCCTCGATAAGTGCAATCACTGGCGTTAGTCCGCAGCGGTATTTCTGGCGGTTCAGTATTGCCCTGCACATCGGGCCGCGCATACCCATTGCCTTTGTCTATAAGAACTATTATCGCGCCCAGCTGGCGCGCCTTGCCCCATCGCTGGTGCCAAAGACCAGCTGGTTAATCTCATTAATTCTGGTGCTAAATTGCATTGAGATTGCGGCGTTGGGCGGTGTGACCTATATATCGAATCGCGAGAACTACCGTAAGTTAATTTACGTTAACTTCCTTAACAACTTGTAGTTAACCTATATATGTATAACCGTTATTGCATTTGCAGCCGTACACGAGAGAATCTTTATTACGTTTATGGTCTGCTCGCTGTGCTATATGCTGGCAACCATTAAGCTGAATGGCATACTGAATGCACGCCAAACGCTTAACGCACAGCAGCAGCTATCAATTAAATGGAAGAAAATACTTTTTGTTGTCTCCATACTGAGCACCATTGGGCTGCTGGTCTTCTTTGCCAAACATCGTTTCTATTGCCACGATTTGGGTGAGCTATCATTAAAGTTAATTTACGAGTTGAGCGCAATAATGAACTTTGCTAAGGCAGATTAATACATTAGACAAGTTTTATTGCCAGTCTGCAAACGCTCTGAGTTATAGCTAATCTGTTGATTAACAAATTAACGTATCTTCCTTTATTTCAGCATTCAGTTGGTTTGCCTTCTTTGAATATTTGATTGCCATTGCCAATATGCTGTTTCATTTTACCATTATCTGGGACTTTCCGTCGCAATTCATGCTGATTGTGCAAGGACCTCGTGAGAATCTGACGCAGTATTTGGGAGCGAAGCCAAAAATCAACTAATTCTCACACTACTTCAAAAGTGAATACAATTGTATTCATTGTTGATTTATATATTTTAGTTTATGTAATTTATTATTATTATATACACATACACACAATCACGAACATAGTCGCATACATATATAGAATGAATTGCACCTATATAGAATGCAACTCCGACGAAACGTACAAGTGTACAATTGAACTTCTAAATAATTTACAACTAGCGCTTCCATAACCAAAATAAATCAAATAAAATAATGCAATACTGTATATTGTTCTCACATGTTCCAATTTATCCAAAAATTATACCTGATTAACAATCTAAATGATATTATGTTATCTATACGTACAAAATCAAAAAAGTTCCACATTTTCACAAGTAAATTGATCAAGTTATAGTAAATAGTGTTGTTCGATATTGATTAACTAAGTTATCTAAGAAATACTTTATTGAATTCCGTAACAAACAAAATCCATATATAAAGCATGTGAACCTGTGAGCTGCTCATAATTTTCAATGTCTTTCATAACGAAAATAAGAAACTCTTAAAACTGTTAAATTTTATATTAAATACCTCTGCTATAACTTTCGCACAGCATACATATATAAGCATACATACACATGCATATATAAAAGTGTGCAATTCCAAAATATCTTCCCTAACGTGTTATTCAGTTCATATTTTGAACGGTTTTCATTATATATTGATTGCATATTATATTTCGTTGAAAACATAAGTTCTAAAATAGTATACGATTATGAGATATATATAATTCTTAAATTCGAATCAAGTTTGAACTATCTGCAATGAATAAATAAACCATTTTAAGTGTCTTTAGCTTAAATATCAAAAGGATAACGAACAAACAGAAATGGCTTCAAAATAGTCTTTCTTTAATCCATTGAATAGAGATATTTAAAGCAATTTTCCCTAATAGATTAACTTATATTATTCTAGACAAAAGCGTTTTCCTAATTTTTCTCAATTATGCTCATATGTATTGTCAGTATTGCCACTACTCAATACAAATATATTTATAAAATATATGTCCCTATTCATATTATAAGTATTGTGTACCAATGTGTTGTATATACCTGTATAACAAACTTTCGTATATATGTATGTACTTGAACCTACCCGATCGCTAGTTATCACCTATATAAGTCGTTTATCTAAATTTATAGTTGCTGTTCTTTGATGATCTCATGTCAATTGTCATTGAAAGCGTAACTCATTTGTTAAGCATAGGCTTTAAATACAATATTTGGAACTACAGTCTATATATATATATACATATATACATATACATACATATATACATATACATACCTATATATACACACATATACATCAGTACATAAGCATGTATTAATACTTTAGCAGTACATATCGTTTATACAAAAAATGTGCATTCGAAATATTAAAACAAAACAAAACAAAAAGAGAAGATAAGAAGAAAATCGAGTTGTATTGTCGGGGCCTATGGTTTATGTAGCGCTCTCCGACACACCAATGTTAACAGATATTTAAAATAGTATTACCTACTTATTCTAAAACCAGATAAATAATTCAGACAATAGCCATTTAAGCTGGGACAAGCAACGAACATCATTAGAAATTCAAATAAATATATACATGAAATTATATACAACTAATTAACAAAATTTATATAAGCCACACTTAGCAGCTGCTGGAGACAAAACATGGTTAATCCACTAAACAAATGTAGTAACCAACAACAACAACAAAAACAATTTTGAATAATTGTACTTAGTAATTTAAAATGCAACAACAACAACAACAACAACAACAATAGCCTTCATATTGTAGTTTTATCAATGAAATGAAAATCATACAAAAAACAATTATATACTTCAACTGGCAAAGAAAACGGTTTAAGCATTTCTCATATACTTTTATTGTTAGTGATTGTTTTGATTCTGAATTTCGTATTTTAATTACCAATAACCTATATAGCTAACCAAATTATAAACAATTAAGGTTATACATATATATATATAAGATATATATCTATATATATACATATATATATATACTTATATATTTTATATATAAGTGCATTTTTTTGTCTTCAAATATTTAGATGAATATTGAATCGAATGTTTAAATTGAAAAATAAAAAAAAATTACGTAATTACTTTGTACTATACACTGCGAGGAAAGTTTTTATTAAATCAATGCATAAATATGAACTTTCACTCCAAAAGGTGAATGTTTAAACATTCTGGATATACCAAAACATTTGATAATACATTTCCTATTGGTAAATTAAGAAACAATTGTTATTATGCAACACAGCTGAAGAAACTATGTTTTAATTCACCAAAATTTCCATTTCGTAGCTCTTATTTGAAAAATTATATTTATTGGTAATTTTGTTGCCAACTTGCACGATTTAATAAACAAATTTATATTACTCCATGCAGCGTTATAAAAGTTTAAAACACGCCATAAATATATATGCTTTCCATTCTGTGGTACTTTGTCAACTTCTCATTGAGTGCCTCTCATCTGTTCCAACGGCTATTTAGATATGTTTTATGATATTAAAATAATAAACGATGATATGTACTTGATACTTTTTAGAATGCAACTTTTTACCTTTGCATAACTTTTTAGGCAACACAACGTAAGTAATTTAAGATACAAAATATGTCAACAAAACTTGTAAAACTTTGTAGCTTCCTAATTTGAATAAAGATTAATACAAATTAATATCAATTCGATTTATTCACCTGTCAAATCAATCTATACGAATAATTCGGTTTGCATAGTATAGACAGGGACGACAATCTTATCTTATAGATAGGTTCTTTGTGACCTACCCACACTCTTAGTTGCAATCGACACCCAAATAAAGAGATTGTTAGTTGGAAGCACTTAAGAGATTTTTAATTTTGTATTGTTAGTTATTTACAATTTCTGTTTAAAGTTTATAAACCCTTAAAACATAAAAATATGCATACATAAATATAATACTTGCACACATACAAGGTAAATTAATCAAAAAATACCAATAAAAGATTGTTTAAAATATTGCTAAAATAATTCACAATTCACACGATATTGGCTACAATTTGTTCGAAAGCTAAAAATATATATAATCATTATTTTTTCTCCGATTTTTGGCTAAAATAAAACTGCTTAAATAATACAGGCCAAATATATGTACAGATATTATATGTATGCGTGTATATTGAAGAGCACTACCTGGGCTTGTGTGTTTGCGCGGGTGCATGTGTGTGTGTGTGTGTGTGTGTATGTCTGCGGGTGTATAGTGCGGACGTGCTGCTGGGAGCGGGGAAGCTTACAAATTAAATTCAGTACGAATTAGCTACGGCCAAAGTTGCATATGTAAATATATATGCATGTATGTCTGTGCCTAAAGCTAATCACCTAACTCTAGGTGTACATATATATATATATATATATATATATATATATATGAAATGTATATATATAAATATATATACGTGTGTGTTTTGTGTGATAACATTGCAAGCAATGGTTATTATTGTTTTAAGTTATTGTTGTTGTGCAGCGCTGCATTATATGTTGATCTCTCTCTTCTCTCTCTCTCTCTTTCTTTCTGTCCCTCTTTCTCTATCTAATCGGGCAAATCAATGCTGATGAATGGCACCACCGGCTTCATTATATCATTCTTAGCACCTTTCTTGCTCTTCTTATCGTGCTTGGTGAACTCGTGCAGCGGCTCAGTGACAGTCATGTTGCTGGTAGATGACGAAGATGCATCCAGCGGTACCGATTGACCCGCATTGCTTTGTGTCTCGGCGTGATAGCTAATGTTCCCGTACTCCTGTAGAAATGGCATGGCCGAGAGCAGAAACTGGCTAAACGATTTGCGTATGCCAAACCACCACATGTTGCCACCCTTGGCGGTAAAGCTAAGAATAATCAGAGCTAGAATCGAGACCAACAATGGGGCAAAGACCACAATGTACGGAAACTTGATCTCTCCGTCCAGTTTATCGCAAATAACCACCTGAACGAAATGAAGATTAGTAACGATGCAAGTTGATTAGATTGCGATTTACCTGAAAGCAGAGCAGCGGCAGGACGGTGCAAATGTTGCCAACAGCAGCGTTTAGTGCCGCCTTCTTTTGTTGCAACGACACTTCCGGAGTGCGCATCATAATGCCACAAAATATGATGTTGTAGAGGACGCTAACCAAGCTTAAACAGATGACAATCCACATGGGCACAAACACCACATCCCAGTTCCAGTACACAAACTTGTCCAGTTTAAGCGGCAGGGCAACAAACTGCAATGCATTAACTGCCAAAAACAGCTCCAGCTCAAAGGAACGATCATGCTTAACGGCCCACACGCAGGCCCCAACACTGACTACAGAGCCGAAGATGAGCGGTATAAAGACCAGCACCCACAGATGACGCTCCGAGGTTAGCTTGTCGCAGGCCAGTAGCTCGAACATAAGCAATATTAGATGCAGGGATAGGGAGATAAGCATCGCCTTGAACTGCGTGTAGGAGTCACCTTCAAGCCGGTAATGCGGATAGCGACACCAAACAATGGCGCCCACTATAGATCCCAGTATGGCAGTACATTTCCATATCCACAGTGGCGTAAATATAGCCCAATAGGGCCAATCTGAAATTAGACAAAAATATTTTGGTTTCAGTTACATTCTTAGGTTCAATGTTGGTCCTATTACCTATGTATCCATCGAGGCGCAGCGCAAATAGCGTTACAAACGTAAAAAGGCTGCAGTGCACTATAAATTTACTAAAGATTTTCAATGGAGATGGTATTAAATATAATGTTGACAGCAATGTGTGTGCATTTCTTACCATGGGTTAAAGTCACGAAATAATGATTCCAGATTCATGATCCCACAGCCAGAATACAACGCTTGCAACTGTGCTTGTGGTTCTTCTAATATCCAGATCCTGATTCGAGACCTTCGCCACTAGTTGCGCATTATTATTGCCGTTGCCCTATGCAGCTGCCTGCCGTTTGTTATCTTGCTCGCGCTTCGAGGGAGGGGTAACGAAGAATTCTTTGTTGAATTTTGTTTAATGTATTTTGATGTTTTATTTACACACAGCGACACTGTTAGAAAAAAGGCATACTAAGATGTTTTTTTTGTTGTGTTTATCTATCACTTGATACAGTCGAACAGTGACAATTAACCCTGACAACGAGATAACGATATAACAGAGATGGGTAATGGCCTTACTTTGAAATGGACCCATTTTTAGTTTGTAAGTTTCATAGGTAAGGAAAATCAAAATGTCGGTTAAAAGTCATTTTCAATAAATTTTGTTTACCAAGATTTAATTTCTGGCAGCGGAACTGAACAACCTTGCGTATTTAATCAAATATAAGCACTAAAAAGTTTCTGGTACCTCACAGGCAGAACGATTCCAAAAAGTCGCGCAGAATCGATACCGCCTGACGATGACTATTAGAAAGTTATTGACTATCGGCTACGGCTAGAAATGTGCAAATTTCAGTGTTGGGCAGTCGATACAAACTATCGAACTTTTTATTTGGTTCGGCTGGTATTTTATTTGAATACTAACTAATGAAATTTACCAGTATTAATAAGAAAGGGAATTTTGTAACAGGTGTATTCAAATTTAAATGGATTATGGCGGGAAATTATTAATTCGTATATTGCCAGACATTTTTGAATAAAATGCAACTAAAATCTTTTTCTACGATGCTCCAATTTCAGGTACTTAAAATTCACTTGATGTTGACGTCTTCCGTCAGATGCCCGTGGCTACGAAGGAAGATGTCAATATCATCGTTACGCGTTTCTCGCAGAGGTCTATTCATATAGATATATTTTAGAAGTAAAAGTTAATTTTTAAAAAATTCAACAAATAATATAAGATAAGCTTATTAAATTGGAATGGTCGAAAAAAATATATAAGTAGCAAACGCAGGATTTTTTAGTGGCCATTCGGTAAGCTTTATTGATGCAGTAATAACTTAAGTATTGATTATATTTGTTTCAGTTTTATAGCTTTCACATTAGCAGGAATTTGATTAAAAAAGCTTGTGCGGCTTCTAATTTTGACAATTGTGAAGCCAATTTTTAAAGCTTTTCCTATAATTAATTAAAAAGTTCTTATATGATATTATAAACTATTATATTTTATGTATATATAAACATATCTTTTAAGTCACAACATCTCAAAATA
Source organism: Drosophila pseudotalamancana (assembly GCA_037075185.1). Classification (NCBI taxonomy): domain Eukaryota; kingdom Metazoa; phylum Arthropoda; class Insecta; order Diptera; family Drosophilidae; genus Drosophila; species Drosophila pseudotalamancana. Next base: position 433,910 of record JBAMCK010000531.1, on the reverse strand, counting down.
TCGCCACTTTACAGCAGAACATCCTTATACTCGATTATTATTACATTGAGCTTGAAATATGCTAACTACAGTTGATCTATTTAACATAATCAATGTAAATTAACTGTTAAGCACTTATCGATACTAACTCCATTCTACCCCTCTCTAATGATGCATGTTTACTTTAATCATGCATGACTAGGACTATTTCACTTTTCTCGATGAGCTCGCCGGCTGCAGACGGGTAAGTTGCTTAGCTCCAAAAAATACAAGCATATATATAAATGACTCTATATACATATGAGCGTGTATAAGACAAAATAAGATCTGTTAAATATGCAAGTACAGTTTTATAAAGATCATATATACATATGTACATATATGTATAAACATATAAGTATGTTTGTATATTCTTTATAAAAGTTGAACTTGCATTTTGGTAGATCTTATGACTTATATACGTGCATATACATATATAAGCGTGCATAAGACACAATAAGATCTTTTAAAAATGCAAGTATTGTTTTATAAGGATCAAATATATATAAATATATAATGTTCCTTATAAAAATTGAACTTGCATATTGATAGAGCTTATGACTTGTGTACGTGCATATATGTATGTACATATATATGTATGTATATATTTGAGCGTGTATAAGAAAAAAGATCTTTAAAGAATGCAAGTACAGTTTTATATAGATCATATGTGTATTTATAAATATATGTATGTTCTTTTTAAAAATTGAACTTTCATTTTGACATCTTATGACTTATGCACGTGCATTTATATACAGTTGTTTGACAGTTATGAAATAGAACTGTTAATGCATAACTGTTATGGGTATAACGGTTATATGGATACCTGTCATACACATAACTGTTCTATGAATAACTGTCATACACAACTGTTACATGTATAACTGTAACATCTGCATATAACTGTGTTTGCTTGTGTGCTTTTAACTTCAACTGTTCCTTTGTACTTTGGCAGATCTCCTTATCGTGTGGATCCATATCAGCCTCTCGATCGTTTGCTTTGCGACTGCGTGCGCTTATTTAATTAGAGGGGGTTAATTGCAAAATTGCCGAACAGCGTGTCGCGGAAAGGATTCAACGTAAGCGGAAACAATTTCGAAAACGCATTTGTGTTCGGCAACAGCGATTCGAATAAGATTTTAATGGAAACGTGTGTGTAAAGCATCCTAGAGAAGTTGCTCAATGGTAAAAAGGTAACGATACTCCCCTATCGTCGGCCGGGCTCTGGAAAGACAAACACGTTGCGTCCTAAATTCGATCGTATCCTGGCTTCCAACAGCGCGCAGTAAATGCCATATTTGAGGAGACGATCGCAACACAGTAGTTCAATTTCCGGATCACGTGCTCCTTTGCGGTGTGGAGGTGACGAACGACGGACAGGTCACCAAAAAAACAAGATGGTCGGCGCCTTAGTGGACTAGACCTCTTCCCGGATCTTTTATAGCCAAAAGGAATGGCAGGTAAGTTATTCCCTAAGCTTTAGTTTCTTCTTTCCTTTTTTTTTTCTTAAATTTTAACCTGTATGCGTGCATATAGGAAATACAATTTAGTGGATATGCAATCAATGAAGGAAGGAAGAAAGGAAAGGAAAGGAAACAACAAAGAAAACCTACTGGGCTATAAGTGAGGTCAAATTACAAGTAAAATTGAGTCTCGCATTACATAAACTTTCATTCGCAGCTAGATCAACGGGAACCAGGAATTCGATCTGCCGGATGAAATGCTCGCTGTGCGTCAATTCAATTACAATTAGTTTTATACTTGCCTGTGTAAATCTCGCATTGTAGGCGAATAACGTCGATTAGAATCTAAGTCCCGGCAGAAGACATAGGAGCTCGAACTTAACCTCGAAATTCAGCTCCGCGTGGCAGTCATCTTCCAAAATATTTCATTCACCCAACGCTGTCAAGCATCAATTTGCTTATTGTTGATCCGATCAAATTTAGTCTGCAACGTGTATGTCTTCCCAGAGCCCGGCTGACTTTAGGCGGGTACATGTTGGTTTTTTTTTTCCATTGAGCAACTGCTCTATAATGATTTGCATAACCGGCACCTCTACGTTCTTATTCGAATCGCTGTTGTCGAACACCAATTCGTCCTTGAAATTTTTTCCTCTCACTCTGAATCCCATCCCTGACACGTTGTACGGCAATTCTGCAGTTTACCACCTCCGATTCAATCAGTGCTGCCAGGCGCATTCCTACAGACAGAGGATTCTATGAGAGATACGAATAGGTAGATTACTTATGCGGCCGGCGAGCTCATACAGAAAAGAAGGATACTCTTAGTCGTGTATTCTATACAGAGGGGAATACTGGTTTTCCGTGGGAACATTATTGTTTCCCTCTCTTAAAATGCGCGTTTCAAAACAATGTTCTATTGTTGTTATTTTCAAAAATGTTAAAATTGAAATTTTTATTTAATTAATAAGTTTTTACTGTGAAGTTTTTGAAAAATGAATTAAAATTATATCCATAGATATAATATATGTGCCATGTATTTTTTATTTATTTTGATATGGTGGATTGGTGCAAATTCACTTAATGGAATCATCGATCGCAACTTCATATGGTACAATTATATCAAATTTGGTGGAATTATAACATTATTTATAGCCAAACAGGTAGACTTTTTATATTTTATAAACATATCTGCAATAAAATAAAATATAAAGAAATTACTTACAGAATTATATGTCAATGATATTTAAAATAAGGCAATAACCTATATAAGTTCAATAGCGAAAATACCAAATCAACTACTTTGATCTATGATCACCATTATAACTTTTGTGCAAATTTTGAATATTCAATACTTATTTGATATTTATTGATAATTTTATTAAGATTTTAAAAAACAAGCTATGTAAATGCATTTTGCTTCCATCGGATTTAAATAAAAAAGTGACTGGCGCAAACATAAAAATACATTAATCGAACTATTTTTATCGACTGTGCACTGCGGTCATTTGCTCATCTCAAAGCGTTACCGATAGTCCATTACTATCAAATAATTATCGTCAAGTGATATCGATTCTGCGCATTTGCTTGCAATATTGCTGGAAGCGGGAAATCAGTAATTTATAAATATAAATATATAATTGAATACGGAATGATACGGATAGTAGCGTTTATAAATTCAATTCAGTTGGAATTTTAGCAATTTAAATAGATACAATCCCAGAGTCTATCGGGGCTTTTACACATGGTTCTTGAAACTAATAATTTTAATAAATTCTATTTCTTATCGATAATATCGTTACTTTTGAGATAGTTTTTCACAATTATTTACATCGCTACAATGATAACTGCTGGTATACTGACAGTATTTACCAGTCAAGTCGAAGTGGTACACGTGCAGAAGCTGTAAATTGCGTTTTTCAGATGCTTGTGTGATTAACTTATGCAGGAGAAAAATTAGGAAAAGCAACCGTCATGAGCTCGGAAAAGCTAGAATACGATGCAAGCCTTGGCGGACAAGTCACATTGCCCAGTCATGTGGCCACCTATCACTATGCATCAGGAGCACTCCAGGAGATTAAATCCATGATTGCAGATGCACAAATGCCGCCAAGCACTAAGCTTATATTCCAAACATTGCCGAAGCAAATGCGCCGTCGCGCAATGTCGCATCATCCCAAGCGCCTGCCACGCAAATATCGATCCGCACACAAGTCTCAAATGGGCAAGGCCGGGAATCAGCCGGTGCAGCAGAAGCGTCCATCTCGCAAGTATCGTCGCCGGGCAGCGAATCTGAGGACTGAATATATGCGTCGCCAGCGCAAGAATATTTGGCTGGAGACTCACATTTGGCATGCCAAGCGCTTCCACATGATTGACCGCTGGGGCTATCGACTGCCCTATGCCAGCTGCGACAAGACCTACCGGGCATGCTATCGAGCCAGTACCGAGCACTGCCTGCTCCAGGACATTTCCTTCTACAGCTGCCTGCAGATGCAAGGCATAGTGGATGTGTTTAGAGACGGCTTTAGCCGACTGACAAGTCCGCACTGTGGACTCAGCGTTACAGCAAGGACATATTTGAGCGGACATCGCGAGGGGAGCGTTCAGCTCTTCGCAGATGGTCAGTATCCGTATGGTGGTCTCCAGCGAGTCAACTTTATGTGGCTTCCTATTGAACACCCAGACATTGAAGAAAGGAGTCCCCGCATTTTATGGCTCTGGCTGCATCCTGCTGCCGCTGAGGCGACCATTGCCCAACTGATCCAAGTATTTGCGCTGAAGTCCACTAAGCAGGAGAAGCTGCCATTACCAGGCAAATCAAAGAAACAGCGATTCGTTACCCACACCAAGGCATTTGAGCTTAGCAAATGCTACATCAATGAGAGAACTGGTATGGAGATGATGCACATGAAGCACGAATTCAATCGCTTTCGTCTGACTGGACGACGTTCTCAGAGCGTACTGGCGGCCAGCCTGCGCAGACACAACCCGAAGGGCTTGACCAAAGTCAACGGATTGCTTGACAATCCGAATGGCCACCTGAATCAGAACGAATTCTGGGAGTTTGCTCTGCGACTGGGATCTCCAACTGAACTCTTATCCAATTTGATTCTCTCTATCACTGTGGTCGATCCACGTCTGCAGCGCGCCAGTAAGCGCACCAAAGCATCCAGCCCAGATGCATCCTTCGCCAACTCAAATCACTTTCAAATGCTGATGCCAGCTAACCCGCCGTGCAGCGACTTGTGGGACATGGAACTACGCCAGCGTTTGGGCGAGCAAATGATGTCGACACATCAATACAATCAGCTGCGCCAGCAGCACGCAGTTGTGCCCGGCGAGCCCTGTGCCTTCGAGGATCAGATGCAGGCAGTGCCGCTGCTCCTGATTCAACGTCCAGGTTCGCTGCATGCGAATTATAATCGACTTGGCTACGCTGCTGGCTGGGATGTGATTGTGCCTGCCTGCTATGGCATGGCGCTCTGGCAGACGCTTATTATGTGGGGCGCTCGACCGGGTGGACTTCGTGAATTTGACACGGTGGCCAGAGAGGCCGCCATCGAGCATCATTTTCCGGACACAGTGGCTGGTAAGTCAATGCCACCTCTGCCATATACCGTATACTAGACTAATTTTATTTTTGATTAGGTTTGGAGCAAACGTCCATAACTGCCTTGGAGCGTCGTGTAGCCTACTTCCGTCTACCGCCCAACAAGCGCTGCAACTATCGCAAGCTCGCAGTGGTCAGCCCCTTCGAGGCGCCATGGCAATCCCTGGTCCGTGACTGGTGTGTGACGCCCTACGTACCCACCAATAGCTTTTATGTATTGCGCGATTGCAAACTGTTGCAGCGCCTGGATGAGTGCATGTCGCGGCGGGAGAAATTCCCCGATTTTGTAACTGACTACTGTCTCATTCAAGTAGGAGTGCGCTTGGAGTCGCGCGGCAATCTGGAGCGCAATGCATTGATTTGCCTGCCGACGGCCCAGGACTGGAAGCGTCGCAAGCAGCAGCTTAAGCACGGCAAGCATGACCCAGTGCACACCGAGCCGCTGCAGCTGGATCTAAACGAGCGCTTGCGCAAAGAGTTGCGTCTCGGGCACAGGCGTCTGCTGAAGCGCTTGCGGGCACGTCGTGTCCGTGAGAAGCGTCGCCTCCAGGAGACCAGCACTCGCCGCGTACACATACGCCCCGCCAATACTACGACCATCGTCCGCGAACAGATGACCAAGATGTGCAGCCTGTGGCTGCCTGCGAAACCCACCGAAACGTTCGACAGCGTGCGACGTCAATGCAGCCGCGAGGTGTTCGGGTACGTGACCAGCGCCGGATTCAGCTTCTTGCAGGCAACTGTCTGCGGCGTGGGCTACATAACAGCCAGTGGATTGCGTCAGATACTGAAGGATCGGAAACCGAATCAACCGCTGCTCTGCCTGGTGCGCAACGCGGATAGTCGTGACTATCGATTCGGTCGCTTCCAAATCAATGTGGAAGTCAATGCTGCAGTTTAGCTCTAGAACATAATTTACCAAAAATATATGATAGATGTAGCTGTATTTATATGAATGCGATAAGCATCAAATAGAACTTTTTTCGGCTAGTTAATTGGCCTAATATTTCTCTAGGCATAACTGTCTAAGCATTTATTAATATAAATAAATACAAATATTTAACTCATGAATTAGCGTTTGTTTCCCACAGTCCAATAAATAAAAAACAGCAAGGAAATTGTTGTACATATTTAATACTAATTTTATTCAATTTAAAATTACTTTTATTCCATTTTCTTTATATCGTATGTAATTCATGTGTGTGAATGTGTTGGTGTGTATATATGTATGTGTGTGTCGCTGTTTGTGTATGTATGTATGTATGTGTGTGTGTGTGTGTGTGTGCTGCACTCAAACGATCTGCTGATCCATATAAGAGTATTGAGCCTGGTGAAAGTGTGAGAGTGAGAAAGTGTATTTATATTCGTATTGGTATCTAAAATGCGACAATTATTTAAAAATTGCTTATAACACTTTTTTGGTTCAAAGCTCCGCAAATTCGTTCCCAATTGTTGTTGCTGTTGTTGACTTTGTTTTTGTTGTTGTTGACTTTGTTTTTGTTGTTGTTGACTTTGTTTTTGTTTTTGTTTTTGTTTTTGTTGTTGTTTTTGTCGTTTGTTTCATATTAATATTATTTGTAATTATGTATTTATTTAATGTTAATGTGGTTATGGGAAAATGTATATTAAATGCATGTAAATTTTGCTTAATGCTTTCATTTGTTTATATATGTATATGTATGTATATATATATATATATATGTATATGTATACACATAAATATATATGTATCGTATTTGTTGTTGTTGTTGTTTAGTTGCCTTTACTGAAATCGCCTCTAAATATGCACTTATGAATACACACACATATCTATATATCTATATATATATATTTATATTGAAGTATGACTGCTATATATGTATGTATGTATTTATTGATCAATCTGTAAGATTTCAAATATCATGTTACTTGTGCGTTAAGTTTCCGTTACCCTTGCGTAGTTGTTGGTAGTGAAGCGATCTTTAGATACAGATACAGATACAAATACAGATACAGATACAGATACAGATACAGATACAGATACAAATACAGTTACTGATACAGATACAAATACAGTTACAGATACATTACATAATTCCATTATGTTTAGACGCGTTCGTTCATTGTTAATGTCACTTATAATTATACAACTTAGTTGAAACATTCAATAATTTATGTTGTAGTGTTATTAAAAATACATAAAATATGATCTTATGTTAAACTAAATACTTTAAGAAAAAACAATTAGATATACGCATATATATTTTTTTTGTATTTATGACTTCCACTTCCCATTCTCATTCACATTCCCATGCCATTTCCATTTCCATTTCTATTTTCATTCCCATTCCGTTCCGTTGCGTTCGATTTGTCCTGCACGGATCTGCATTCATTCCGTATCGATAACAAATATTTATCGATTGCTAAAATCTACACAAGTACATGTTTATCTGAAGTACTGAATTTGATTCGGCATTGAAAAATGCTCAAGTATATGTATATATATAATTTTGTTGTTGTTCGTAACCTCGCACTCACGATCTTCGAAGAGCTGAGCTTAACGGAAATGTATGTGTTTCGTCGACCTAGTTACGACTTAGCTATATATATGTTGCATCCGATTTCATTTCAAGTTTGTTGTTTTGTTTATCATGTAACGAGATTTCACATTGGAGTCTAACGATCATATTTCAGATTTTAGATTTCAGATTTCAATATGGATTGCGGTAATCACAAATCTCGTTTACTACTTGTACTGTTATATAGATGGCTATATCGTATATATATATATATATTTATATATATGTGGATTGGTACAGTACAGACATAAGGCAGTGTATATAAATTGCCAACAGAAATGATGCAACATATGAGCTCAAACTTTGATATCTTCCTCTTCTCAATGGGAAATACTTTAATTTGTAATTGTTTTTTCTTTTTTGGTCTTTGGCAACAAGTACTACCACAACTTGTTGCCAATTTTGAGCCACTTTCAATTTTGTTCAATAGATGTTATATAAGTAGTTGTTTGTTATATCGAGAAGGGGCCCAGAATCGTATTTTTTGTTGGCCACCATTCCTTAAAAAACGTTTGAAATACTTGAATTTGGTGGGTTAGTAAACATATATTTAAAGATATATATATATATATGTGTATATATATACCTTTAAAAAATGGTTCTTAGCTTTTAATTGTAAACGGTTTTTTCCGCGTGCCATCTCCTAAATGCGTTTGTTTTAGTATTCGGGGGACTTAGAAAGTGCTCTGGAACGAACCACACATACGACAATCTCTCTGCTTCTTCTTCTTGTTTTTCTTCTTCACATATTTTGCAGCTATTACATACAAATTTAAATTAGTACAGTTACTATTTAAGTTTTGTTTTTCTTTTAACATCACTACTAATAATCAAAAAATGGACATTTATAAACTTTTATTTATATATATATATATATGTATATATTATATATATATGTAAATATTAAAAATTTTGTATTTCTTTTTTGGCCTTTTGGTGCCTTGCTACATAATTTTCTTCAATCATGCTTTTCTTTTTTAGCTTGTTTTTTTTTTGGCGCTTTTTAGCGATTTTTTTTGTCATTTGTTGTTGCTATTTTTGTTTCAAAAGACTTTTTAAAAGCAAATTATGCAATGCAAAATGATAAAATAAACCGTATCCAAAGACAATAAACAATATAATTCATCACAGTTTGTTGTTGTTGTTGTTTCGTCTTCGTTTTGTTTTTTTTTCGAATATTTGGGAAGAAATCGAAAACCGACACAAAAAGTGTTGTATGAATTTTCAAATATTTATATTTAAAAAAAGAAATTAAAAAAAAATATTTTTCACGCAAAGTCAAATACATATATATATAATTAAATATATATATATATATATATATATCTGAAGAGTTTGTGAAACTCTTCAATTTTTGGAGCATTCGAGCTTCCAACTGCAACGCGAAAAAAGTAAACAACCTTTTTTTGTATATATATATGTATATATACTATATATTTTGTTTTTGGTTTTTTTTTTGCTTAATTTTTACATAATTTTTAATTGAATTGCAGCAAAAACGAAATAACAAAAGATAAATAAAATAGTTGATTAAAAGTAAAACTTTTAGTTACAAACATAGATAAGAGAAAATCATAATAAACATATATATATATCAATTTATATATATATATATTTATATATATATAATATGTGCTGAATTTTTATAAATATTATTATTTTCTTAAGACTTAAAATAAAATTAAAAAAAAAAATTGTTGCATCTGGTTTGGTTGCAGAAATGCATTCGAAATGTAAACGCTATGACTTAGATCTTAAGTTTTCCATGCAGCTGACATGTAACAAATTAAAATATACTACTTTTACATTAAGCAAAACAAAAAAAAAAAAACATTTAAAAAAAAATTATAAAACAACAAGCGACGCCTTTTAAATTTGCCAACAATTTTCGTTTAAATTTCATTCAAAGAATTCTCGTGTTTCTTTTTCTTTTTGCATTTACTTTGTTTTTCATTTTTTATGTGATAGTTGCTAGTTGTTTATTCTTTTGGTATTTAGCATTAATAAACGTTTAAACATTTCAATATATGCCTTTAAAGTTGGCTCGTATTCTCCTTAACCACACAAAATGGTCCAATTTCTAGCTTTGGGATTTAGCTCACTTTTTCGCAACTCGTAAATCCAGTTGCTGTTTTTTTTTTCATTTAAATTTATTTTGTTTTTATTTTACGCGTAACTAAAAACATACATTTATATATATAAAGTATATATATATATATATAAGTTGATATATATATATACATATATATATTTATATATATAATATGCAATCAGAAACTAACTTTAAATGTTTTTTTCCTTGCGTTTCGGTTCGCTTGAATTTGTTGTTTTTCATTTCTCATTTTTCACTTCCTTCTTCTTCTGTTTCACTTCCATTTGTTTCTGCTTGTTTCGCCCTCTGCTGTTCCAGCTTACTCCAAGCGCGCCTTGTAGGTGGTCTTCCAGATCTCGGCGAGTGTCACGGCGCTGTGGAATCGATGGAAGATGCACAGAGGGAGGGTTATGCGCTGTATTATGGACCAGGGAACGAAGCCATAGAAGTCCAACTGCACCTGTATTTGTTTTTTTTTTGTTCAAATAGAAATAGTTGATAGAACGTTAGGAGTTGCGAATATATAGATTCAGAAGTACAGCCATGCAGAAGAGGATTAACAAGCAAGATAAAAAATAAATAGAAATGGAAAAAAATCTTTTTTCATGTAAACATCCTTAATTAAGGAAAGAAAGTGTTCGAAAACGTAATTTTAATTTAATTTTAATCTTTTAATTTAATATACGTCTTTTAATTGGATATACATATATTTGGCTAAGCGAGAATTTTAATAACCTGAACCCATTGAAATTGAACTTCATTTTTTTTCTTGGTAAGATTTGAGATTTCGAAAAGAAAATTGTTGCCAGGAAAAGTAAATCATTGGCTGGCATAAGTTTAAGGGTCCGGAAAAAAGTCGGAACGTGAAAAGCAAGCAGAACTGTTAAGAATTAGTTATATATTTAAGATCTTAAAATATCACATGGATATATTTTAAACATTTGAAAGTAATTGAAAAAGCTCTGAAATTAATTTATCTGTTAGTTGCTGCGATCTTTTAATGTAAATTCGAATCAGGTGCTTGTCAAAATTTAACAATCAGTTAATAATTGCTAAAGCTTTGGCATAAGATTTTTAAATCGAAATAAAAAAGGGGCATAGAAATGCGTTTCAATAGAAAAATATAGGGGAAACCTCAATAGAGGAAGCGGGAAAGTATTGCCTTGTCATCAAAAAATAAGAGATTTCGATATAAAAATATAAGAGATGCATAAAAGTATATTACGATACATAAGTATAAGTGAAAAATTATAATATACGCTACATATCAATATCAATATATAAGATAAACTCAGAAAGTATAAGGGAAACATATAATATAATATAAGTGAAGAATAATAATATTTGCTACATATCGGTATTAAATATAAGCGAAGCATAAGATACTTTGCTATATTACGATATAAAAGCATAAGAGAAGCATCAGAGTATCCGCTTCAGCACGATATACAAATATAAGAGCAACTTAAAAAGTATAAGAGAATCATAAAATTATTTGCTATATTACGATATTAAAGCATAAGAGAAGCATCAGAGTATTTGCTACATTAAGATATAAAAATATAAGAGCAACATCGAACACAAAGCACAGAGAACAAAATGGAATGGAATGGAACGAGTACAACAGCAAATGGAACGTTTAGAAGGAGTAGAACGAACGAGAACGTTAATCGTTTTACTTAACTCAGTCTCGCTTACGTACATATCTACTTACAGGATTGGCGAATACTTTTTGAGCTTCGAAGGTGTAGATGGCGAACATGGCCACGTTGCAGATGAGGAGGAAGGTGACAATCTGGCGTCCCGGCTTGCTGCGATCGTGCTCCGGCAAGTGGACGCGACGGCGCGATACGTCGGCTATAAAGAGGAGCTGCAATATGACCTGGAATACGGCAACGCCCCCAGTGGTGGTCACCAACAGGCTCGGCTCGCTCTCCAGCACCTTAAGACTGCCGGCAATGATGCTGAACACCGAGTAGGTGAACAGGCCGAAGGCCGAGATGCGCAGCAAAATGTCGTTCAGATTCGATTGCTCCTCGCAGCGGAATTTCAAGTTCTTCACCCTAATCAATCAGACAGTGAGAGAGGGAGAGTGTGAGTGTGAGATTGAGAGGAACTGCAATTATGTGGGGATTCAAAATCAGTTTGACACCCACCTGATGAAGCCCACTATGATGGCGAGTATGGCGAAGGCCATGAGAATGCAGTGGCTGGCATCGGCCAGGTAAATGGCCAACAGCGAGAACTGCTGATGACGCACCAAGACGAAGAAGAGTATCAAGCAGATCAGCGCGCCGACCAACAACAACAGACCAAAGAACAATCCCTTCGATGAGCCAACGCAGTCAACGCGTCCGGAACGTGCCTGCTGGGCCATGGCAACGGCTCGCCGGGATAGCATCACCTCGAGCCTGTGCTCCAGATCCTCATCGTTGAGTCGGCCCGGATAGCGGCCGATGTGCTTCCACATCACATACAGAACGACAGCGCCAATCAGCGAGTACTCAATGATAAACGGATACAAATACGGCGCCGAGTCATAGACGATGCTACCCATTATATCAATCCGTCCACAGGCGGTGGCGTTGAGTGTGCCGATGTTGGAAGACAGAGCCGCCGGATAGATGTTGTCCAGGCTCTCCAGATTCTCAAATGCGATCATGCCGTTCGACTCCTCGTGCGATAGATCCGAATAGGTTTGGAAGCTGTTCTCCATGCCGGGACCAAATAGATTGTTCATAATATTGACAGCGTTCTCCGTGCTGCTGGCTGCCACGGTTGTCGTCGATGGGGTGGACGAGACCAGATTGTTGAAGAACGAGGAGACGCCGGAAGTGGCGCTGGCGATGGCGCCGTTGCCATCGGCAGCAGCGGGCAGCGCCGAGCCGGACACATCGACGGGCGAGAGGCTCGGATTGGCGCTGGAGAGGATTCGCTCCAGGCTATTGAAGGGCGTTTCACTGGTCGTGCTTATGTAGTCGGCGGCCGTTGCAGCGCTGCCAACAAACGGACTGTTGGTGGTTGAAGTGGTGCTGCTGGTGGTCGATGAGGTGCTGCTGCTGCTGCTGCTGCTGCTACCCAAGGTGGTGCTGGTGGCAGCGGTGGTGCTAGTGATAAACTTCTTCAGCTTGCGGGCCATAGTAGTGCTGTGCCATTGATAGCCGGGTGTGGTGTACGGCGCACGTGTGGTTGTCGTCGTGGTGCTGGTGGTGCTGCTGATGGCGCCGCCCATGCCGAAGCTCTTCGAGATCCCATCGACAGTGTTCCGCACCAGCTTCGACAGCACGTTGTCGTTCTTATAGACGCTCTTTGGCAACAAATCCTCCCCGTCGAGGACCTCGAACTCGCTGTTGGGTCCCGCATGGGTACGGAGAACGGTTCCGGCGTGACGCAGCGCATGCTGCCGGATCGAGTGGGCAATGGAGGATGCCTCCGGATCGGCCTCGCGCTTCTGGTGATAGATCGTGATCTCCAGCAGCGACTCCTTCACCAATGTCCGTATCCACACACAAATGTTGGTCGCCACCACGTGCATCAAACCGAACCGGGCGATCACCTTGAACCGGTGTATGTTGAGCTGCAAGCGAGACAACGATCAGGAAATGTAAACCGAAGCGAAGCGTCGTCGTGGTCGTGGGCGTTGTCGTGGGCGTGGTCGGAGCCGTTGTCATGGGCGTGGTCGTGGGTGGGAGTTGGGGTAGATGTAAAGAGTATTGCGCGAGCGCAAACTTAAGTACGGTTAGGAGAAGCTTTTACAGCAAGTTTCCACCCACTTACCGAACTATATTTTAAATAGATATTCTAAAAAGTGTTGCAAGTCGATCGGATGAACAATAATAGTAAGCAATCTATATCAGTCGAACATTTCTATATATCCTCATCATTCATTTATCAAGCAAACCTTGAAGAACGCTTGATCTTTGATCTTGCAACCTTTGACCCCCATTTATAACACTTAGAGTGTAAGAGTTTCGTTTGCACTGAAGTTCTTTGAAAAGAAACTTGGATATCGATTCAATAAGAAAGTCTTTCCAATAGTTGAAGGAATTCCACCTTCGAAGTACCCCAATATATTACTTAAGGTAAGGCATAGTACGTAATGCATCAATCAGTCAGTCAGGCAAAAACGGTATTGTATAGCATAAAGAATATTGCATGTGTGTGTATTTATATATTTACAAAACTATGAAGTTAAGTGCTTAAAAAGGAAAAGTAAGGAAATTTTACTTCAAGGCTTAATACACTCGCTTATATCATGAAAACGAGGCATATATCAAAATAAGCAAAAATGTGCAGGTGTATAGAGTCCCACTTACGTAAACCCCCAGATATATATACATATATATGAACTTATTAAAGTAATACATATTAAGCTTAGCCTAATTATATATTAAATAAAGTTTCACACATGTATGAAACGTGTGAGAGAAATGAACGTAGGGTAGAGAGTAGAGTAGAGTAGAGTAGAGTAGAGTAGAGTAGAGTAGAGTAGAGTAGAGTAGAGTAGAGTAGAGTAGAGTAGAGTAGAGTAGAGTAGAGTAGAGTAGAGTAGAGTAGAGTAGAGTAGAGTAGAGTAGAGTAGAGTAGAGTTAGAGTACAGTACAGAAGAGTAGATTGAAGTAGAGTAGAGTAGAGTATAGTAGAGTAGAGTAGAGTAATCTAGAGTAGAGTAGAGTAGAGTTTGAGTACAGTACAGAAGAGTAGATTGAAGTAGAGTAGAGTGGAGTAGAGTAGAGTAGAGTAGAGTAGAGTAGAGTAGAGTAGAGTAGAGTAGAGTAGAGTTAACTTAAGTTAAGTAGAGTAGAGTAGAGTAGAGTAGAGTTAGAGTACAGTATAGAAGAGTAGATTGAAGTAGAGTAGAGTAGAGTAGAGTAGAGTAGAGTAAAGTAGACTAATCTAGAGTAGAGTAGAGTAGAGTTTGAGTACAGTACAGAAGAGTAGATTGAAGTAGAGTAGAGTGGAGTAGAGTAGAGTAGAGTAGAGTAGAGTAGAGTAGAGTAGAGTAGAGTAGAGTAGAGTTAGAGTACAGTACAGAAGAGTAGAGTAGAGTAGAGTAGAGTAGAGTAGAGTAGAGTAGAGTAGAGTAGAGTAGAGTAGAGTTAACTTAAGTTAAGTAGAGTAGAGTGGAGTAGAGTAGAGTTAGAGTACAGTATAGAAGAGTAGATTGAAGTAGAGTAGAGTAGAGTAGAGTAGAGTAAAGTAGACTAATCTAGAGTAGAGTAGAGTAGAGTAGAGTTTGAGTACAGTACAGAAGAGTAGATTGAAGTAGAGTAGAGTGGAGTAGAGTAGAGTAGAGTAGAGTAGAGTAGAGTAGAGTAGAGTAGAGTAGAGTAGAGTAGAGTAGAGTAAGAAAATGAGTTGTATATCGTACCTGAAATGGTGGCCTAGTCTGCGATTGCGAATGGGGCAGAGTTGTGGGGATTATGTACACAAAAATGGTTCATTAAAAAAACTAAGTACTTTGCACAATTTCGAAATTTATTTATAAAAATATAATGATGATGATGATTATGATGATGATAGTAGTGATGATGATGTAATGGCTGAATAATGAATGCTTAATGAATGCGTGTACGTTGTGTTTCGTGGTGAATGTGAGAATTGTGATTGTAGACTGAGCTAAACTTGGAACTTATCTAACTAAACTCTCGACTTCGACATCGACTTCGACTTCGACTTCGACTTCGATTTCGACTTGGCGGGCGATTCGACTGAGTGCCGAATTCTGCCAATCTGCCAATCTGCCAATCTGCCAATAAAATACGAATTCTCATATTTTATTTATCATCTACTGTTGCATTGTTGTATGAAGCAAAGCGATAACAAAAGAATGCTAAAATTACAGGTGAATGAATGCGAATGAAGGCGCGAATCAATGAAAATCAATCAAACTCAACTAACTGCCAATTTCTTTGCACGCCAATTTCAACGAGCGTCACAGACGAAAAATATAGTGAAATAAGAGATAGAGTGGGAGACAGATGGTGAAAGACAGTGAGAGTGAGAGTGTGTAAGAGACAGAGTGAGAGAGTAAGAGAAAGAGTGGGGAGTGGGGTAAGTGACCGAACCGAACCTGGACTGTTGGAATATGATCGTGACTATAGAATAGATATAACACCCGATTGCCAATGGCACAAATCGTCAGAGTCTCAACCTTAATCGGAATTTTGGGATTTCATAATATTGAAAATGAGTCTCTTACGATTTCCATTTATAGAAATCGGATACCGTTCTCTATTCTGTGGCCAGGGGAATAACCGTAAGCTTAAACTTAAAACTAACCTCAATTAGACTGTTGGAAGACTGGGACTCTGTTGCTTTTTATAATATTTCTGTGTGTACTCGTGATTGTCAACAGTAGTAGTATATTAGATAATAGTTGGTAGTATATTGTATTTAGTAGGTAGTTAGTTATAGGTATACAGTGTTTAATTTTAGACAGCAAGTTTAGTTTAGTTTAGTTTAGTTTTAGTTTTAGTTTTGGGTTTTGGATTTTGGGGGATCTCGAGCTCCCAATCTCGGACGGAATTGACTTACCCGTGCATTCATGAATATAAAGTACATCTGCATAAAGGTGAAGATCATCTGCAGCAATGGATTAACTCCGATCAAAATATGATGGCATGGCGAATCGAAGGGTATCTCAAAGAATGAACCAAATTCCAATCCAATGTAGATCATTGCACCGAGTCCAAATGCTGAGACAAATCAACAGTAAACAAAACAAAATTCAAACCACGCACATACACTATATATAATATGGTACTACTATATACATATGTATATATAACAAGTAAAGAAAAAAATGCATAATCGAGAATGGGTTGTTTTTACCGATAGCACCAACGCGCAGAAAGAAACTTCCGTGCGTGAGATCGCTGTGAGTCGTTTTTCGCTTCCGGACGTTCTTCGGGGTTACGGCCACTTCGGCATCCACGGGTGCTTCCTGTCCATGCAAAAAAAACAACAACAACAAAATCACCAATCACTATATAGTTCACAAGTATATATGTATATGTATGTAGATGATGAGCTCTGTCGGTGAATCAGTGCTTGGCAAATACGAATTCGTACGCTCGCCTTAATTGATGTGGCCTTATCACTTGGCAAATGGACGTCGTCACATAATTAACGAGCAGCTGTTAATGTGCCCCATTGAAATGCGGCATGCACTATTGTTGTGGGGCATGTTGCACTCGCTTGACAGCCCTGGCATTAATCAAAGCGTAACTTAATTGCCTCGATACAACAACTCAATTTCTGGCCTGAGTGAGAACTGCAGAGAGAGGCGCAACAGCTGCCCGCTGCGCTGCTCTCTCTTCAATTTATATATAGAATCGGACGAGACTACTAAACTATACTATACTCTATTATATTGCCCGAAGTTCTTGAACATATGTATGTATGTTTGTCACGCACCTGATATGCTGCGCCTTTGCCAGCTTTGCCAGAGTCCTTAGAGCCTTTCGCATCCTTCGAATCGGCCGGATCTGCGTTCTTCGTTTTCTTCGATTTCTTTTCCTTGATCGGGGGTTTCGGTTTGTTTCCGCCATTGCCGCCGTTACAGCAGGAGCTCTCTGCAAGGACTCACATGAAGCAGACGCCAATTGCCGTTCGATTGAGACTTACCCTGCAGCAAGAAACAGAAGACATACAAGAGGAAGAGTATGCTGGTGCCATAGAGATATGTAAAGAACGTCTCGTAGTAGAGCACCGGCAGTCGGTGTGTGGTCACATCGCTGATCACGTATGCAATGCATACGACAATCAATAGAATCGCATAAACCAGGCTGGTCACAATGAAGAGCGATGTCCTGTGAAGCCCAATATTGTGGAACAATGGAATGGAACATTAGTTTAATAATCTGTGCACGCGAGACGACAATCAAACCGTTTTGTACAAGTGTGTGTGTGTGCATATAAGCTAAGACACGACCCAGTCCTAAATCGTAAGTGTGTGTGTGTGTGTGTGTGTGTGTGCGAGTGATTAGTTAATTCTGATGCATCAGTGGCAATTACCTAGTTTGTAGTAAGTAGGCTCTATAATTTGTGTCATTCACATTGCTAGTGTGTGTGAGTGTGTGTGTGTGAGTGTGTGTGTGTGAGTGTGTGTGTGTGAGTGTTATCATGCATCTTAAGAGGAACGGTCGAGTGCATAGCCCAGGCACATGCATACCCAATTACTCATAAGCAGACATAAACTGTTCCCAAGGCAACTGTTCGTATGCCTGTCGATACTTGATACTCGATGCTCGATGCCAATTAACGGCTCTTAACGAGCTCCTTTGACACCAACGCTTGCACAGTGGGCCAGCATTGAACAAAATGCTATGCAAATTTTGTAGTGGGTATCGAAACTTTTAGCTTAACTTAATTCAATTTTCTAGTTTACCGAATTTCTATATCTCAGATTTGTATTCGAATACAAATATTAGTTACTTACAAGTAATCAAAACTTTTGCCCTAAATCAATTAAATTTTCTATTATAAAAAATGCCTGCAAACAATTTCTGTAGCTCAGATTTGTATTCGACTAAAAATATTTACAAGCAGTCAAAATTTTTATTTAATTAAATTTTCTAGAATAAAAAATGCCTGCAAACAATTTCTGTAGCTCAGATTTGTATTCGACTAAAAATATTTACAAGCAATCAACATTTTTATTTAATTAAATTTTCTCGAAAAAAAAAAAATGATTGCAAACAATTATAGATTTCTTTTCCAATATAAATATTATTTCCATTGGTATTCTGAATTGGCAGCAATGTCTTTATTTTTTTAATGTAAATACGAGCAGTTTTTGTCCCACTGTGCGGCCCATTGTGTTGCATGTAACTCATTTGCACTTTTTGACCCAGTTAAATACATGAACCCACCCACGCGCACCGCCCAAAGCATCCATTTGTATATGTATTTGCGCTGCCCCCTTTTCACAGATGAATACATACATAAACATACATACATATCGTATGTCTGATTATAGCGCTATAGCGATGGGGACTTGACTGCAATCGTATCAGCAATATATATCAGAGATACCTGAGTGAAACATATATGGAATTATGGATCGCTTCGTTGCAACTGGATTTGTGGGCGTGGTGGGCGACAAAGCAAACAGTGGGAGGCGGAATAATTGTTGGTTGCATTTCGTATATTACCATAGTTCGATTGGTCCCGTTATCGGATTTGTTTCATATGTGCCCTGCACCGTTATTTTCGCTGGCATAAAACTGTGCTTATTTGGATTTGGCTTGAACGTGTAGCAAACCCTATAAGACGACAATCAACAATTGAAAATTGACAATTGTTTCAGTAAGCATTCGTTAAAATTGTCTACAAACGAGTATTACGATATTTAGAGTGGATATATTTTTTTGTTTTTGGGGCTGGGGTTACGGGATCGGGCAGTGCACTTGTACTAATATTTTAGCTAGCACTGTTAGTTAGTAACTAAGTTGTGAATATATAAAAGCATTTGTAGTATATACAGCTCGGCTTACTACAAAATACATATACATATTATATACAATACACATACACATACACATACACATACACATACATATTTCTATATATGTATGTATATATAACACTGGAGTTTTTGGGCTTAGGTGTGTGTATCTGGCTGTAATACGAGGTATACTATATATATTTTTCTGTGTGTCTCTGTGTGTGTGTGTGGGCCTCGCACTTTTGGCGGCCTTGAGAAGCTTACACGCCCGCCCACTAAGTTAAGATATATACAGTTCTCCCCCTCCCACACTTCATTTAAGAACTCTCTTGTAAGACTTTATCTCTCTCTCTCTCTCTCTCTCTCTCTCTCTCTTACGCTCACGCTCACTCTCACTCTGTCAGTCTTCTCTCTCGCAGGCCGCTCTGGCTCTTTGTGTACCCCATGAAGCGCACCTTTGCAACGGCTGTGGCATAACATTCTTCAGCTCCATTTCCTTGTTGGCCGCGTTGTTCTTCTCGGCGCTGTCGGTGCTGCCGGCGGTGTGGGAGCGGGATACCGGCAGAGTTGCCATATTGTCGCCGCCCTCCACATCGACGGTAGCGACCTTCACTTCACCGCCGCCCATTGTTTCCGTTTCCGTTTCGGTCTCCGTTGTGCTGGCTGCTGATCCTTTCTTCGCTCAGTTGATATCGATACCGATATCGATATCGATTACAATTTTTTTTTCAAATTTATTTGCTCGTTCGCTTTGTCTTTTCTTTTTTTTTTTGGCTTTATCACTTGGTATACTTTGCTTGGCTGTGGCGTAAAATATTAATGAAACAATTTGCAGGCTTTGCAGGTAACGCACAAAAGTATGCAACACTTCTTTTGTTGTTTGTTTCCCTTTCACTGTCTCGCTCTTGAGCTCTCTCTGCGAGTGTGTCTGTGTGTGTGTGTGTGTGTGTGAATGTGAATGATGTGCTCTTTGATATTTTGTGGAACGTATTTGAAATGCATTTGCCAAATGGGCAACTGAGGCGTGGCCAAAAGTGCGCGAGCCTTGTTCCAAAGCTTAAGCCGCACTTGGAGCATTAATGTGGCTCTTGTTGCAGCTGCTGGTGATGCTGTTGATGCTGTTGATGCTGCTGATGCTGCTTTGGAATGCGTCCCGGAGCGACCTAGTGACCTCTCTTCTACGCAGCCAATGCATGTAAACAACTCAGGCTGCGAATTCAACCCTCGCTCGCGCATTCCGCTGCGAGAGGGGAAACCAAATGCGTGAGATTAACTCAAACTCAAGTGGAGCTCCGGCTCGGCTCGCATCGGCTCTGTGTGTGTGTGTGTGTATGCGTTGCACAGCTAAGTACATATACATACATACATACTGATATATTTATGTACAAGCAAGATGTGTACACATTGCATACAGTTAACTTCTGGTTTAGCTGAAGCTCGAAGCACTCGAAGAGTAAATTTGCGCACTCGCTCTCACAGCTAGCAGCAAGTAACATAAAGTACCTATGTGTATGTGTGTGTGTGTGTGTGTGTGGGTGTGCTGTATGTTGTGTGTATAGCCCGGTGCTATCAAGACCAGGAGAGACTTTCAACAGCAAAATCTTTAGCGCGCCGAAGACAAGCACTGCAAATTGTTTCAAGAAGATTTTCAAGGCAAGGCACGGAAAAAGTTGCAATTTTCAATTAAAATAAAGTATTTGCTTTTCAACTTTTCATCTTTTCATCTTTTCATCTAACTGATTGTTTAACAATTAGCTGCTCTGTGCAGCACATTTGAAGCATTTATCAACATTTTCATTTCTTTTTTGTTTGTCACTTTTGTCACTCGTTTCACAGCTCAATAAAAAAGCAACGCAAAAAAAAAGAATTAATTAGTTATTTATTAGTTATGCTACTAAAAAGGTTGATTTGGTCGCAGACTGAATTTTGGAATTGTGGCTTTCACACTTTTGACACTGAGTTGTGGCTGGGACTACCTTGCGAACACACGTCCAGGACCCTTTACTATCCAACTACAACTGAAAAGGCTCGCCTCGGCCTAACTGCCACTGTTTTCCGTGTGCCTCTGCAGCAGCCGCCCCTGTGCGCCGAATCTGTGTGTTTGCCTCTCGTACTTGTGTACTCACTATCTCCGTCTCACTCCTGCGCTGGCTGTCCCTATCGCACCCTCTGCCTGCGCTCTCTCTTTCCTCCACTCACTTTCTCTCTTTCTCTCTTTCTCTCTTCGGAGGATGCTGCAGCACCAGGCTGCCTGCTGTGGATGCCTTTTGTGGCACGTTGGGGAAAGCTTCGCGTCGTATGCCAGAAAGTAGGACACATTGTGACTGCGTTTTGTACTCTGCTTGCCTCTCAGCATCCCTCCCCCCACCGCACACCCCTCCGCTCGTTAACAGAATTGCCATTCATAGTGCGCTTTATTTGCATAAAGCGCTGAATTTCTTGTCTTGTCTTGTTTTCCCTTACACATTGCTTTTATTACTTTTTCCTCTTATTTGATTGGAATGTTAATCACTTGTTTGGCTCTGATTTCTGTCTGCCTCGCTTTCCCACTTGCCTGGCTTGTTGCCACAGCTTGGATTTGGACTACCTCGGATAGGTGAGCGGCTCACTTAAGTGGGTGGTGCAGCTCTTGGTTGAGTGGTTCAGTGATTCAGTGGTTCAGTGGTTCAGTGGCTTATAGCTCCGACTTCATTGAAATGAAGAACTCCTAAGTTCCATTCTTCTGTGTCTGGCTGGATGAGCGGCTTATGCTAAGCCCCGTTATACGCTCTGTTCTCGCTCACTGATCGCTTTAACTAATTTCTCTATCTCTATCTCTATCTCTTTCGCTCTTTCGCATGGGTTCATTCAGTCGCCTTGCAGTGCATTTAAATAGAGGTCACTCCTGTGGGCCAAGCAAAAAACACGTATTTCCGTTGTTCAGGCATGCCGCAGGGTGTTTTCACAGAATTACTAGGGGGTGTTACGAGGGGGTGGGTGCCACCCCCGCCGCCGAGCTGTCTGTGCGGTATCGAAGTGCATCCCACAACAGGAGCGAATCAGAAAGTCAAAGCGAAAGAGGCAAAAGGGCGAGCTGTCAGTTAACCAAAAGCAACAGCCCAAAACTCAATTACGGAAACTTGCGTGTGGGCTTGTCCGTTTTTTGCTTCTGCCGGTGTGTGTGTGTGTGTGTGCTTGGGTGATATATGTGTGCTCGTGTTGTGAGTGTGTGTGTGTGTGTGTAGGTAGGCACAGTGGTTGGTGACATGTACAAACGAAACATTGATGAATATAGCGAACAAATTTTGAGGAGCAATAATTTTTTTTTAATATTAATTTTTTTGTATGCTCTTAACCCATCAAAATTGCCTAAATAGGCAGAAGGACCCAAGGCCGACCCCTTAATGTTAATCAGGATCAACAGGCCAGTCGATTTAGAACATTCTGTCTGTGCGCCTTAGTTTGATGCTGAGTCAATTTCAATTTCGGAATGCATGTGCTTGCCTGAATTCTGATTTACGCGTGTCTGTAAGCGAAATTTTCTTAACAGCTGCACTGCACGGAGTACAGGATATATTTTAGTCGAGCACACTCGACTACAGTTTTTTTATACTTGTTTTAATAAGTTGTTGTTTAAGTGTAAAGGATAGACTTTATATATCAGTCAATTAAATATTGTAATGTACTTTAATATATGTATTTTCTATTCTGAATCTAAACAGTATTAAATATATATTTTATAAAAGGAAAGGACTAACTATTCAATTGTTTTATTTTAATTGTAGCTGAACAGACTTTTTCTACTCGTAACATATTATTATTATTATATTTATGCCTTTTAAATTGAATACCTCTTAAAATATTAGCTAGTATCCTGAACAGATATATAACAGATATATATAATATATACATATATATAATATATATGAAAAATGTTTATATTCTTGTATAATTAGGGGTTTCAGATGATTGATACTTGATTCTATCAAGAGTCACATAAACGAGCAAGCAAGGGTTCGTAATACAGGCTTAGTGTATGGTTTTTCCGTTATGCCCCCTATGTAAGTCCTAGTTGTCAGTGCTACTCAAAATTGGGTTGATAGTTTTCAACTAAATTCCATTCACATATGCATACATACATAAATGCCACAGTTTTAGATATATATGCAAATATATTTTTGTATAAGTTACAACGCATTTAAAGGCGAACACTTATTAATACGATTTGCTCCACTATGCGGCGCTTACGATAAACACGGCTGCGACGCCGACGTCGTCAACGTAGCTGCCGGTTTCAGCGAATATCGTAAGTGTTGGCCGCTTCGTGTGTTCGTAATCGTATTTAGCGTTGCTTGTGTTTTGCGTTGTTTTGTTTTGTGCGCTTTTCACAACAACGAACATCGCATTCTGTTTTGGTTTGCCGTTCGCCGTTTGCCGTGCCAAGCTGGCTGGCAGGCTGGCAGGCAGGTCCTGTTCGTGGGGTGTGCCCATCGATAAGCCGAATCGGCTTGCTGCAGGGTATGTCGCTCGGCAAGGGGTTGCAGCTGAGGATTTGCGTCGCGTCGCGTGGCGGCCAGCGAGCAACTGCGTCACAGTGCACTGAATGACACGTCGCAGCTCCAGGGGGAACTCTCGAGTGGGGGGAACGGAAGTGGGAATGGAAATAGGAATGGGAATGGGAATGAGAATGGCGTGGAAGTAGCATAAAAACCACACACAAAGTCCAGCCATTGCTTTAAGCCGATAAAAATGGGGCACAGTTGGCAAACATGAGCCAAGCCAAAGCCCAAAGCAAACAGAGGTTAAATCATAAATGTACTTCCATACGTGGGCATTACGAGTATTGGATAGAGCTAACACTTCGACTTAATGCCTGCCTACGCTCAATGATGTGTGATATAAGATGTGGGTTAAGCTTCGCAAAACACATTTTGATTTGCATTTGATCGATTTAATCTCCGCTCTACAAAAATGATTGATACGTTATTTTACAGTTAATCCGCCCTGGGGAGTATTTTTGCATATACAGTAAAACCGCGATACAACGAACTTTGCTAGAACGAAAAACAACTCGATTTCCTAATGAATACCCACAGCGAATCAATTGATATAACGAAGAATTGTGTGTTCGTTATATCGAGTTTCTACTGTACATATGCTTATGAGCAGCTTTTCCAGTATTGGGCAACATAAATATACGAATTTTGTCAGATTTCCGGGTGTGCTTGGGAACGGTTAATACGTAAAGCTATAATTGACTCATTCTTAAGAACGGCGCCTGATGACAATGAACATATGTACATGTATATGTGTGTGTGTGGGTGTGTGTGTTGTTTTAGCCACAGGAGACAAGCACTGGGGTAGCGACTGAGGGCCGTTCGTTTGGTTGATGTTATTTATAGCTTCTGGTTTTTGCTACCCCATTAACTTAACTAGGTGTCTAGGCTAACAAGCTATCAGTGCCCATCAGGAGTTTAGTGCTATTTAAAAACAAACACACACACACACACACACACACAACACACACACACACAACAAAAAGGGGGGAAAAAACAAGTGAGCTGCTTAATGGCAAAAGCCTTGCTTAATTGAAGGTGGAAATCATTAACCTTGTGCGCATTTATCTAATCATGCGTCGCATTTGCCTATGGGCCGAGCAGCCAGAAATAGAGATTTGGGGCAAGGTTGGGGCCGGGATCAGGTGGATGGACTGATGCCAATATTGGCGGCGTGTGCTTAAATTGTTAACACAGTGTTATCGATTATTGCTAATCAATGTTGCTGTTATTGGAAGGTTGACCAGAGCCCGTTAAGCATTTGATTGCTACTATTAGAAGAAATTCAATATCGATAACAATCAATTACAACTCATCGATAATGTTATTGGACTGTTAAAGAGTGCAGCATATTGAACGTATAACAAACTGAATGGCTAATAGGTAATTACTAAAAAAATTTTAATATCGATAACAAATAATTATCACTTATCGATAATGTATTTGTATGAGTGCAGAGATATTGAGTTTCTGACGGCTAACAATCGGACAACAGGTTAATAATTGAGTCTCAGTATTAGAGATAGGAAACTCAGTATCGATAACAATCGGTTAACTTATCAAAACTGTTGTTTGGTGGTTAAAGAGTGCCAGCTATTGGGCGTTTAATTAACTGAATTGCTTACGAGAGGACAACAATTCCAAGGTTATCGATAACAAACATGTAACTTATCGAAACTGTTATCGGACAGCTTAAGAGTGCAAGCCATTAAGCGAATAACCAACCGAATGGTTAGAGCCTCAATACTGACAATATTAAAAACTTATCGATTTTGTTATCGGGTAAGTGAAAGGCGCACAGCGTATTTCACAGAACGAACGACAATTGGAAATCGGATCAATTATTAAAGATATTATTATAATTTAAGACCGGCTACCAAACGAACACTGCTTATCGATGGGAAGCAGAGTAACAATTGAACAACATGTTTAAAAGTCACACAAGTCACAACAGTCGCTGCAGTTGTCGATAAGCAAAGCACACCCAAGTATTCCATCGATAGTTTTCTGTGACATGTGCCAAGTAGTTGTCTTTTTGTGCCTTTTATGTGCTGCCGTACAATGACATCCGACATGGAGGCCTGACAGGGCGACACAAAGATGAAAAAAGTGGTAAAGGGGCGTGCTGGAGAGGTGGGGAGGGGGCTGGTTGGTGGGCTTGTCTAGGGAGTCAACACTGGAGCAGTGGAGCAAAGATCTTGGCATGCATCGTTGACAGCTTTTGTGAGTGCGGCAGAGCTTGGCGGGTATTTAGCGGGTTTTTAGCGGGTTTTGGCGGGTTGCCCGCCCCCAGTCGTCATGTTGCGTAGTTTGTTTGCAACTTCTTCAACTTATTCAACTTTTGTGCATGCAACCCGCTATTGTGTTAACAATTCCATAAGTATTTTTGTCTTACAAATCGCTGAACATTTGTTTTCCATAACAGAGCGGAGATCCGAAAGAGTGAAAGAGTCAGCGATAGGAGGCGAGACAGTGTGAGAGTGAAAGAGAGAATGAGAGTGTATGAATGAATAGAGAGTTGCATGCTACTCAACAATGCCAACATAATCGGAAATGTAAGCCAATGTGCCTGTTGTGTAGCATTAGTTCATTGACATTATAATCTGTCGAGTTGCCAAACAAGAGACAGATGACAATCCGACCGTGATATTTGGCAACTCTGTTTCGTAATGCGGCATTAGAATGCGGATGAGAGGTTATTGGGATAGGGATTTGGGACTATATCTAGTGTTAGTCCGTGTGCTTTCTATGGGTTCTACTCTAACACAATGCAGTGAAAATTCAACAATAGATCTATTCAAAACTAAGTGTGGGCAATTAAAACAAAATACTTAAGTTTGAGTTAGGATATTTAAGTATTAATTATCTTATGGATATATATATGTTTCGAAAATTGATGAGTTTCTTATTCTCGTATTGAGTGTATACCAAATCTGACCTTTTCTGTGGTTTCGTCAGAACCTTGGGATGATTGCCGCTGCAAAGGATTCTTGCGCATTAGTTAAATGATTGATTCACGGGGTATATTCGCTTAGACTACGAGAAGTTAGGAGGTACCAAAGATAAGGGTCTACTTTTCGATTGACATGAATATGTTTTGCAAATGAGCCTCACTTATCACACATATGAGAAATCTACAATCGATAGCAGCGAAATGATGAGTATCTTATGGTACATATAGGGTATAGATAGATTATAAGACAGTGTGTAGATGGTTAAATGGGAGCAACGTATAAAATGAAACACATTTAGCACAGAGTGGGACGGCCAGAAATATAGCATAGAGACAGAGATCAAAAATATAGATTTGTGTATCTACATGTATCGATATATTTATTTAGAGATCGATAATAATACGTATTTGGATCAAAAACATAGATACGTATTTACATATATCGATATTTGTTAATAAATATTTATAGTAATTCGTATATAGATAAAAAATATATATATGTTTATCTATATATGTCGATATATTCATTTACAGATCGATAATAATAAATAAAATAATAATAATAAAAAGTATGTATCTGTATTTATCGATATTTGTATTGAGAGATCGATAATAATACGTATATAGATAAAAAATATAAACATGTATCTACATATATCGATATTTGTATTTAGAGATCGATAACAATACGTAAATATATCAAATAGATAGGTATTTGCATATATCGATATTTGTATTTTGAGATCGATAACAATACGTATATGGAACACACTTACTTGGCATTTTTTGGTCGTCGGGCATCGATCGGAAAGTCATCATCGAAATCCAAATTGAAATCCTCCCCGAGATCGTGTGGAACCAGTGGCGTCCTTTGATGGGCGGGACTCGTGTGATATCCATCGCCCTGTAGCTGTATTTAATGAAAGGACCTTTTCAATTAAAGGGTTCTCCTTAACTTCGTTTACAGTTAAAGCCACAACAATAAATTGGAATTTCGTATGTACAGCGAGAGAGAAGTGAAACACAAATATGATGTCAGCATAAATTGCATCATTCACAATCTCGAGTCTTATTGTGAATGACGGTTGGAAAATTTAATAATTTAATAATTTTTATTTGGGGTGCATGCATTTTCATGTCAAATATCAAAGAAAAACAATTCCAATTTATTGCCAGAAAAAATTAAAAATCAATTTTCATTATCTTTGTATATATATATATATATATACATATATAAAAATAATATATATATATATATATATATATTTGATTATAAACTCAAAGTAAAGGGCGAATCGTTCCGTTACTCGTGCAAGGATTTTGTTTCTTTTTGTTGGTCAAATTTGATTAATTAATTAATTTTTAGCGTGTCACATTTTGGAGTTGTTTGGTTTTATACAGCGATCATATTAACAAACAAACAATCAATCAATCAATCAATCGGTCAGTCAATCAATTAGTTTGGTAAGCTGAACTTTTCTATCATTTGGAAGCTCAAACAAAAACGGATTAATGTAAACATTTGCTATAAATAGAACTAAAAGGCAATTATCGATATAGGCGTGTATATATATTTAAATATTTATATATAAAGGTGAGTGTTTATTTAGATGTGTGTGTTATTTAAACTCATATGCAATATTTACAAGCAAGTCAATTAAATGAACTTCAGCTGATTATTTTCTTGTCATTGACTATATTTTTACATCAATGAGATGTGTGTAGGTATGTGTAGCTGCTATATGTGTATGTGTGTGTGTGTGTGTGTGTGTGTGTGTGTGTGTGTGTGTGTGTGTTTGTGTGTTGTGAGCGCTATATTGCATATGATTTGAATCCTTGATACGAGTACATCGAACAGCCCCTACCTTGACCACAGTGCCGACCTGATTGGATTCGGATGCCGATTGTCGGTTGTCCAGCAAATTGGCTCGCTCCATGTTCTCCAGCTGAAGTGTTTCCCTTGGCTGATCCAATAGACGTTCTCGCATCTCATGGAGATAGGGACACCGCTGCATTCCTCTCTCTCTCTCTCTCTCTCTCTCTCTTTCTCTCTTTCTCTCGCTTTCACACTCTCCTCGATCGGAACAATGAATCGCTTAAGATCTTAGTGGGTATCTACTTAGTCGTGTTCGCAAGCCCTAATACTATAATATATATGAGTCGAGCATATATGATGATTGTTAAGATTGATAAGATTGATAAGATTGATAAGATTTATATAAAGTTTGTTAGGAGGTAAGTTTTATATATTTAGAAAAATCAGTCATTCGGTTTGCAGCAGTTTTGTTGTAAGACTTTTAGTTTGCAAATTGGTCGTTCTGAAATGAGAAATATTATAGAAAGCCATTAAACTCAATAAAAATATAGTCTTTTGTTTGTTCTATTTGTTGGCTAAGAGTTCTGTGTGCAGTTGTGCCCAACTAGGCGATACCCTAGTTCATACTTTAAGTAAATATTATAGTTAAGTTAATATAAGTGATTCAAATATACTCTATAATCTGTTCAACATACTTGCAAAGTTGCCACATTTTAGAAGCGGTGTAAACAGTTCTGCTCGACTAGTCGATACTCTAGTCCCTACATTCTAGTATATATTAAAACCTATGAAAAGTTTTAAAAACATACTCTAGTATTTACTCAATACGTTTGCTTAGATTCGCTTTTCTTAATAATAATGCGGTAAGCAGTTCGACCCGACCAGGCGATACCCTAGTTTCCGCGTCAAATTCTATCAAACATTTTATATCAGAAATTCTTACTAAAGTATTAAATTCAAAAAAAATTCAAATTGGTGGATTTACTTTTCTTTATATATTTTACGTATATTTTTTCAAATTTTTTTTTTTTTATTAAATTATTAGCCATTCCTTCATTTTTGTAGACAGTAATTATTGTAAAATAAAATATATTTATTATTTATTAATTTTATAATATTCTTTCAGGCTATTCTATTTTCTATTTACTCTCTAAAAACCAATTATTAAAAACGTTGTTATGTGTATGGTATTAAATAACATATATTTCAAATTTCAAGTGTTTACTATTTGTAGTTCTCGAGATTCACTCGTTCAGACAGACAGACAGGTGTAAATCGATTCAACTTTAGTTTTCATTAATGGATACGATAGTAAATAAACATAACTGTTATACATATGGGTTAGAACATTATATTGCCGCTGGTCAGTTTCTCACAAGTCTAGGGTATTAAACTATCTGCCCTTGAAAAGCAGAATAGATCGTACAAGTGGAAATTCCGATGGAATCTTATGACCATCTGTTGAACTAAGCATAAAATGGGGTACAAAAGATTGGGCGTTGGGAAGATTTCTTTTGCCATTTGGCGTCTGCAAGCCATATAAGTCGAATAAAATAGTGATTGGCTTTCAGCGATCTTGACAGACTGATGAGGGTCACGCGCCCTCCAGACTATGCCGGATAATTTATATTCAAAATATAAACATACACATATATATATATATAAATATATGTATATAGTTTATGTCTGTATGCTTCATCATTTGTTATAATCAGCTGCCACACTTTGCAGCTGGCTGCTGGCCAAAAGTTGAAGCACACCCACGATTCCATTCATGCGTTCGTGCCCCGTGTGGCACATCCGCAGTGCAA
The DNA here is from genome assembly GCA_037075185.1 of Drosophila pseudotalamancana. Classification (NCBI taxonomy): domain Eukaryota; kingdom Metazoa; phylum Arthropoda; class Insecta; order Diptera; family Drosophilidae; genus Drosophila; species Drosophila pseudotalamancana. Next base: position 403,603 of record JBAMCK010000531.1, on the reverse strand, counting down.
GTGCAACAGCCAGAAAACCGCTTGCAGCACAAATTGTGAGCGTGTATTTTCGCATATTGGATTTCGCAGCGAGGTCGTGTGCCATTTTAGCCATTTTGGCCATTTTAGCCAGCAGTCTGGACGTACAAAAGCATAGCGCAGAAAATTGCCAGCGAATTGCGTAGAAAAACAAACATTGGCAAGCGAAAACAAACGCTGTGCCAAGTTCCTAAAAAGATCGTGAATCCAGCTTCCAATTAGCGCTAATAATCGACCAAAATGCTTTAAAGTGGTTCCACAATCCATAAGTATTTCATTGTATTCATATATTCATATATCTAGCTCCATTTCTGTGTGTTTTCTATATACATGTGCATCTCTCCTATTAAACAATCTTCGCATTGCATAGACAGTGTATTTTATAGATACAAATGTATCCAATATATTCATACTTGAGATACAAATTCACTTACTCATATTTTCATATTAAAGATACAAATGTATCATACGCATGAATTCCCACTTTAAATACAAATGTATCTCGCTCATATACTTAAGATATAAGATACAAATTTATCTCACATGTTTATTCATATCTCAGGTGAAAATGCAAGCCTACTCATACTTAAGATACAAATGCAAGGTATATATTCCCACGTAAGATACAAATGTATCTTAAACACACACACACACATTCATTTTTAAGATACAAATGCAAATACTCACATTTAAGATACAAATGTATCTGTGGTTCATATTCACTCTTAAGAGATCATGAGATACAAATGTATCTTTTTCCCAAATATATTAATATTGAAGATACAAAAGTATCAAACGTATATATTCATATTCAAGATAACAAATGTATCTCGCGCATATATTCATACTCAACATACAAATATCTTACTCATATATAGATATTAATGTTAAAGATAAAAAAGTATCTAACGTATGTATCTCACGCATATATTCAAATTCAATATATAAATGTATCCCACGCATATTACACGAACTATGTACGAATGTGCGTAGATACTTTTTGCAACATGCATGAGATACAAATGTATTATATTTCTCGCACCTTTCTAACCCAAACTTCGGATCTTGAGATTCAATTGAATATCTGTAGCAATGTAAAAATGTTCAACATCTACATATAAGAATAAAGATCTATAAAATGCAATCTAATTCACTTTCGCTAGCTGAAATCTGATACAAATACAGATAGATATATAGATAGAATTGCATCAGAAATGTGCGCAAAGTGAGAATCGCAATCACAAATCGAACCTCCAGGCAGGCAGTTGGCTGGAACCGATTAATTCCAATGCATTCCTGGCCCTTGGGCATTCAGAATGTGCGCTGACCATTAAAAGCGATGGCCCGCATGTAACGTAAACCGCAAAAATGCAGCGAGGCGGCAAACATAAAACGTTGCTTCCACGATGTTGGCCCAAACGCTTTTAGCTGCTGTTCCATGGCCAATTCCAAGTGTCGCCTAATGCAGTTTGCTGTTGTTCTTGTTCTTGTTGTTGTTGTTGCTGTTGTCGGCTAGTTGCCGCCTCGCCCTCCTTTTTAGAATTGTCGCTTCGACGCGTTGGCTGTGGCAGCCAACACAGTCGCCCAAACCGAAAGCTTGCTTAATGCCATTAACATTTGATGGCTAACAACGACGGTGGCAGCAATAATTGTTGTTGTTGTTGTTGTTGTTGGTCAACAATATGGAAAATCGAGTCGAGCTGCCAACTAGCGTTCGCTTCTTAATTTGTTAGCATTGATGTTGGGATCGCTGGGCGGCGATTAACGCCTGGCCAAATTGTAGCAAGCCTTGCCACAAATTGTTGCCACATGTGTGTGGTATTATGCAACACACTCTCCGTACTTTGCAAGGGGTTTGAGTGCACATCTTCTAAGCGGGTCGGATCAATGCCGGCTGCATTTATTATTGTTATAATTGTTATTGTTAATGTTGCTGCTGCTGTTGTTGTTGTTGTTGTATGACAAAAGTGTCCGATGACAGATTAGAAACAAACGACAGGCAGACAGACAGACAGACAGACAGACAGATAGAAACCGCACCCACATCCATCGCAAACTTGCGGATCGTAACTTTTTTTGTTGTTTGTTTTATATTTTTTCTTCGCTTTTGTTGTTGCTGTTCTTGTTGTTTGTGTCCAGATGCAGATCTATGTGAACATTGGGGAGACGGCGCCCACATTGGGAACCGGAAATGCAATTGTATAAAATACCAAATTGGAACTGAGAATTGGAATGGGAATGGGAATGGGAATGAGAATGAGAATGGGAATGGAAAAGGGAATTGAAATTGGAATTGGAATGGAAATGAGACTGAGTGCAACTTTTTAACAGATGGACACATTTTGCTTCTTTTCTTTGTGCCAGACTTAAGCGCGAAGCTTAAATAAACAGCACGCAAACACCCTGTAAAAAAAATAATGTGCAATAAATCTATCAGACAAATGTATTTGACAAGAAATTAGAATTATGAAATTGGACTGGCAAACACCCTGTAAAAATACTGATATGCAAGACAAATGTATTTGACAAGGAATTGGAATTAGAATTAGAATTAGAATTATGAAATTAGACTGGCAAATACGCTGTAATCAACTATGAATTTAATTATTTTATATAAAATAGAAATATTTCAATATATAAATATTTATTTATTTTATAAAGATATTCAAAATTAACGTCAGCTGCACATGAAACAAATTATAATGTCAGAAAAAAGTAAACTAGAATAAGCGAATTCGATGATTGCTTTTTTTGCATAATAGCCCATGTACACCTTCTCGGAAACAGGGTATTTAAGCCAAAACATGGGAAAATAGGGTGACCTTATAAGCCGAAACGAAAACAAAAACAAAAACAAAAACAAAACATCAACAACATTTGAAGCATGTCTGTGAATGATCCACAGCTGACGTCTCTCGCTTGGATGGGGTGGATGGGTGGGTGTGTAGGTGGGTGGGTTTGGTTGGTTTAGGTGGAAGACCTGGGTTTGTTTTCCCGGTCAACTTCAAAAGCGAGCAGAGGGTTGTCAGTCGCAGCCACCCGCTTTGTGGAATGCAATTTGTTGGCATTGTGCACGTCTATGCACCGCTCATTAGCTCAATATAGTCGCATTCTGGATATGCAGATATTACGATTTGTGACTGGGCTGTGTTTCTTTCAGCAAATTGAATGCGAGAATATTGGGCTTATCCGTCTGTCTAGTTCTGCTGGAAATATGTGCATTCGTATAATTTATATATGTATGTATATATATATATCTATAATTCTGAAACCTCAACAGCTCATTTATTAAAATTGATCCACAACAAACCAATCGATTTCTTCCAAATAGTATTAGTCGTTATCTTAATGACACACTCAACACTCGAACAGAGTATTATTCAGTCAGTTGCATTCGACTCGCTAAGCTGTGGGCTGCGCCCCTTGCAAAACGCACCAACCACCACCCACCACCCACCACCCACAAGGGTCAGTGCGAAACACACCACCATTAGAAAGTTGGCTCTTTCAACCCTCGCATGTTTAGAATGCATTTAAGAAACGCTAAAAATATTCAAAATATACGATTTTCATATCCGTCATAAATCCGAAATTTATGAAATAAACCAGAGAGTAGAAAATGTGAAAGCCGTTTGCAACAGCTGAAGCTCTGACGTCCATGAAATATTAATAGATATTATTATTCAATGACATCAATCAAGATTGAGAGCTGTGAAAGTCGATTTAATGATTGATTTAACAATTTATCCAAAATTGTTCAACACTGCAAAAAATAATTAGAAATTTATTTATAGTAAAATTTTATTTACATGTGATTCAACGTAATTTAATGTAGAGCAATCATTACGAATCTAAACATTAGCGTTGACTGCTTCTGCAATCGCTTTTCAACACTGCTCTTTAATTAAGAGCTGTACTTAGATCTTTGCGACCCAGTTCTGTGTGTAGCCCATTTACTTTTGCATGTTGTCTGCCCTGCGGTTAACAATTCCATTTTCATATCTTTTGCAATCGACTCGTAACACTCGCCCAAACGATATATCTTTTGCCTCTATAGTTTTTGCGGCACTTCTATGGGTTTGCCTTGCCAGCGAAGGTAGCAAAGATAGAGACGGTAGCAAAGGTAGCAAAGGTAGCGGAGGTGGCGAAGGTGGCAAAGCGAAAGACACACACAATGTGAACATTCCAATGTCTTTCTAATGGAAGACCAAGAAATGTGAAAACAAATACGAATTTATATGTATACATTTGTATATATATGTGTGTGCATGTATGTGTGTGCACATACATACATATGTGAACACGTTTGCTGGATGGCGAAGGTAACACGAGAAGGTGTCCAAAGTTTTGATTGCTTGTTCGTGGATTTTTCTTTGCTTTTTTTTTGGGGTAAGGATTAAAGAGCTTCCGTGATATATCGATATCAGAGATATTTCATTAAATTAAAAGTATATATGTGTATATATGTATGTATGTGTGTGCATATATGTGACTGCGTTTAGTAGCACACTAGAGCTTTGCTCTGGCAATAAAAAATGTTATCGGTCGGTTAATCGATATCAGAGATATTTGACAAATCAATTTGTATATATATGCATGCATGTGAGTGTATGTGATCACATTTGGTAACACACAAGAGCTTCGCTCTCGCAATTTTTAAGTTATCGGCCGGTTTATCGATACCAAAGGTATTTGATTAATCGATCTATATTTGTATGCATGTATGTGCATGTATGTATGTGCATATATGTGCATAAGTTTGGTAGCACACAAGAACTTTTCTGTGGCAATAAATAATGTTATCGGCTTATCGATATCAAAGATGTGTGATGAATTAATTTGTATATATGTGGATGTATGTGCACATATGTGACTACGTTTGATAACACACAACAGCTTCGCTATGGCAATTTAAAAAGTAATCGGTCGGTCTATCGATATCACATATATTTCATTTATTGATTTGTATATATATGCACATGTTTACGTATAGCACACAATATCAGTTATCGGTCGATATAACGATATCAAGAATATTTCAATAAATTATTTGTATATATATGTATTTATGGGGATTATGAAAAGCTTGGCTATGTCAATTATTAAAGTTATCGGTCTATATATCGATAACAAATATATAAGCACACTTGTATAGTAAATAGAAGGCTTCTCTGTGGTCAATCGATTTACTGCTTGCTTGAACTTATCGATCAGATAGAGAAGTTTACTTACTTTTTGGGCTTCCTCTTTGTCACACGCTTCTTCTTCTACTTCGCCTGGTTCCACTTTCGCATTGGATTGGCAGTTGCCGCTTTGTGTTGTTTGTGTTGTTTGTTTTGTTACGCGTTTCGCATGTCGCTGTCAAACGACTTCGTCCTGCGTTCAGTGCGAACTTTGCTAGGCAAGGCGAGAAGGGTGTGGGGGGAAGAGGTTGGCACGAGGCGGACGTGTGGGTGTTCGTTTGATTGTTGCGCGCGCGTTTGCAGTTGTTGTTGTTGTTGCTACTGCTGTTGCTTTTACTGTTGATGTTGCTGTTGCTGTCCTCTCTGTTTGGCTGGCTTAGGCAAAAATTTGTTGCGGTTGCCGGAAACGGAATAAGTGCACACAGACGCACGCACACACATACACGCGCACATACGCAGTTAAAGGCAGTAAAGGAACGACGCGCACAAAAGCCGCTGTTGCTTTTCACTTGTATTTTGTTTTTGTTATTGTTTTTTATTTTTATTTATTTTTTTTTTATTTTGTTTTTGTTTTGTAATAGTTCTAATTGTTGCTGTTGGATTCAAAAGCTAACAGCTTGTACAAAAATAGTTGCCTTTAGCACTGTTTGAAAAAAAAAAAAAAACAACAAACACACAAAATCAAATAACAACAAAAATGAATACCAGCGAGCTTCAACAATGACAATGCAACAACAACAATAACAATTACTACAGGTATTTAAATTGAATGACTAGTCAAGCGATTTGATCAGAGTTGGAATTCAAACTTGGCTCGATTCTAAAACAGTTTTCGATTGCAATTTATTTTTATTTTTTTGCGGCTGCTGTTGTTATTGTTGTTGTTGTTGTTGTTATCGCTGTGTTTGTCGCTTGTGTTGAGGTGTTGCTTGCAGGCACCGTATTGACTCTTCCATCACTCGTAACAGTTCGTTTATGACTGAGTTCGAACGCAACTAACAACTCAAAACGTAGAAGCGACGAAAAAGCGCTCTGCCGCTGTCGCTGTCGCTGTCGCTGCCGCTGTTGCTGCCGCTGTTGCTGTTGCCGTCGGCGTCGCAACGGCGTTCACACGGTTTCGTACGAAATGCGTCGCAGTCGGCGGCTGCGTTGCGACATGATGCCTTTTTGTATATCGTATCGCATTTACGATATTCGCAATTTGCTGGCGGCGGCGGCTTTAGCCTGCTGTTGCCTTTTTTGATAGTTTCGCTGCTTGCTGCACACGGCATTCGCTGCGCGAAGCACAGACAAAGCGCAATGCGAATAAAAACAAGATGATGACTGACTGACTGAATAACGGTTTGCTGTCTGGAACGGCAGCACGTGAACTCTTTGCGGCCGACACCGAATGCGACAAATTGCATAATTAAGCGACTAACGGCAAATTTTGCCATTAATGGCCAACTTAGTCCGACACTCCTCAGAGACAGTAAACATTATCCTGCACACACACATACACACACACACACATTGCAAATGTGTCAATGTGTTTGTGTAGCTTCTTGGGCCTAACAAGCTTATGTGCTAATCTCTAATAATCGTTTCCTAAATACGATTTCGATTTTTGCTCAGACGTAACCTTAACTTTCCAATCAGAGAATACTTCCAAAATATCTATCTTGCATTTTATTTTGGCTATTATTTAAGTTAAAAAATATATATGTATGTATGTATCTTACGCCTAAGTGATGTAACATACTTATATGCCGGTCGCGCTTCTTCTTCCCTTAGCCCCACCTTATTTCTATTTTATTTTCTTTACGTTCGCACTGGCAAGCTATTCGCATTATTATTGACCTTTAAGAACAGATTGGAAATCAATCAAATATTAAATATCGAATACATATTCATAGAAATATTTTCAATCAATTTTGAGCAATTGGGGTTTGAGATGATTGAAAACCCAGTCAATGTAGACTGCTGCATTGTGAATGTAGCTTATCAGTTTTAATTAGTAGTTAATTAACAATAAGTAAAATATTAAATGTGACCATCAATCAGGCAATCAATCAGACCAGCCAGTCAGTCATGATTTCAGTAAGCTTGTTATTAAGTTCGAAAATCATTTTGTTAGATAATTCAGTAATTATGCAGACAGTCAATCAGCCAGGTATTTAATTAATCATTCAATCAGTCAGTCAAATTGTCGATTCGTAAGTCGGTCCAACATTTAGATAGTCAGATATTAAGTCAGTCAGGTAGGCAATCAGTCGGTTTGTCAGCTAGTTCATCAATCAGACAGTCAATCAGTCAGGCGGAGAATCAGTTAATGAGTAAGATAATTATTTTAGACACTTAATCAATCAGGCGAAGAATCAGTGGATGAGCCAAACAATCATTAAACCTGATATAATAAAAGTCAGTCGATCAATCAGCTATAAATTCAGCTGGTAAATCTGTCTTTGAGACAGTCAATCAAACAGTTGACTGATGAGCCGGTCAATGCTTTTATAGTCAGCTATAAAGTCAGTCGATCAATCAGACAGTCAATCAATTAAGTTGTTTGTTCGTTCATCAATCAGATAGTAAATCAGTTAGGCAGAGAGTCCGATGAGCTAGTCAATCAGTCAGTCAGTCAGTCAGTCAGTCAGTCAATCCGTATGGAAATAAACTTAAATCTGCAGCTCAACAAATTGAATGGGATCTGGGATATTGATAGGCTTGAGAGTAACTGTAAATTCCTTGCTGATGATTGACTCTGGAGTCGATTTCCAGGTGGGAGTTGGCGCTGCTTTCGGCTGTGCTGCGGGGAGGGGGTGGGGAAGGGCGTATCGTCCTGTTGACACACTCGAATGCCACGATTGTGGACCACAAAGGTCTGCCAAGCGTCTCCCTAGCCAGGCAAAGAGTGGAGCTGCAGGTGAGGAAAAGGTGCGACAGAGCCAGGTTGAGAGCCGGAGCGCGGCAGCTGCTGCTGCGCCTACTCGTTGGGGCTGTGGCTCCGACTGTGAACGTGGACATGGATGTGGATGTGGTTGTGGTTGTGGATGGGGATGGGGATGTGGACGTGCTGCTGGCTGGGATTTGTGTGGCGCATGCGTCAAAAATGAAGCAAAGGACATTCACCTCGTGGCTTAAGTTTAGCGCCAAACAGGGTGCATTTTGTGTAAACTTTGCTTTTGTATCTAATTGCAATGAGGCGCGCCCACAATTAATGTGTTGCCATGGCTCTGGCTGAGGGGGAGGGTGTCGGGGAGGGGAAAGGTAAAGATAAAGGGGGAGGCGGTGTGTAGGTTGTGTATGCTTGTGTATGGGGGCGTGGCAGCCTATTTGTGTGTAGGCGGTAGACCTGGCCTACAGGGCATGCACAATGGTCAAGCTGCATTTCCATGTGTGTGTGTGTGTGCGTGTGTGGGTGTGTGTGGGTGTGTGTGGCTTTGTTTGCGTACCCCAAATGAAACGCTAATTGAATTAAAGGGCCAACAGGACGAACACTCCAGAGACCCTGGAAAAGCCGCTGCTCTTGTATTTGTAATGCAGCATAAAGAAAAGAAGAAGACAGAATAAGAAAAAAATAAAATGTAAAAAAAAGAAAAACATGTAATAATAGCTAAATAAATAAAAGCGTAGAAGAGCGAGCACAAATGCTAACCTAGTTTTCGGCCAGCTCTGTTGGCCAGGGCGTGGTTCAAATCCCGGGTAATCAGTTGTATATATACATGCACATACACATACATACATACATACATATATATATAAGGTATACATCTGCCTGGCTGATTGTATATAAGAAGCAGCTCCTAGCTGAACAGCATCCACAAAACTGCAGCGCGAATCAGGGGCAGCGCACAGCATCCACAAATGAAACAGACATACGCTAAAGCACGAATGGTGAGAGCGAGATGGTGTGTGTGTGTGTGTGTGAGAGAGAGAGAGAGAAAGAGAGAAAGAGAGGTGCGTAAGCTTGGGATAGATGAAGAATTTACATATTTCAACAACTGCTGCAGCTCCCTCAAAGTGCACAGCCCCCGATTAAAAGATACCCTGAATAAAAATATATATAGTCTATATATATATATATATATATATAAATGGATGATTGTATGTGTGTGTGTATTTGGAGCTCCCTCTCCTGCGTGGTTGCAACCCTTAAACGATTTGTGTGCGTCTCTCACAGATACATTCAAATTCGCAGCTACAAATGCGAAACACATAAATTTTGTATTTCATGTTTTGTTGTATTTGATTTCCTTTTACAGCTTTTACAGCTTTTCCGCATTTTCCTCTGGGCTGCTCCCAATGTTAGCCATAATTATGCGGTTAATTATTTGGGTGGCATTTGAGCTGAAACCAAAAATTGACCCAAATTAAATAATTCACACTTTTTGCTTTTTTCATAGTAATCGAATTCATTTTTATTTGTATTTTTATTATTTTTACTGCATATTAACTGCTTAACTCAATTTTTTGTTTAGGGTTTTAGGGTTTAGGGTTGTCGAGCCAATTGCTTAAATCAATCTTATAGGGTTTACATTTGAAATTTCATATAGTAAAAATTCTAAATATAAGTGTCGAAAACTAATCGAATATATACGTGAAATTTTAAATTTGTTTAATTTAGTTAAAAAAAAAAAACATAATCTTAACTTATAAATTTGAATTTCAATTAGAATATTTTAAGAACATATAGTCTATTATTTCATTGTTGTCTGATTAACTGTAATTTCTTTTATTTTTATTTATTTGATTATTTGAATATGTTTCTTACTGCATTAAAAAAGGTTTTAAATGGGGGGCTTTACTTGTTTTTTGTTTTTTTCTTTTATAGTGAATTATATATTTTTTTAGCTTATGTTTCTTTGACTACTGGATTAGGAGCTTTCAATACAATTTTTGAATGTTGTGCGAATACATTTCGCATCAATCAACTAGTTAATTAAATTCTATTATTACATTTCAATTATGTTTTGACACATTCGATTATACGATCGATCTTTATTTCGATTTGCGTTTCATTTCAATTTTCTTTTTTAGTTATTGTTTAATTTTTTTTATTTATTTATTTTTTTTTTTTTTGTTTTGCTTTTTGGTTTTTTGAGCAGTGTCCAAGTACAATAAATACATGTAAGAAAATGCATACAAAGTTACAGTTATGCTAGTTAAAAATTTAGTTTGAATATAAAATTGAGATAACTAAGTTATGCATATATGTATAAAATATATAATAATTACTATTATATATTTGAATTTTTGTTGTTTGAGTTTTTGATTTTTTTGTTTTTATATAACTTGAATAAGTAGACTTAAAACTTCAGACTTGCTTTCAAGTACGAACTCAAATCGTTGGTTCCGAATACACACACGCACACACATATATATATATATATGTATATACACATATATGGAGATATATATGCATGATATGGATTCATTTGTTAGTGTACGTAGAAAGCGATTTAAACTTAGGCTAAGTAAAAACTCTTTGGCATTTGAAAAATATACAAGTCAATTTTTTTTAATTTGCAGATGGGGGAAATACCATAATAAAAACTTATGTACGTAGAACGTTTAGTTATACATATATATGTATAGTATATATATTTACGCTAGGCTATACCTTTATGGTAGACAAAAAAAAAATTGGTTTTTACTCTTAATTAGGTAAAAGTTCATTAAATGTTATAGTTGTATTTTTTTTTGTGCGTCTCAAATATGTTTCCCATTAAAACTGTTTTCTTGATTTGTCCATCTATCGTTTGAGCTTAGTCAATACTGATTAGTTAATGTATATATATATTTGTATATATATATATATAGTCTTAGCTATGTTTTGGTTTTTCTTGTTATTATGATTTGTAAATGAAGGGTTTGGCATACAAATTTGATTCTATATTTGAGTACAGATAAATTATCACAAGAACCTATAAATAAGGGCAAACGAAGCTCTCAACAAGTATTTCAATGCTTATAAAATAGTATCCAATAGATCATCTAGTTTTTTTTTTCTTTTTGCTTTTTTAAATTGAAAACTGCAATTCAACAAACAGAAATTTAAACAACGATATTCGAATAATAAACAAAGAATTTCAACAATTAAAATTTTTTACTTAAAAGTTCTGCAAATATATATAAATATATATATAAATGGGAATATATATGTATATATATATATCGTATTAAGTTTGATTTTGATGTCAACGAAAAATGCAGTTTTAGCCATTGATAATAATCATTTGCTTGTATGTATGTATGTATATGTATATGTATGTATGTATATATGTATATGTATATGCTATATCTTATACATTATAAACCTTTCTATATCATATGCTACTATGTAGTATAATATAGTTAATACTTTTCATGGTTGTTTGACTTTATCGCTCGCATTTGGTGGGGTTTTTGTTTTTCTCGCTTTATATTTAATATGCAAGTAGATCTTTTTAATTTTTCTTTATTATTATTATTTTGTTTTTTAAAAGTCTACGTTTATTAATTTCGTTTTTTTTTAAGTATATATGCATATATAACGCATTCGAACTGCAGGAATGTTGACTATATAGAATAGTATCATATCATATCATATCGTATTTTGTATATTGTTAGATCGAACAACGTAGGTTATATGCATACCATGATTTGCATTATATTTCACAACTCGTTTTACACAGCGCCTTTCTCAGCGCTTCTCAGTTGTGCTACCTTAGCGTTGTGTTGAAGTTTTGGACTGGTTATTAGGGGCTTACATTCAGCCTCTTCAGGGTCTAAACATATATCTTTTGTATGACAGGTATTGCGTAATACGGTGAAGTCGCTAATAGGAAGTTGAATTGGTTTGCTTTGTTTTTGCTCTTGCTGTGTTCAACGCTTAAGGTCAGTTATGGAACTTCTAAGTCAGGCCCTATACCATATAACATCAACATATCGAAATATTTTTGTATATACTTATGCAATTTTGAATAAACATTGATCTAACTCGTGGATATACGTGGATATATATGAATCATTTCTTTTTTTTTCGTTTTTTGTTTTGTTTTTTTTTTTTTTTTGTTTTGTTATTGATATCATATACAATCTGTAATATTACGAATTTTAAACATAAAATTCGCATGTGTACACACTCACAAACATTCAAGGACATGGGAAAAGATTCGACCGACAGTTGAATGAAAGGAACTGAAGAAATATTTTGGGATCTCTGAATAGTAGATGAAAGCCTAAAAGTCTCTTAAACTTAGCTGAAAATCGTGGAAAAAGCGTGTAGCTAGTTGTCGATTATATTAAGTATTCTCTATGTATTCCTCTATCTCTTTTAGTCTTTGAGATCGACACGTGCAGACGGACGGACATAAATAGATCGGCTGGGCTGATCAAGAAGAATGTTGTAGATGTCTTCCGCAGCCTCTTGCATCCAATTGCATAAAATCGTACAGGGTATAAAACACACATAAACACACACAAACACACAGACACACACACACACACACATAAGTTACTTAGATACAAGATTTTGTTGTTTAAACTTTGGTTAGCACTTTGCATTGCTTATGGGGATTTCCTCTACGATTTTGGTAAAGTGTTAGTTTAAAGTCTTTTGGGGTTCATATGCAATTACATTATACGGATTTATATATGTATTTGTATGTAATCTTACATATGTATGTATGTTCCATTGCCATCTCCAACTTAGGATATGTTTTTGGTTTTGTTTTTAGTTTTTTGGTTTTGTTTTTTGTTTTTGTTTTTGTTCTCTGTTTTCTTTTGCTGCGGCACCCGCCCAGGTTGTAAGTTAAAATGTTTGTGATGGTGGGTTTTGGATGGTGGGTGGGTGGTCGGGTGGATGTTTGGTTGTTTGGTTGGTGGGTATACTCCAGGTATACTTCTCGTTTGCGATGAGTGGTTCGTCAAGTTTGGCGGGCGGTGGTGCGACGGTGCGGCGGCTGCTCGAGTGCTAAACAAAGTTGAGCTCATGGCCGCTCAATGCGTCTATGAACTCAAAGTGAGCGTAAACTCATTCACCGTTTATAATGTAGACCGGACAGAAGGCCTTCTCCGTGTTGAGACTCTGCGGCGACAGCGCCCGGCCGTGGGCCCGCTCCAATCGGCCGATGCCGCTGCCGCCGCCCTGTTCGCCCTCGTCCACCTGGATGGCTGAGGCCAAATCCTCATTCGCAGCATTTCCTGATCCTGATCCTGCTCCTGTGCCTGCTCCTGCCTCAGCATCGCCATTGGCTCCATTCTTATTGCCATTGCCATTGCCATTGCCATTGCCGCTCTCTCCGCTGTCCACCTCATCAACCGTCTCGAGCTCCCCGCCAGCCAAGGTCGTCGAGCAGTAGCAGTGGGATAGATTGGTCTTGAGATCCTCGCAGAATTGTTGCTGCTGCGCAATGCTTTGAATGCGCAAGCGGGCGAATTCTCACATATACGTCGGCTTTAGCTTGTATGCCCGCTTCCAGATCTCGCACAGGCAGACGGTCGAGTGGAACCGATAGAATATGGCCAGCGGCATCGAGACATGCGTTATTATGGTCCATGCCCAGAGACCGTAAAAGTTCAGCTGTATCGGATGCGACTCGGCCCGCGATTTCTCCAATGTGCTGATGGCCCACATGGCCAGGTTCACCACCAGCATAAATGTGACGATCTCCCGGCCGGGCTTCTTCCTTATGTGCTCCGGGCTGACAGCCTGCCGCCGGCTGGCATCCAGTATGAACATGGTCTGGCAGGCGGTCTGCACAATGGAGGCGAGGGCGTTGATAGGCACCAGCATGTCATCGCTGCGTAGCGTAAAGTGTCCGGCGATCACCGTGAAGATGTTGTACAGAAACGAACCCGTTTGGGCGCCCACCAGCAGGATGTCGTCCAAGGAGAAGCTGCGATACGCATCGTACTGCAGATGCCGGATCTGTATCATGCCCAGGAGCGTGGCTATGGTAGCTGTGCCGTATATCAGCAGCTCACAGATGGTCACCTCGGTGACTGCCAGAGCGACGAACTCGGGTCGGGAGATCAGCACAAAGAATATGATCAGCGAGATGATGGTCAGCACCAGGATCAAAATGCCCACAAAGAGGCCCTTGTGTGCCCGGGCACAGTCCACGGAGTAGTGGTGGGGCGAACGCTTCATCGGGGAGCTGATCATGTCCGGTCGCTGCGGAGTTTGCGGTGTCTGCGGACGCGAAATGCTGCGCCACATCACGTACAGAATGGCGGCACAGATCAGCGAGTACTCGATGGTACACGGAAACAGGAAGGGCGAGGCGTCCTGGACCAGGGTGCCAATGATGTTGGTGCGCCGGCACTCGAAGATCTGGTAGGGACCCTTCAGTCCGCGTGGCACTCGCAAATGGGCCGTCGGATCGTGTGCGATTACCGCGTGTCCGCGCGAATGTCCCGGAATCCGATGGGAGATACGTAGCGTGCGATTCTCCGGATTGTAGAAGGTGAGTATCTCGTGCTTCGTCTCCTGGATCAACACATTCAGCCAAACGGCCAGATTGGTGCCAATCATGTGCATTAGTCCGAACCGGGCGATGATCTTGTAGCGGTACACCTTGATCTGCTCGTTGTTCAGAAAGATGAAGTACATCTGGATGAAGATGAAGGCCATCCGCGTAGCCGGCGTCAGTGCGAGCAGCACATTGTGGCACTTGGTGTCCGGATTGAGCTCGAAGTACTGCCCAAACTCCAGCCCCGAGTAGATCATGCTGCCAATTCCGAATGCTGCAAGCGGCAAAGAGAACCCAATTACTGACTGCTCCCCCCAGCTGGGATCCACTTGGAGCTGGTTACTTACCCACTGCGCCCATCCGCAGGTAGAAGCTGCCGTAGTGGTGCTGCCTGCCGAGCGGCGACAGCAGCGACGGACGCCGCACCTGGATGGCCGGCGGAATTCTGCGACGGGTTGCTGTGCTATCCGTATCCGATTCATCCATGCTATCCGAGGCGTTCACCTTGGCGCCCGTCTTAGTGGGCGAAGTAGCTGGGTGGGACAAAAAAGTTAGCCCCTCAAGGATCTACATGTAGGTCCTTCAATGATTCACTTACCCACGGGCGCAGGCAGCTTCGGACGTCCCCAGAGCAGAGTGGCGTACATGAAGAGCAGAAAGATCATGCTTCCGATATACAAGTACAAATAGTAAACCTGGCATGGAAGACAAACAGCAACGAAGTTCAAATTTAATGTCACAGAAAAAATGAGGAAAGAAAAAAGGAAAACTTGAAACCTGCCATCGAAGACAGGAAGTTCATATTCAATGTCACAGGAAAAAGGAACAAAGAAAACAGGAAAACTGGAAACGAAACCTGCTATAGGGAAAAAGCAAATAAAGCTAATAAAATTTATAAAAGGAAATTCCAATAATCTGAATTGAAAATGAAAAGTAGGACTTACCTCGTAGAAGGAGGGTGGTATGTAGGTGGAAATGACTTCAGCCATGGGAAAGGCCACGCCCATTACCACCAGCAGCTTGCCATAGAGGGCCGAGAAGAGCGTGGCCAGAGCATCGCCGCTGCGAGTAAGTTATTATATATTATATATAAATATAAATAGGATCCATTAACATTTGAGCAATACTTACGCCTTGACGCGCGGCATTGGCGGATAGACGAAAGAGGGTCGATGGGTGCGCTTGATGGCCGGGAGTACCGGATAGTTGGTCAATTGATGGGAGTGATACATGAGGGCCAGCTGGCCACCCTGTCGATCCCTATCGGCGTTGCTGAGTTGGCACTGCGAGCTGCTGCCCGGGGAGGAGGGAGGCTCCGAGCTGTCGCCCCCGGGACCAACATTTTCATCGCCATCGCCGTCGCCGCCAACAAAAATGAGGCCACTGGGTCCGGCCCTCTCCGCATTGCTCTTGGTGGGCAAATTGGACTCGTCAATGGTCACATGATGCTGCGAGGAGCGTGCAGAAAGGCGAGCCGGCGAAACGGCTGCCGCTACCGGAGCAGCCTCTCCGGAGCTCGATAGCAACGAGCTGCCCAGGACTGGTGCAGCCAGCGGCACAGCCCGTCGAATGTTGTTCGGCGAGCGTCCATCTGGGCCCGAAGCCGGAGCCGGAGCCGGAGCCGGCGGAGTGTAGCTGCTGGGGACTGTCGGAGTTGGCACACGGACGCTGTGCGTGTGATGATTCTGATGATGCGGATGCTGGAACTGGTGGGGCAGATGGTAATGGTGATGGCTGCTGGTGAAGTGGGCGCGCGGCTGGCTGGTCACCACGCTGGTTGTCGGTGCGGTAACGGTAACGGAAACGGAAGCGCTCTGCGACTTCTGTTCATCCTGATAGCTGAGCGTGGCCACCGGTGGCTCCGGTTCGGTAACAAGCTTGCGGCTGCTGCTGCTGCTGCTGCTGTTGCTGCTGCTGGAAGTGGAAGGCATGGAATGTCCCCTGGATTAGTTAGTTGACTGGCCCGCAAAACTCGTGCAATCGCTGCTATGAGCAGCATCCATTGACTGACTCTGCCTCCATTCGCTGCACATCCACGAGGCCCCCTTTACACAATTTTTTTTTTATTTTTTTTTTTTTTTTTTGCACGCAGATATTCTGCAGACACCCATTGGGAGCAGTCGCAACAGTGGCTTAATTAAATAATGGACCCGCCGCTGCCATATGGGAAATACGTATAAGTATGTGAACGTTGCTAAATGCCACATGCAGCACATATATATGAGTGCTACGTCGTTGGTTGGTCAGTGCCCATCATCATCATTTCGGGTGCCAGACACTTCCGTCGTCGTTGGCACTCGACAACAAAAGACGGACAGCGTAGCCGTAGTACAATTCCTGCTCAATTAAACACATATTAGTCAGATCTCTAAGATCTGAATTATGATCTATTCTATTTATCACAGTCGAGCTTGAAGTTAGGGTTTCGCACTTTCCCTGCTGTTCCCAGCCATCGCCGCCCATAAATCATTTTGGTAGCCCCCAACTAAGTCGCGATCTGTGTCATTGTCATTGTCATCCAGCGTGTTTTAATTCCCCACTATATAAATACACATATTTGTGTACACTCCCACACGCTAGAAATGTTCAATGTGCGCCTAAATTGTGCTTAATAACAGAAGCGAAAAAAAAGAAGAACAAATCAAAA
This sequence comes from Drosophila pseudotalamancana, assembly GCA_037075185.1. Classification (NCBI taxonomy): domain Eukaryota; kingdom Metazoa; phylum Arthropoda; class Insecta; order Diptera; family Drosophilidae; genus Drosophila; species Drosophila pseudotalamancana. Next base: position 386,321 of record JBAMCK010000531.1, on the reverse strand, counting down.
ACCCCCTCTAAAAGCCGCCGCTGGGGCAATTGAGACTAATCGTTCTCCAGCGAGCACAATCCGATCTGCATATATATTTATATATATTTAAATATATGAGTGTGGAGGTGTGCATGTGATGCTTAGCTAGGTGGCCACTTTACACCCTCTGGCCTGGGGGATGTCTCACTTCTTGGAACTCCTGCACGGCGGACGTGTAATTAAGGTCAAATTAGGCTGTACGACAGGTGAACAATAGGTATACGAACAAATTATATATAATCTATGGATAACAGATTAATATGTCACCAATTACCCAATATTTTTATTTGTGTTTGAATTTTCCAGGCATTAAACCCGAATTTAGAATTATTGTGTATTTGAGCTTCCACTAGGAAATTGTATCGGACTTGAAATGGAAATATTTCCAAAAGCTTTCAGAGATCTACATAGATCTAAATCTAAGCATAAGAAATATATATATATATATATTTACTCATAGATAGTTATACAGATAGAAAAAAAAGCTTTCAAAGATCTAGATCTATTTATAAGGACAAGAAATATAGATATATAGATAGTTATACAGATAGAAAAGGAAATATTCCCCAAGAGCTTTTAGACTTCTAGATCTAAATCTAAGCAAAAATAAGATTGATCAAAGACATATATATATATATACAGATTTGCATATATAGATTGTTATACAGATAACTAGATAGATAATAACATCTTGTAGATACATTTCTAGCCATATTTCATTATTCACAAATAATGACTGGATTTACTGCCCGGTCGGAGGTTGTTCACACGAATCCTTGACACATTCATATCCATTCACATATGCATTCACATTCAGCACGAACACACACACACACATACACACACACACACGCACACACGAATGCAATTGAATGGTTTTATTTGCATGATTTGTTTATATGAAATCCAGTCTCGAAATTGAGATTCAGATTTAGATGCAGATTGAGTTTCAGTTTGCGTTTGAGCTTCTGTTTAAGTGTCTTTCCGCTTGGCACTCAACGGCATTGTGGAGCACTTCAGCGTGCACTCGTCCTTATGGAGAAGCAAAAGGTACTTGGGTTAAGGGTGCGCGAGTCGGGACTTGCAACAAGTGTGGCAGAGCTTATACATAAATAACCTTGACATCGGCTCGACTCTGGCTCGGTCCGACGGTTTTCCATTCGACAGGACGCTAAAGTCAAGCCTGCCTGCCTGCCTGCCTGCCTGCCTTGCATGATTGCATTCCCTCCTGGCTGTGGTTCCTGGCAAACGGTAACTGTTTGGTGGTTGGTGGTTACTGTGGGTCATGCACTCAATCGCTCTTGTAATCCGATTTCTAAAAGCGTGCTGGGGTTGTTAACCTGCCCTCCTCGACTCGACTGTTGCATAAATGGATGGATGCCAAAGAACAAAGTCAAGCCGTGCATGTTGCACCCCGTCTGTGCCACATATGGCTGAATGCAAGACCCGCAAGGCACACGCAAGACTCATAGACCCATCGATAGTTTGTGCGACTGTCTGCTTGCGAGTGCTCCATGTTTATTTAGTTGGCAATTAGGCATTCATTTTGGGCCCGGCCTCCTTGTCCTTTATGGTCATGTGCATTCACAGCTGACTCCAGTCTCAGGCAGTGGCCTGGAAATGTCCATTAGGCTGGACAAACAAAACCGCAAATTCCATGCACTCACTGAATGGCGAATCATTTCCGGCTCCAGGCGGTGCCCACGGCGCAACAAACCTACAATTGACCCATTTCTTGGTTTGAGTCGAGCTGCCACAGTTTTGTGGGCGTGGCAGCTTGTCGATTGTGCAGGTGACATCGGCGGAGGACAATAACCTGCAGCATGCTCTTTGTTGCGCAATTTGTTCGTGGCGAGCCAATTAACTCGACAGCTGAAACTGGCGACAGCGGCCACCATGACGTATGCGCAATAACGAATGCCGCATACGCCGCGTCGGCCGCGCAACTTGTGAGGGTGTTGCACTGCAAACGTGATGTTTAATTAATGCAAAGTGTGGATGCGTCTCTGCGATGTTCGGGCTGTCAGGATGCTAGCTGAATGACGGCGTCAGACACGGGCTTCGGGCCATAAGCAAGCGTTGCATGCAACATGCGGCAAGTGTCGAGTGCACAAGCTAAACAGTTTTCCTCGGCCATTAACAGCGACTAATGGAGGCAGACAACGGTCGCTAAAAGCCAAGGCGACGCTTATGCAATTAACAAAGATGCAAGTGTGTGTGCGAGTGTGTGTGCGAGTATGTGTGTGAGTGTGTGTGCCAATATGTTGCTCAAAGTGCTTGACAAGTAGGCGAGCATAACCCATTAAGAAGCGGAGCAGACCAACAACAGATGGTTTAAATAGATAACTCTAACACTCGAGACGAAAACCGAGAGCAATTTTAAAGGAATTGTGTGGCAGAGAAAAATAGAAACAAACAATAAACTGGGCTAAAACAGGCAACGCCTTGATCAATATCTTTGTGTGAGTGCTACTGAAACCCTCAATTGGGTTAAGACAAGCCACGGACTCTCACAAACTTTTATCAACTCTTAATCTTTGCACTTAATACCAGTTTATTACTCCGAGATGGAAACCTGGCAGCTGGCCAGAGAATTTGATGCCAGTTTATGGGCCAGTTATCTTTCAGCTTTGGCAATGCTCCCAATTGCAGGCACATGCCTTGTAAAAGCTGAGACTTGCAGCTACAAACCGTACCTCAAGCTTGTTATTAAGCTGTCTATTATACCTAATCTTTCAGTAAGGAAACCCTAATAAGAAGCAAGGCAAAATGTTTTCCTAGCTCCGAGCTAATTTCCTTAATAGTTTTAGAGTATTAAGAATGGGCTTAACCCGACCCAAACTTACGTAATATCACATATTTCGATTGATAGATAAGCATTAAGCTGAAAGTTACAGGAAAAATGATTTTTCTGATTGATAGATAAGCATTAAGCTGAAAGTTAATGGAACAAGGATTTTTCTTATTTTTAGGAATAAAGAACTAAATAAAATAAAAATAGGTAAGTCCTTAAGTCGTGCTCACCCAACCCAATCTGACGTAATACCACATATTTTAATTGATAGATAAGAAGATGGGAAATGGTGCAAGGAAAAAGGATTTTTATATTTTCGAATAAAGAGTCAAATAAGATAAAAATAGGCCAGTGCTTAAGTCGGGCTTACCTGGGCTGCTCCTTGGGCGCGATCGGCACTGAGGCAGCGGCTGCTGCGGCGGCTGTCTCCGCCAGCTTGGGTGGGCTGCTGACCAGTGGGGGGCTGCAGACGCGCGGAGGCGTGGTTATGCGCGGCGGACTGTGCATTTGCCTGGGTGGGCTCTTGGCCAGCTCCGGGGGAGAGCTGCGCATGAGCGGGGGCGAGGGCATGGCCGGGGCACTCTCGCCGACGGGCGGGCTCTGAATCCGCTCGGAGCTGCGCTGCGATGATTTGATGGAGAGTGCGGGACTTCTCTCCGAGATGGAGGCCTGCGACTTGAGCGAGGTCTGCGACTTGAGCGACGCCTGGGGCGAGAGCACAGGAAGTACGGCTGCGGCAGAGGCTATCGATCCGGTACGGGAACCGGCACGAGAGCCGGCCCTTGACCCAGTGTGGGAGCCTGCGTGAGACCCTGCGTGGGATCCCGCATGGGAGCCTGCGTGGGAGCCTGCGTGGGAGCCTGCGTGAGACCCTATGCGAGAGCCGTGCTGTGAGCTAGTGCGTGATCCAGCATGGGAACGCTGGCTGCCGCTGCGGCTGGGCACGCGACCGTCCGACTTGGGCGAGGCTGGGAGTGGATAGCCACCGGCCATGGCGGCAATGGCGCCACTGGTGGACATGATGCCGCCGCTGGCAATGCTGGCGGCTCTGGGCGAGCTGATGCTATCGGCCGGCTCATCGTCGGCGTCGTCCTCGGCCACATTGAGCGACATCTTGTCCATGGACAGCTCATCGGTTTCGACCTTGGTTAGCTCATCGTCATCGGCGTCGAGCGACTGCAGAGTTTCGGGCTGCTGTTCCTCCCGCTCCTCTGCATCAGCATTGCCGTCCTCGAGTCCAGCCGGTGGTGGCGGGATGAAGCCGCGTCCCAAACTATCCTCGTCCAGCTCACCGAAACTCTCGGGCGGTGGAGCTATAATGGAGGAGGCGGAGTAACCGTTACTGGGCGGTGTTGTAATCGTTGTTGACTCATCCTCGTTGTCTAGAGATCGGCTGTACTCCTCGGCGGCCAACTGCTGACCACCGCTCACTTGCTGCTGATCCGGTTCTGGTTCCTGCTCGAGCTCCGGCTCCGGCTCCGGTTCCGGTTCCGGTTCTGGTTCCGGCTCTAGGTTGGGTTCGGGCTCGGTTTCGGGTTCGGGTTCCGGTTCTGGTTGCTGCTCTTGCACCTGCGGCTGTTCTTCGGGCTGCCTGGCTATGGGCTGGGAATTAGCCTGCGACTCCTCCTCGCTCTCGGACGAGGGCGTCAGCGGTGGTATCAGGCTTACGTGCTGCGCTGGCGGCGACACCATCTTGCAGATATTGAGCTCGGGGCACAGCGGCGGCGTTGCCGGCGGCGATGGCGAAGTCGACGGGGATTTGGTCAATGGGGGCGTCACGCTGCCCTGCACGTACGACAGATTCGAGGGCAGCGGCGGTAGCGGTGGTGGCGGTGTAGACTTTTCATCATCCTCGTCCTCATCCTCCTCCTCGTCGTCGTCGCCGTCATCATCGGCATCGCCATCCGCATCCTGCTCCTGACGCGGCTGCAGCTGCAGCTGCATCGCCGTTGGTGGCTCAATGACCGCCTCCTCGGCATCGTCTGTCTCCTCACCATCGTCGTCGGTCCGCAATCCGGGATCATCCATGGGCGAGAGCGGTGGCGGCGGTATTAGCTCCAGTTCGAGCACCGAGTTGCTGGGCGAGCCCGTTGGTGAGCTGGCCTCCATGCTGAGCTGCTGCTGCGGCGGCGGCGTCGGTGTTGGTGGCATGTCATCCGTCTCCGTCACGGTGGGCAGCGGCTGTCCCAGCAGCGTGCTCGGCGGCAGCGGCGGTGGCGGCGCCACCAGCAGCAGCATCTCCTCGCTCAGCGAGACTGTCGGCAGCGGCGGCGGCAACGCCATCTGGATGCCAGAGCCCGAGGCGAGCGCACTTTCCACATTTGTGTTGCTGTTGTCCACCTCCTCGATGTCCGAGTCGATACCCTGCGCAAAATCCATGTAGAAATTGTCCCGCGAATCGCTCGAGCCACGTCGCAATTTCAGCGACAGCGACAAATCCGGCGAGCTATCCATGCTCGTTCTTCACTCCCCTCTCCCGCTGCTCCAATTACTAATCTCCCCTGCTCTAAATCTCTTTGCTCTCTCTTTACCTCTTTACCTCTTTACTTCGCACAAATTCCTTCACTCGAGCTGCGAATTGTTTTTGTTTGGCCTTTGTTTCTCCTCTTCCCCTTATGCTTCGTATCTTTTGCCTGTTGGCCTTTGTTATTGTTCCTGCTGTTGGCGCTTTTCACTATATCGAGATAATGCGCATTTTGTGTATCCTTCGTATCCCTAGAAATGCAAAAGTTACAGCTACACACACATACACACACATACACACTCGCACACACGCACACATATACACACGCACGCATGAAAAGTTGTCAGAAGCCTTTGGCTCGTAGGACGGGTCGGCGGTGTGGGGCGTGGCAATTGCATTTGCTGCGCATTTGGCCTTTTACGCCTCACATCCTTCCACTGTATGTGTCTGTGTGTGTGTGTGTGTGCGTGCGTGTAAGCGTGTGCGAAAGTGCGTAATATAAAAGGCAACCCCGAAAGCAGAGGCGGAAATGTTAAGCAGACAAAATAATTGTTGTTGCTTGCTTGTTTGTTTGTTGTTGTTGTTGCGCAGTTCTTGTTGACTTACTGACCAAATACACACACACACATACACACATTCGCAGTCACACAAACGATGGCTAACGGTGGATGCCGTTAAGCAGTAGCTGCGGCTTTTTAAATCTAACGGATAGGCCAAAAAGTTTATGTATGCCAAATGCGACGCCGACGCCGCGGCCAACGTCGACGCCAACGCAGCGCCTACACAGGACACCACTTTACGTTTGTATGCGTGTGTGTACACCAAAAATAATGCGTGTGTGTGAGTGTGTATGTGCTTTGTAGGGCAGGGATTTGACTACTTATAAATATTTTTGCACAGTTAACTAGAAGCACAATTCTTATACGGCTTATATGCTAGTACCGTTATTCAACATCAACTAACTTTTTGTGATCAAGTTTTTACAATTGTTTTAGTTTTCAATGTATTTGAGTTTTTGTTGCATTGCAATTAACGCTGCCGATACCGTTACACATTCACGTTAGCTTCGTTTTGCAACGTTTCAGTTCGGCTCGTTTCGTTTCGGTTCCGGGTTTGTGAAGGAACACGGAGCGCGCCTGACGCTGGGAAATTTTAGATTCCTGCTGCGGCGGCATTTAATTCTAGAATGAAACGCAAGCAAGAGTCAAAGCTGCGCCATTGCCGTTGTCATAGAAAACAGATGCCACAGCCTCTCTGCCAAAGCTAGCGCCGCAGCTAGAGTCACGAGAGCGGAGTGAATGGGGAGTGTGTGTGTGTATGTGTGTGAGAGAGAGAGAGAGAGAGACGCTAGTGTGTACGATGGTTGTTTTTAAACGACTTATGAATGGAGAGCAAATACAGAGTGTTATTGGCAAACGGAGCATCTGCATGTGTGTCCCACTGTAAGTTGCCTATGTTCTCTCTACCTCTTAGACCCGGGAGCGTGTAAATTGCGGCATTGCGTAGTGACGCCTCAATTGAGAGCAACAGCAACAACTGCAGCTTGGCCATAACGGATGTGCGCACGCCTCCAGTCCCATGTGCTGGAATTTCGCATATAAGTGCATGAGAAAGGAGACGTTCTAGAGGTGGGATATTCGGAAGACAAAAGTAACACTTAAATTATTATTAAAAAAAAACATATTATATTTTGTAATTGATAAAAAACAATTTTAATAAAAATAGTTATATTAAATTGAACTGCGCGCCAGCCTTAAGTGCTGCAAAACGTGAGTGTCAAAAGTGCTTTAACACAACACATATCGATAACTTAAGGCGATGTTTTCGTTATTCTTTGTTTTCACATTTATTCATTGTTAATAAAATCCATTTCATAATAGTAACGAGTATGTAAAATGCATTTTAAATAAATAGTTATGGCGATGCCTTGTTTGTTATACATTTTTGTTATACATTTACGATATCAATAACACTGAATATATATATCATCCTCGATACGATTGAATAGTATCGGCTGGCCGCCACAGTGTATCGGCGATTAGCTTGCGATTCTTTTGGACAAATTGACAGAAAATATCATATATATGAAAATAAAATCAATTACAAAAATTTCAAGTGTGTCATATTAACTCAATGTTTCGGAATCGCCTATTAAATTGCAAACGAGTGAACCAACAATGAGTTCGCGCAGATCAGGTGCTGGACCCACGCTGAACTTCAAGGCTGTGCTGTTGGGCGAAGGTGACTAAACCCATAATCGCAATCGGGAGCTTTTGTTGTATTTTATATTTATGTATATATATATTGCTGCGTATTTGCAGGCTGTGTGGGCAAAACATCGTTGGTACTGCGGTACATGGAGGACAAGTTCAATGCACAGCATCTTAGCACACTCCAAGCGTCATTTGTTACCAAAAAGGTGTCCCTGCCAGATGAGAGACGCGCACAACTGAACATATGGGACACAGCTGGTCAGGAGCGTTTCCATGCGCTGGGACCCATTTACTATAGGGGTTCGGATGGCGCCCTGCTGGTATATGATATCACAGACCAAGACTCATTCCAAAAGGTTAAGTCGTGGGTGCGCGAACTAAAACAGATGCGAGGCAGTGAAATTTCGTTGATCATTGTCGGCAACAAGACTGATCTTGAGGAGCAGCGGGCCATTAGCTATGAAACGGCGCTGCGCTATTCGCAGACGGTCGGTGCACAGTATGTAGAAACGTCTGCCAAGGAGAACGACGGCGTCAATGAATTGTTTGAACTGCTCACCCAGCTAATGGTGGAGCATCACGGCAGCAAGCAGCAAGGCGATACGAATGCATTGCGTCTACAAAACTCGATAATGGCGCCCAATGCCGGCGCCATCAGCATCTCGGATGACGCCGAGGCAGATCAAGAGAATGGCCACGCCACCACACCACATCGCTCCTGCTGTGGCATCTAGGCTGCCTGGCAGTCGTCTATTGTGATAATACATATGTACTAGTAGATCTATTATCGAAGTGTGTTTGTATAATTGTAATATATAATGCGTGTATTTATGTATCCCCCCTACCATGTAGCACCATGCACAATGTGTTGGCATGTGTAAATAACTATAATACTGTTATTAGTTATCCGTTTCGGTTAACGAACGTCCCAAATAGAGGTCCAGTATTTCCCTTATTATTATTACATTTTTTTTTTTGATTTTGTTTTGTTTAACTTGTTTGTTTCTCACTTTTGTTTTCTATTTTGTACTTTGGCAATCGTTAATTAAATTTATTTGTATGATTCCTACCATTATCTTGTGGATTTCTTAAAGTCGTGCGTACGTTATCTATAAATAAGTATGCCAGCTTGTAGGGTGTTTGTGGACCGATAAGCGAAGTCCATAATCTACGGGCGCTCATAAATTTCCGTCGTAATGGTTTTCAGCTTAAAGAATTTGTAAAAAGCAATGTAGAAAATCTACTTTTATTGATATATACCTAGTTGTATTTTGAAATACATAATCCTATTATACCAATACATACATATATATATATATATAAATATTATAATTGAATTAGCGGTAAAAGTCGTTTACAGCTTATGAAAAAAAAAAAAAACAAAAAATTGTATATACGTTCTAATATATTTAAATTGTCAACTTAGTTTAACAAAGAAATAGACTTTGGTTTGGAAAACAAGTTTATTTGATATAATTTATAAGTACTGAATGTACAATGATTAAATACCAAGAAACAAAAACAATATTTAGAAACATCTTTTAAAATTCAGATATAATACGATACAAGTCGAACATTATTAAGAGAGAAATACTTAAGAATTGAATTGCGATAAAAACAAAATGAATGTTTAATTATATTGTCGTCTATGATACACCACTGAAAGTTCATTTATAATTCTCCAAATTAGTGTAGAAAACTCTCCTTTTACAAGGCTTAAATGAAGGCATTATATGGATGACAAAAGTCCATTAAGGTAATACACTAATGTTGTCCAAAGATTGCTCTTCAATTACCTTAATGCGTGTCTCCCCAAAATTAACGGTACTGAATTCCACAAGGGCGTGTCCACGGACAATCATGCGATATAGCATGCATACATGTGCACATACACGTATGTATTAATACATATGTGTATATGCATATGTGTGATATAAAAGGCCTTGTGTTCAAATTCTCAACTGTCTTGTTATTAATGCATAGTCAGCTGCCTTGCCTGGCATAAGCTGCGGTTTTCGCACCTGAGTAGCACCTGCGTAGCCGTCGGGGCAGGTCAGCCAAATGGTTAACAATCACTTTGTATTTCACATTTGGCTGGGCAAGCATGAAGCCGCTGATCTTGCTGTTAAAAACTTGGATCGTTTATGGATTCGTAACGCTCTTCGCGCTGCTCGCCCATCTTCTGGGCAGATCTTCGCGAGCGCTGCACTCAATCGCATAAGCCGGCAGACCGAAGGTAATGGGAGGCAAGACTTTAACGAGATGCTGCCAACTGAATCATTTTGTTATCAGGCATTATAATAGATAACTGATTAACTGTAAACTATACTATTAAAATGAACATATTTGCAGATTTGCAGATTTGCAGATTTAAGATTGAAATTCAAGCTTTATATCAACTTTTATCTGGTATTCAATAAACATGTTTCTCTGTAATCCCAAAATGGTTCTCGAAAGTATGCTGAGGTTTTTTTCTTCCAGCTCCTTAGGCTTGGAGAGAGATGGAGTCCCAGCTAGCAGCGCCATGTGTCATACGAATCATAAAAATCGTTTTATCAGCGATCAAAGGTGTGTGTGTGTCTCTGTGTGTGTGAGTGAGTAGATTTGCTTATTATTGACATAGCAATCAATAGTGCCTAATCATCAACACGTTCACAGGTAGACCGCGGCGATAAGGGGCAAACGCAATTAGGCCATGACACTAAATGGGGAAGGCGACAACGGCCACTAATCGCGTTTAATCACGCGCAGTTGGGCCTGGGCAGGTAACCAAACACCTTGCCAGTTGCCGATGACCGTTCGAACGGGCTGGTTGGCCAAAAACAAAAACAAAAACAAAACTAAAAAACCAACAAACGCGGCCGTAAATTATGCGCCTGCCAATGCGCCGTACGCTAATTTTGCTCCTCCTCTGCCTCTTCCTCTTTGGCGCCCTGATCTACAGGATAACCAATTCGCCGCTCGTTAACCAGAATGAATTATTGCGTGAGTACTTGACGGCCGTCGATGGCACGGAGCGGAAACCGTCGGCCAGCCGTACAATTTTGCTCTGGAGCAGTTTCTTTGGCGACCGGCGATGGAGTCTGCCGTACGATTCCCTCGGCCCGCAACAATTTCGGAACGATCTCGGCTGTCCGGTGTATCAGTGCACGCTGAGCAACCGGCATGAATTCCTGCCCACACTGGAGATGTACGACGCCATTGTGTTTCACGTGGCGCAGCCGTTTCCAGTGCTCCAGCCGCTGCCGCTCCGGCGTAGTCCGCACCAGGCGTACGTCTTTGCCTTGATGGAGCCGCCGGGTGAGACGAAGCACCAGCTTAGCGACGAGCAGCATTTCTACAATCTGACCATGACCTACCGCCTGGACTCGGACATCGTGTGGCCATACACGCACCTGATAGACGCGCAAACCGGCGCTCGTGTGGCGCCCAATCCTCATCCCTATTGGCGGGAGCCGCCGGTTGGGAACACCTGGAATGACAGCCAGGTGTGGCGTCTGTGGCCGACGAAAACAAAAATGGCCGCCTGGTTTGTGTCCCACTGCAAGACGCTCTCGCGGCGCGAGCAGCTGGCTGCTGCGCTCCAGCAGCACATCCAGGTGGACATTTATGGCAGCTGTGGCACACTTAAGTGAGTACTCCACCAGTTCCAATTGTGGACACCGGTCTAATCGACCCCGATTGCAGGTGTGCACGCGGTGATCCTCGCTGCGACGAAATGCTGGACACGGATTACATGTTCTACCTGGCCTTCGAGAACTCCCTGTGCACGGACTATGTAACCGAGAAGCTGTACGCTGCGCTGGAGCGCCAGATTGTGCCCGTCGTGTTCGGCGGGGCCAACTACAGCCGCTTCCTGCCGCCGCATTCCTACATCGATGCCAATCGCTTCGAGACCGTCGAGCAGCTGGCGGACCATCTGCGCTTCGTGGCCGACGATGTTCAGGAATACATGAGCTACTTCTGGTGGAGGCAGCACTATAAGCTGGCCGCCAGCTCGCCCTTCTGTGAGCTCTGCGCCCGCCTCCACCAGCCCAGCTGGACGCACAAGACCCAGAGCTATGGCAACATCCAGGCCTGGTGGTACAACAGCTGTCGCCTCTCCTCCCACATACGCTTCTGAGCAGTGCAGCAACAGCCGGCGCATGAGACTGAACGAAATGCGGCTATCGGAGCTGCAAGCTGTTAGAGCGAGTCGGCATGAGACTGAACGAAATGCAAGCTGTTAGAGCGAGTCGGAATGATAGGATAAGGCGAATGCTCGATGGTAATCGGTTAACGGTTAAATAGACGCAAGATACGGCAGTCATACACATATCTAATATATAATATAATATGTGCATTCATATATATTTCTATATATAGAGTCCGTCCTCCAACCCTAATACTGATTAGCTTAATGTTGTGTCTCAGGGGCCTGGAAAACACGCCTGCAAATTTTACGCTCCGACTGTTTACCGTTTGTTTCTGATTATCATATCCAACTCTTAAGTTTTCCTATATGCAAACATTGTTTATGAACATTAACGCATATGTAATATCGAGGCTCTATTTACACACTTGTATGTAGATAAACTGTACATATATATATATATATATATAAAGTTTTGGGGCTTATCAAGAGTTGTGACTAATGAAAGTATACATACATATCTATTTTTGTATACCTGCTTATCGCTGTGTAAACTAGATTTATGGCTCGACGCTCCCTTGCCTATCATATTGATAACAATAGATTTTATATATAATATTGCTTGGACTGCTAGTCGTAAGTTACTAATATTCCACTGCTTAAAATTATAGAAACATTATAATAACAAAATAAATAAATTATAATTATATTACAATAAAAATTGTAAGAAAAAAAAGTTAAAAGATGATTTTATTGAAAATTTCATAGCTAGGAACTCTTATTTTCTAATTGACAGCTGGCTTTATAAACTGATATTTATATAAAGTATTCAAGACTTTTCAATGAACGAGTATGTATATAGTAAATGAGTTTTACGAAAGTCAAAAAATAAGACGATTTTATAAGTCTTAAAAATGTTTATATATTTTTTTTTCAATTTTCTACAACTCAAATTTTTATAATTACCGGAAGTAGAATGTAGGTATGTTTTAAAAAACTATTAGATATTGTATGATTTATTACCAACTCAAGTCTTATACATAGATCTTAAAACCTATTAAGGGAATCTGCAGAAATTTATAAAAAAAAAAGCCCACCTTGGTGCAAAAGGCCGCCAATTTAAACCTCTCTCGTAAACTCACATAGAAATATATGTAGGTAAGTGTGTGAGAGTTTAGAAATGCTCACAACAAATGTCTTCGAAATGCACATTTTTTGCTTGCAGCTGGAAACACTCACACAAGCGCATACATATATAGTTATATTTACGTGCACCGGCGTTTGTATGTGTGCGTACTTGCGTGGCTTAGCAGAGATATTTTGCACGCACGCCAACGCTTGAATACCCTTCTCATTAATTTTACCATATAAAAGAGTAAGCTTTTATGTCAGCAAGGCGAACGCTTTGAGTTGTGCAAAAACTTCTCCTTAAAAAGGGAATAATTGCTACACTTGTATTTGCACATTTATATTTGAGAGAGCAAATAAGAGATCCAAAACAAATGTAAATGCAAACGATCTGTTGATGTTCGCCTCTCCCTTGATCACATGCGTAAGCATATTTCTGTCTCGCTCACTTGCTTGTTGAGAGCGTTAAAGAGCAAGAAGTTTTTTGGTGGTGGAAAAGTTTCTTCTGGATGTCAAGTTCCTATGTTATCAGTGATTTAGCTAAATATAACGTGTAGCTGAATTAATAACAACAAATATGTAAAAATAACCCAATTGAAGCTAAAATGGAGGCAACGGCTGTAGAAAGTTGAATCCAGCAACAAGGACAGGGAGTTGAAACCAAGTGAACTTTAAAATTCAAATTATTAAAATAATGTCAGGGCTGCACAACGCATTTAAGGGCTCCGTTGCTTTTGTTCGTGCTTCTTACGAGTCACGAGTGACGCGCAGGCGCGTGGCCAAATGTCAAGTGTCAAAAGTGAGGAAAGCGTCAACAATGACAGGACTTGTTTTGTTTTTGGTTCTGCTGCAACCACCGTACGGAAGCGCGTCTCTATTCGCCGTCTTATCTCGCTCGCCCACTCGCCGTCTCGCTCTAACACGCGCCGCGAGAGTGAAAGCTTAAGTTGTTGTTGATACAAGTTTCGAACCTTCGGGCTTATCGCGTCACAGCTTTCTGCCAGAAAGGACGACGTCAGCTGTGTGTGTGTGTATGTGTGTAAGTGTGGGCACGTGTCCTCGTGTATGTATATGTGATTGGTTTGTTGTGCGCGATATTCGCGCAGCTTTTTGCGGCAAAGCTTTTAAAGGATACCGCGGCTTTTGCCTAAAAGCACTTCCTAAGAGTTTTCATGGCATTCTTATTCATTCTGTGCTAGATTTCCCGATAGTTCGAATCAGAGGTAACAATGAAAAAAACCCATTCAAATATAATGTAAATGTAAATAAAATCCAACAATAAAAAACTAAAGCCAGAAAAAAACATAAAAAGCAGTTAAGAAAATAAAATAATTAATTGTTTGGCTCGATTTGGAGCAATAATAAATTTTAAATTGTTTTTTAAAAGTGCGCAAGAGTGAGACGTAAGTTGCATAATTTTCGAATCGAAGAAGAGAAAAACGTTGAAACGAAAAGTAAAATCCCAATGCACGTTGCAAATGCTTCAGTTGCAATTATTTTAAATTTTTTTTAATACATTTTCTTGTGAGTGCTTGAAATGAATTTTCCGTAAAGCTAACGAAAACTTTTACAAAATCGAAAGCTAATGTGTGAAATAACGTGTTTGATAAGACAACAAAAAAGAAATTCAAATGGAAAAAAAACGTGTAGCTCGTATGTGTGTGTGTGACTGTGTGTATGGGAGCGTGTGTGTGAGTGTGTGTGTGTGTGTATGGGTGATGTGTGCGTAGGCGCTTTTTGCTCTGGTCTGTAGGGTGCACTCTCTTTCCCCTGCGTCACACACACACACACACACACACATATATATATATATATATAGGTACATATATATATATACTTTTCAGCCCTCCTCTCTGAGTGCGTCTAAAAACCATCGATTTTTCCGGGCTATAACAAAAGCGCCAACAACAAGTACAAGAAAAAAGCAGGCACTACTGCCCCCCATTTTCATTGACGTTTGTCCTGCATTTCTTTTTTTTTTTTCCGTACTTCTCATTTGGCATTTCTCGCCCACTTTCGCCCGTGTTAATAAGATGCCATCAACTTTTCCGTATTTCGTGCGGTATTCAATTTAATTTCCCTGCTCTTGACAGTTTCTTTTATTGCATAAACGAAAGCTGAAAATTAGTCCGGAAATCTATTCTTTTCCTTACACACCCTTGAGAAATACACGTGCAAAAAAGAAAATACCGTTTCACAAATGCCAGTGAAAGCTATCGAAATTTCAAGATCAGCAGGTTGCCCGGTTGACCTAATGAGAGATAAAACTTAAGATAGAATTTACAATAAACTACGTCAATAAATTTTAGCTCAGATATAATCAATAGTTTCTGTCATAAATATATAATATATATTTTACTAGGTGTAATATGTAGGATATATGTATTTTACGCCTAAAGCGAATATTTTTGTATTAAAAAAAGCAAAATTTATAATACCATAATACTTATTTTAACAAAGTTGGTCAAATGTATTATTCATGATGCTTATTGCAAACCAGTTTCCGTTTTTCCCATTGGAATAAAGTAGATAACTTCAGCTGTACGAAAGGAAATGGAAAATTCTTGAGTCAATTTCTATTTTATGTACAGCAAAATGTTTTACAGAAAGTGAGGAAATTATTCACATATATGCCTTACTTATAAGTATAAGTTTATGAAAGCTTATGTGCAACTCTTGGCATTCATGTTGCATGTTGCATGTGGCATCGAAGCTTTTTTTGTTGCATACTTTTCAAGCATATTTCATTCGCATTTTCAATGCCAATTGTTCGCTGGTAGCACATTCTTTTTGTCAAGTGTAAGATAAAGCTGTCATTGTTGTTGTTGTTGTTGTTGTTTCTCTGTTGGTGTATTTTTGTTGTAACTGGCGTGGTGAATTGCGTGGTGTGGAGTGGTGAAAAAGCTTTGCCAAGTGGCAAGTTCATGTGTAGGTACACAATTGTGTCAATCCGCTACTCAAGAGAGTGTCTATATTTATGTGTATGTGTGTGTGTGTGAGTGTGTGCGAGTGTGTGTGAGTGTGTGTTGGTGTTCGAATTGAATTTTTTCATGCAACACTCGCAGTTGGAAAGTCAAATCAGAAGCGAATTCAATATCAAATGTTAAATGAAAACGCATTAAAACTCAAGGAAAAATCATCGAAAGGTTTTCGTTTAGTAAATCGGCAAATATTCCGGACATTGCGAGGGGTCAAAGGTGCGGCGGTGAGTGCCATCGTCTCTAACCCAATCTCGAATAGCGAAATCCCCATTGCTCATTGAACACATCGATAGATTTTAAACGTATATACACATACATACATATATAAGTATATATACATAAATACATATCTTTCTATCTATCTAGTTATGCATTATTATAAGTAGTTTGCTTAACAAAAAGCTGCATTCAATTATTTGCGATACTTTTGTTACTCGCTCCGAGATGGGATGCTGCATTCGTTTGACTAATAGACTCCCTAGTTTACATAATGTGTGCGTCAGCCACCTCCTCCCCGACCCGTAGAGCCTGGTTTAGCTAGATCCACATACAGACATGCTTACATCTAAAAATGTGCGTGTGTTTGTGTGTGTGTGTTTGTGAAAAATGTTGTATTTGATGATTGAGTGTGTGTGTGCGTGTGTGTGTGGTGGTGGGCACGCGTGTTATTTTTTGCAGACCGATCTCGATGTCTCCGCAATTAGATAATGCTTAAGTTACCAAAAGGCTTAAAAAAGAAAAAGAAGAAGTCGAAAAAGGACCAAGAACTCTTCACCGAAGAGGAGCTCGAGCAGTACAAGCGGGAGCTCAAAGCGAAACAGGAGGCTGCCGCCAACAAATCAGACGCTGGCGAATCGGACGCAGCATCAGACGTCGAGGGCGCAGCAGCCACATCGAGCCGAGCGGCCACATCGGCTGCCGCTTCCACATCAGCTGGATTTGCCCACGATCAGCACCAGCATCAGCAGCATCAGCAACATCAGCAGCAGCAGCAGCAGCAGCAACAGCAGACAGCGGACACCGGGGACGAAGAATGGGCCAAGTTTAAGGCGTTAACATCTGGTGTCGATACTATACTACACAAGACACAGGACGAGCTCGATCGCATCAAGAAGGAGTCCTTCTACCAGCGCTTGCCCTCGGCAGCAGAAAAGAAGAAGCAGGAGGAGGAGGAGGCCGCACGGCGCGAGGAAGAGAGACTCCAGCGGGAGCGCCAGCTAGCCGCCGAGCGTGAGGCGAACCGCGACAAGCTAGCAGAGGCCGTTGTCCAGCTATCCGATTCGGAGGACGAGCAGCAGGACGAGGTCGATGACATCTTTGCCACTGACTACATCGAGGCAATCACCAGCGGCGAAGTCCAACTAGCCGTTGTACCCGACTCGCCAGTGCTCGATCTAGACGACGGACCCGATCCCTTTGATACCGCCTACGCGGAAAAGGTTATTGTTGGCGCCGACAAGGCCAAGAGCAACAAGAAGCTTGTCAGCCTTGGCGCCGCCGTTGAGGTTCTATCCGGTCGCGTCGATCGCGAACACGCACTCGCCTTAGCCAATCCGAAGCGTAAGCTACGCAAGGGTATACAAAATCTGCTGCTCAGCGAAAGCGTTGACCTAGCCGATCCCGAAACCGATCTCTTAGCTGCCGAGCCGCAGCACAATCTGCTCGACGATCTCGACGATTCCGAATGTGTGGCGCCGATTGATCTAAGCGTTTCCCTTCACTTGCACTTGATCAAGCCTCAAAAGGTTAACGAGGAAGAGGAGGACGACGAGGCGCTCGGCCAGCTTAACCCCGACCTAGCCGAGTTTGATGCCCTCAAAGACGACGAAGACGACGAGTTTGCTGAACTAGCCGCCGAATCTCTCACCAAAAAGGAGGAGGTTACCATAGTCAATCTTGTCCAGCCCGTGGAGCTACTCGCCGAAGCCGCTGCGGAAGCCAGTTGGGCAGAGTTTGAGCCGGAACCCGAAGAGGAAACCGCAGGTAAGCATTGGAAATATCGATTGTTTAGACTAAGAGAGACACACACGAATAAATATATTGATTGGCCTACCCAACTTATACACTGAATAAATGCAGTCTGATAGCTTGTTATCTATTTTTTATTGATTGGTTCGATGCTAACCTTACCTTAAGATAAAAACCGACCTGATTCGCAGCTATTTTGGCCTCAGTTTTCATATCGATGCTTAATAATATAATTAATATTGTATTTTTGCAGGCAAGCCGAAACGCCCGCCGCCACCGGTTCGTCCAACTAGCGGGCCGCACATTGTGCCCGGCGCCATATACGTGAGTGACGAGGAGGACGAGGCCAATCTAGACGACGACCCGTTCAACACCTATTACGCCGAGCAGGTGATCAAGAAGACAACCGTACTTGAGCAGGACGACGATTTCGACCCGCGTGCCGAGGAATCCGCCGACACATCGACTTTCCTTGCAACGCCCGCTCGCGATCTCCTGGCTGGCAGTGCCACCGATCTGAGCAAAGTAGTGCCAGCGCCACTGGCGCCGACGCTCAGTGTTGATCGGCAGGAGGAGGACCTGGACTTTGATCCATTCGATACATCGGCCGTTAACGCGATCGTTCAGCCGAAGGCCACAGAGCTGCGATTTCTCGAGCGTGAGTTGCTAAACGAATCCCAATCCGGCCTCAAGCACTCTCTCAGCGATCCGGACTTCGATCCGCGTGCAGACAATCCGTCGACTGTCGCAAAGCCAGTGCCAACAGCTGCAATCACCGTTCCAGAGCCAGAGTTCGATAGTGTCCGTCGGAAATCGTCGCTGAGCCTTAACATACAGGGCAAGAGCGTGGGCTTTCTGGTGCCCACGCAGGATTTGCTAGCGGCTGGTAATGACGGTTGTCTGGGTGCCAACAAGAAGCCATTGACGCCCTACTACGCGCTCGCAGCGCAGTCTATTGCCGAGCGGGAGTCGGAGGATCCGTTCGACACATCGTATGTGCCGGAGGCGAAGCTCAGCGACATTGAGCTGAAGCACATTGAAGCGGACTTGATCACTGAGCCAACACTGAAGCATAGTCTGTCCGATCCCGACTTCGATCCGCGCGCACCGCCCACACCCGTGCCCGCAGAGGTGCTCCTGGCCGTCGAAGAGAACATCAACATCAAGGTTTTGACGCCTGCCCAGGAGCGCAGGCAGCTGCCAAGCAAGGCGCAGTCGGACGAGGATCAGGAGATCGATCCGTTCGACACTTCAATTGCGGCCAATCTTAAGCCCGGCCAGACGGAGCTGAAGCTGCTCGAGAACGAGCTGCTGCCCGAGACCGCGAAGCATCCAGTGACCGGAGTTCTTGACACCCAGAGTGACGCACAGGAGCTGGGACTCGGCGACAAGGTGCTGACACCATCGCTGCCCCATCGCACAACCGAGCAGTTGCTGGAGCAGCCGCAGGATATTGATCCTTTCGACACTTCGATAGCAGAGAATCTAGGACCCGGCGAGACAGAAATTAAGCTACTCGAGAGCGAGCTCATTGAGCGCTAATCGACGTCAACTCAATCCGAACAATCCGAACAATCCGAAACAAACAGCAAAGATGGCCAATCCGTTTCTGATGGACGACGACCTGGATGGCGGGGATGTGGCCGTGAATCCATTTTTAATGCAAAGCGAGCCGGAAACGGGCGAGTCGGAGAATCCGTTCGGCGAGGCGGCTTCGAACCCGTTCGCCTTTGGAGGCGACGACCTGGAGCCAGAGCCAGAGCCCGTGGCCGACATTGATGCAGCGATGAGCTTCTTTGGCACCACCATCGAGGCCGAGGACGATGCGTTGAGCCTCAAGTCAGCCGCCGAGGAGGATGACGAGGTGAAGAGGGCTGCTGTGCCACCGCCACGCCCCCAGCCGCCACAAAGCACGCAGGAGTTGATACACACCGTCTCCAGTCAGCTGGACGAGACCAGCTCGGAACTGTTGGGCCGCATTCCGGCCACCCGCTCACCCAGTCCCGTGTCCATGCGGGACCTGCATTCGCCCAGCCCCACGCCCGACTCCGGGCTGGCCGATCTGCTCGATGTGGATGTCTCCGACAGCGGCTCGAGCGCCAACAACCAAGCGATCGAGCTGGATTTAATGGGCGGCAGTGCCGTTGCTCCGGCAGCTCCAGCGGCTCCGTCGCCGCTCGACAATCCCTTCGGCGTGCCAACGGCGGTGCCCAGTCTGCAAGGCATGGCGCCGATGTCCTCCCCGGCCAAACAGCAGCCTCCACGCCCGCCACCGCCGCGTCCGGTGCCACCGCGACCGACGCCTCCGGCCCACATGCAGGCCCATGGACAGCAGCAGCCAGCGCCGCCCCAGCGTCCGCCTCCACCGGCGGCGCAACCGGCCGCCGTGGCCGCCGATGCGGACGACTTGCTGGACATGTTTGGCAGCGGCAGCAAGCCGGCCAAGCCGCCGCCGCCAAAGAGCAAGGAGGACATACTTAGCCTGTTTGGGCAGCCGGCGGTGGCCCCAGCGACAGCTCCCAAGCCGGATTTGCTCAATGACGACCTACCAGAGACGCAGTCCCGAGACGAGCCAATCTTTAGCTCGGTGCTGATCCGGCCCGACGACAGCACCCATGACATTACCTCACAGCCGCAGTCCGCGACTCTGGCGCACATTGTGGCTCCACAGGAACCGCCTCAGCGGCAGCGCGCGCCCACGCCGGACATCGAGATTACCACGGTGGAAGATTTGCCACGCTCCGACGACGAGGAGGAGCCAGAACCGGCGCCAGTTGTGCAGCAAAAGACACCAGCACAAGAGGAGCCTGAACCGGAACCGGAACCGGCATCGGAACCGGAACCGGAACCGAAACCTGAGCCAGAGGTAAAGGCAGAGGCAGAGGCAGAGGCTGAACAGCAGCAACAGATTGAGAAAGAGCCGGAGGTCGAGCAACAAATTGTCATCGAGTCGGATCAAAGCCCACCCACTGAGTCGGCGGCGACCACACAGGCAGTGCACGAGTCGAATATGGATCTGGGCAGCGACGAGCCCGAGCAGATGGACACTGGCTTGGACTTTCCTGTACTAACCAGTGGCCAGTTGTCCGCAAATCCCTTTGCCAGTCCCGAGGAGGAGGACGATCCCAGCTTTCAGCCTGCGCCCATTGTCAGCAACATCTTCGCCGTGGATGAGCCCGAGGTGGATCTTCCTCCGGAGGTGCAGCCACGCGCCGCACCGCCAGTTCCACCACCAGCTGCGAGCTACGTGAGCAACATCTTCGCCGCCGAGCCGGATGAGTTTGATGCCTTCTCGGCCAAATTTGATTCGGTAAAGAAGGACAATATCAGCATACTGGACGGCTTTGGCGGTGGATCCGGCGCCATCACACCCACAGGTGGCGATGGTAAGTAATCTAAGCAATGCTCCCAGCGATTCCAGTAGCTTCATTTCTCTATTCCCCGCTGCCAGCTTGGGGCGACAGCGCATTTGGCTCGGCCACGACAACGGCGAACGCATTCGGGGAGGTCAACTCGGCGGACGACGGTTTTGGGAATGAGGATGACGATTTCTATGCCATGCAGGCGCCGGCCCGCGCCGATTCCGTGGAGTCGGTGGACAAGGAGTTCAGTGTGGTCATCAGACCCAAGGCCGAGGGTGCGTCCGGTGTGGCACCCCAGCTGGCGCCTCCGCCGCCGCCGACGCGCACAGCGTTCCAGGGTGGAAACGATTTTGCAAGCACATCGCCAACAGCGGCCACCGTCAATCCATTCGAGGATGTCACCGGCTTCCCGGCGCCAGCTGCCACAGAGGGCAGCATCAAGCGGACCGACTCGCAGGAAACGCCACAGACGCCCCTCTACGACGAGGATGTGTCACAGCCACTGGAGGAGTTCCCACGGCTGCATTACGTCGGCCCCGGCTGGGAAATGCAGCTGCGTCAGCCGAACAAGAAGAAGATCACCGGCCAGCGCTTTTGGAAGAAGATATTCGTACGCCTCGTGGTGCAGAACGATGTGCCCGTGGTGCAGTTACTCAACCAGGCGGGCGACAAGCAGCCGTTCCAGGAACTGCCGCTGCAGCCCTCCTACTCGGTGTCGGAGATTGGGGCCCAGCAGTACGATCAGTTCGGCAAGATCTTTACCATGAAGCTACAGTATATATTCTATAAGGAGCGCCCCGGCGTGCGACCCGGTCAGGTGACCAAGGCGGAGCGCATCACCAATAAGCTGACAAAGTTCGCACAATACGCCATCGCCGGCGATTACGAGGGCGTCAAGGAGTTCGGCAGCGATCTCAAGAAGCTGGGACTGCCGGTCGAGCATGCTCCGCAGTCATCGCAGCTGTTCAAGATTGGCACCATGAACTACGAGGACATGAAACAGTTTTCCGTGTGCATTGAGGAGGCGCTCTTCAAGCTGCCGGCGCTGCGCGAAAGGGCGCTCACCTACAAAATGGAGGAGGTCCAGGTGACCGCCGTCGATGAGATTACGGTCGAGCAGGACTACGAAGGCAAGATAATCAAGCAGATAGCCCGCGTGCGCCTCTTCTTTCTGGCCTTCCTCACCGGCATGCCCACCATTGAGCTGGGCGTCAACGATATGTGGCGTCAGGGCAAGGAGGTGGTCGGTCGCCACGACATCATCCCGGTGGCCACCGAGGAGTGGATTCGCCTGGAGGCTGTCGAGTTTCACAGCGTTGTCAATCAGCAGGAGTACGAACGCACACGCACCATCAAGTGGGTATTCCCCGTTCCCCTTTCCCCGTTCCTCGTTCTCCGTTGTCCCTTTAACCCAGTCAACAATTAATAATTCTGTGCCGCAGGTTTCAGCCACCAGATGCCAACTATATTGAGCTGCTGCGATTCCGTGTACGTCCGCCCAAGAATCGCGAACTTCCCCTCCAGCTGAAAGCCACCTGGTGCGTTACCGGCAACAAGGTGGAGCTCCGCGCCGACATACTGGTACCAGGTTTCACCTCGCGCAAGCTGGGACAGATACCATGCGAGGATGTCTCGGTTCGTTTCCCCATACCCGAGTGCTGGATTTATCTCTTCCGCGTCGAGAAGCACTTTAGGTGGGTGTCGCGATCTGCTCGTTACGACACCTCCTCCTAATTTACGTCTGCCTTCTCTTTAAGATATGGCTCGGTTAAGTCCGCCCATCGACGCACTGGCAAGATCAAGGGCATTGAGCGCATACTGGGAGCCGTCGACACGCTGCAGGAGTCGCTCATTGAGGTGACCTCCGGGCAGGCCAAATACGAGCATCACCATCGCGCGATCGTCTGGCGCTGTCCGCGCCTGCCCAAGGAGGGTCAGGGTAAGTAGACATCCCTCAATCTCCCGGCATTATTGCACCCAGCTAAGCTGTCGAATCCCTTGGCAGGCGCCTACACCACACATCAGCTGGTCTGCCGCATGGCACTCACCTCGTACGACCAGATACCCAGCGAATTGGCGCCATACGCATTCGTGGAATTCACAATGCCCGCCACGCAGGTCTCGCATACCACCGTGCGCTCAGTGAGTGTCCAGGACTCCGATGCCGACGAGCCGCCCGAGAAGTACGTCCGCTACCTGGCACGGCACGAGTACAAGTAAGTGGCAACCCAGTGGCGAGTCACAGCTACCCACTAGCACTTGCTGCTCATTCATGAACCTGACTCCATTCCATTTCAGAGTTGGCATCGAGACCACGCACGGCGAGTCCACGAATGCGTATCTGGCGGCAACGCGACCCATCCGGGAGGAGCCCGCCGCAGTGGCCAGCAAGCCGGCTGCCTCACCGGTGCCACCCAGCGACTCGGACTCGGACTCCAATTAAGCGGTTCGGTTCATGTTTCCAGCGCGTTTCCGTAGATATTTCCCTCGAGCCAATCATACGCTTAAGCATTCCAGCCACAACATCCGGTATTTGGTTATCTTTCGTGTTCTCATCGTATGAAAGTTTTCATTTGAAAAGCTTCCAGTGCGATCGATTTCATCTATCGAGTGCATTGCGAGCAGTTCAAAAAAAAAAAAAACAAAAGAAAACCAAAAAAAAAACAAAAAAGGAGAAAGAATTGTAATAATGATTAGTTGACAATAAATACAGGAAAAGCAACGCATGAAGAACGCGTGTTGAACAGCCAAGGAAATGTCAAGAATAATATAGATGGATGGTCAATGGAACGGTATTGAATTGTCTTCAAGTCCTGTTGAGTCCTCGATTCTATAGCAAAAATACATACTAACCATTATGCTTACCCATATACATATATATATGTTATCATCCCAAATAATGAATTAATTATGTTAACCAAGCGACCAACCGAGCGAGGCGTAAGTCAACCCATACATATGCATAGGAATAATGGTTAAACATACACCTAAAACTGAACAAAAACAAAAAAAAAAAAGCATAAAACAAATATATATATATACTTACACAAACATAAATACATACATACATATATAAATATATACAAAGTGAAAGTTCATAGTTATAACCTATAAGCAGATGTTACATACAAATATACCTTAAGAGCAAGTGAGAAGACAAATGAGAAATGAAAAGCAATTTCGCAAAACATCGTTCAACTGCAATTTAGGATTACGTTGAAGATGTTTATCCAAGCGACAGCCACAACTGCATTCCGATCGGCATCCATAATAAAGTAATATCTATTATCTAGTAATCGTAAACCTGATCGCGGATTAGAAGGAAACCAAATGATGGCCCTACAAATCGGATGTAAGCAAGAAGGCGACGGGCTAACGCACACAGAATTAAACTCTCTCTCACACACACACACACACACTCTCAGAAACACACGCATACATAACAAGATATATAAATATACGAAAAGTCTAATACACTGAACGAAATAAACATGTTTTAAGCAGCGTTTAAATAGATATGTTACCGCCTAAAAGAATAGCTGAATTTACCGGAATCTTTTGACTGCAGCGAGGAACTGTACAAAAGTGCGTGGCAGTTTCCAACACTGGTCGATGGCAGCTCTAGACGTTCGACTGCAGCTCATCCAATTGAAAAACTAAGCAAACTGCGACTGCGACTGCGACTGCGACTGCAACTGCAACTCTAACTGTAACTGTAAAACTATCCATAATATATATATATATATAAACATCAGAGCAAAAATAAACTAAGCTTTATGTAACAAATTGATTTAACACTTATAAATTAATTCAATTCAAATTTATCTTCAAGCAAAACGGAAATGCATATTCAAATGTTATTGTTGTGAATCAAACTAAATTATATATTCAAAAATAGATAAATACTTAACAAAAAACAAAAAAGACACAAAAAAAAAAAACATATTATTGAATGTGAAAGAAGAAGAAGAAAAAGCATAAGCTAAATGCGTATAGTAAAAGCATCTTTGTTAAATAAAGCAAAAGTTTATAAACCCCGCATACATACATATAAAAAAGTAAATCCCAAAAAAAAAGATAAAGAAAAACATAAAAAATATATATACAAACATTCAAAAGATATATATATATATACATACATGCATATTGATACTTAATTGAGTTTAATAGATGAAATTGCAAAATAGATTTGTTAATTTAGTGTTTAACGAATATACATACATACATAAACGATCTTCAAGCGGTCCATCTTCATTTAACGTCTCCAATCCCGAAATCTAGATACAATTTTTTTCTTATGCAACTTTACTAATAACACACTCACACACACATATACAAGAAAAGACACACACACATACACATACAAACATATATACAAAGAAGAAGAAGAAAACCAAACAAATTTATTTTGAAATGACTCTCAATGGACGTATATTAAATCACGATATATAAATATACATACATATAAATATTATACTATTAATTAATGCCCCCTATATGTATATTGTGAGTCCCTAGGAACTATGAGCTAAAATATCTCATTAATTGTATTGTATGTTATTTAATTTACCTACGTTTAAAGTTATATATACATATATAATATATACATGTATACCGATGTGTACCATAAAATGTGCAAGAGAAAAATCCCATTGAATAACGGAACCTATCCCCTCAACCATTACCCTCCCCGAATGACACGTTTCACATGTTATATATAATATATATATATATACATATATATTATATATATACATAAATGGTATTATCCGACGAACTAAATACAATATAATGATTATTATGAACAGAACCGACGCGAAATGCAATATGATGGAAAATTAACTAGTCAAAAATGAGAAAATAAATATTGAGAAACCTAAAAATTGCAACAACAACTTGTTTTCATTTCAAGACCAAGTCTATGAAGGGATCATACGGATTTCATATATATATATATGTTGTCCAAAAATTATTACTACAAATCGAACAGATGGGAAATGCTACTATATGATGGAAACCTATAGATGAGAAGCCCATAGTAATTTATCATATATATACATATATGTATATATATCATAAAATATATGTTATAATTTATAACAATTCCATGTGCATACATAAGTTTGTATACCAGGCTATAATATTTTTCTACAGCTTTAAGCCATATATCATATAATAATTGTTAAAAGCCGAATCGTGGAAAAATTCAATGGATGACAAATAAGCTATTCAAAGGGCAAACCTTTCTTTCTAATTGCAACAAAAAACTTCCTCTCTTTAGTCGAAGCCCAACTGCTTATCCTGATCATTTATAAGGATTTCATGAGTATGTATACCATGTAGCAATCCTTTGGTACAGCTTTAAGCCATTTATCATGTGGCTGGACCGGCAAAGCTTGGCTAAGTCTAGAGAGCATCTACGACTGATGCAATCAGTGCACATGTGCAAAGATTTGCCACTCGAAATCCTCGTAAAATATTATGCTCAACTTTCCACTAAACATCTTAAATGGAAGCCCCACCGCAAAATGTGGCATCTCCCCCATTCCTCCCCCCCAACTAACTCGAAACTTGGCCATGGAGAGTTCTGTGACGTGCCTCCGTGGCCCGTCTGTGGAGCTCAGTGTTGAATGCTAATCATCTCCGCCGGAGTCTTGTTTATTCGCTGCAGGCAAACGGAAGGCAAACTTGCCAAATTATCTGCATCAAATCTTTCAGTTCCCCATCTCAAGAGCGAGCATTAATTTACTGAAGCATTTAACTTGGCCCAAAAGTGGGTCAGTTCTGTTACACATCAGCTAAAAGGAAACGCCTCTAGTCTATCAAATTAGGACAAGTTTGGTTAGAGTCTGAACTTGGAATCGCATTGCAGAATGCAAGAAAATTTATATATTTAATAATGAAGTTAACAAATGCTATTACTGAAAATTAGTTGGGTAGTAACAACTGCCTAATGCTCTGTTCAACTAAAAGACTTGGTTGAATTTCTTAGCAGTATTTTTAGACCAAACATTGGGAAGAAGTCATAGGCTAGCACCGACTGCTTAATACTCTGTTGAATTCAAAAGAGCTTTATAATCTGTTCAAAAATAAAGTTAGAATCGTTTAGACTGTGGAACATTTTTAGATCAATCATTAGAAGGAAGTCATAGGCTAGCATCGACTGTTCTATACTTTGTTTAGTTCAAAGAAACTTCAGGTTAGAATCGTTTGTGTTTGACTTTTTTTAGATCAATCATTGGGAGAAAGTCATAGTATAGCACTGACTGCAAAATACTCTGTATAGTCAAACAAAATTGAATAAAAATCATTTAGACTGTGTTGGGAGGTCATAGGCTAGCACCGACTTCCCAATACTCTGTTCAAAAAAGAACATTAGCTTGGAATCGTGTAGACTGTACAGAGACTTTAGACTATTAATGGCAGCTTGTCATATCTAAGCTAAGATTTGAGTTATATTTCATATCCCTTTGAATAATTGGAAATATAACGGTATGCTTGTATAAGTTTTACTATTTTTTAAAGAGCTTCCCACTTTTACTGATTTAAATGGAGTTCTGGCTGTGCCGTGCGATTCGACATCGCCAGGACGTGATGAAAGTCCTGCTGTCAGAGGGTTGACAGCCATCTCCTGGAAATAAATGAAGTGGATGGAGTAAATATTTGAGTCTTACGAATGGTGGAGAGTCTGACATAACTAAGTTAGCCATTGGCTAAGGCTTTAAGCCAAGTCCTGAGCCATTCACTCCGATACCTCAGCATGCTTCACTTGGTGGGCTTTGGGCTCAATTCGGCATTTCAATCTGTCTACAAATACGTGCGCTCTTCTTTTCTATGGGTTAGAGAGCTGAAAAACAAACAAGTCACGAATGAATCCATAAATGAGTTGGATAAGCGACACAAGCTGCTGCCAACGAAATGAAGATGTTTACAAATATGAGATTTTGACATCTGGCCACAGCCAACGATTCCATATTCAATATTCAGTAATCATCTACCAAAGATTGACTGACAGTTGCCAGAAGGCACATCCAATCCATGAATAAGAGCAAACAATTCAATTGCTTTGCTATAACTGAAACAGCAAACATCATGCATAAAGGGTTTATCTATCATATGAACATTACATGCGATGCTCAAGGGTTTATCGAAGAGTTTATCTAGCAAGCCCAAATCTATATACGATATCGTAATCCCATTGCAATATAGAATATAGAGTCATAGGACTGTGAAGAGATTTTCTTTTCTATATACGTTATATTATTATATAATATATTTTATATATTGTACTATATAAATAGTAATATGAATTTTCAAACTTATCTAGAGAAATTGATCTGCTGAAGTTTTGGTATTTAGTTATATTTTTTTTTTCGCTGCTTTTTTTAGATCGGCTTACAATATTATATTATTATTTTATATTATATTGTATGTTATGTAGAAATAGATATATATAATGTTATTGTCAAATTTCATCCTTAAAACCGTAAACATTTCGATAGTATAGCTTTTCATTCTAATTTTTGCAGTCGCTGACTTTTTATTTCTTTATCGATACTACATTTATTAAATTTATTTAAAAAAGTTACAATATATTTGTTAATAAATATTTATATAAATTTTTTGTATTTTCAGATTAATATATTTTTATACTCTATACTAGTTCTGGAAAATGTGCATATTCATTAAAAATTGGTGTGTAGGGTATTTTGTTTTAGAGCAAATGTATGCAAAAGATGGAAAGAGACAGCAATATAGAGAAGAATCAAATAAGTGCTTAAGTATTCATATGTATGAAAGCTTCGATATGGGCTGTTCCTCTCCAAATTAAAAAACAAGGGGTATAGGGTATCTGCTATTCGTCCGATTTATCTATGCATCTGTATGAAAGCCTCGATATGCGTTGTTTCTCCAACCTCTAACCAAAAAGTGGGCTTAGGGTATCTGCTAGTCGAACGCATACGTCTATATCCCACTGGCTTGTTACTGCTCTCAGTAGCTGGACTAAATTTACATTTTTATTGGCTTGAAACATTGCCAATTGCCGTTGTTTCTGCCGGCGGAAGCAGCCATCATAAACTGGCCGAGAAGAACGAAGTCGAATCCTAGTTCCTAGTTGCTCGGCTGGCAATTGGCAACTGGCAACTGGCAACTGGCTAAAACTAATTACTGGCGGGCCAGCAAAAATAAATTCGGTTGCGCATTAAATTCGAATCAATCATGCGATGTCCTGTGTGCAGGACATTTGTCGACATTTGCAAATCTGTCGCATGGCGGATAGGTGGAAAAGGAGCAAAAGGACCAAATCGATTGGCAACAAAGTCAACCCTCTGCCTGCCTCCGGATAAAACAGTTTATGCGCAACAATGTGTGCAGCACTCATGATGCGATTTGCCAATTTTTACGGCCGCCATAACAACGGAAAGTGGTTACAGTTATAACCCGCTCCACCCGCCCCACCCGCAACCCGCAACCCTCCGTTCGCCATCGAACGTTCTGCATCACCTGTCAGACCATAAAGTTCATATGAGCCGGGCTGAAAGCATAAAGCGTCCAAATAGCCGAAGGAGCTTCAAGCCGACTGCGATTTTGACCCCCCCAGTATGACTTGGCCAGATGCGCGCATAATTATGCAGTACCAAAGGACGAAGCATTTTGCAAAATGGCTGCCCACCAACAACAGCAACAACAGCAACAACAGCCACAACAGCAGCCCCTCCCTACCTCCCTCTCCATCCCTTAACGAAAGCTGCGTTTGACGCCTTCGAGGGTCATGGCAAATGCAAATGGCGCGTGTTCCTGCAACATTTCGCTTGTATCCCTTACAGTTGCTGCCAGCACATGTTCTTAGCATCCACACACACACACACACACACACACACACACACACATGTGCAGGCCTGCATAATTTGTAGCATATTCTTTTTAAAGGGTGTTCGTTGTCGTCTGAGCGCCATCTTCTGCGCCATATCAAACGAATTAGCATAAAAAACTGCAAATTTGAATTATAGTCAGCTGTAACAGCTGTTCCAGCTGCCTCCAATCGACTAGCCTTCGCCTCCCTCTTCCTCTTTCTCACCTATCTCCCAGTCTCTCTCACTCTCTCTCTCTCTAAATGCCTTAAATTGGCGCATATTCCGTTCTAGAACATCCAAAACTTTGTTTGCTTTTGAGTATTTGTCAGATTAGACAATCTTGAAATATGTAAAATACAAAAAAAATTTAATAACTTTATTTAATAAATATGTTTTTCTTATAAGCTAGGTCTACTTCTTAATTCCCATCTTCAAAGAGATACAGAGATATATAGGTATACTTTATGCTTTTAAAGTATTTGTCAGAGAAGAAAATTCCAAATTATCTAAAACACAAAAAATACGCATTATTAAAATATATTTCTAATTATTTTTTTTTTAAAACGTGACTAGTTCTTCAAAAAATATATATCTATTTTGAAGAGATATATGTATATATATAATAGAAAATTCGAAAATATGTGAAATACAAAATATTAATTCTTAGCAATGCAAAATACAAAATATTATTAAAATAATATTAAAATATATTTTTACTTATTTTTTTCTTAAAAACATGACTAGTTTTTCAAAAAGTATATATCTATTTTGAAGAGATATACATATGTATATATATAATAGAAAATTCGAAAATATGTGAAATACAAAATATATTCAAAATATTAATTCTAAGCAATACAATTTTCTTACTTATTTTCAAGGAACAAGCCTTTCTTATAAGAAGAATATAGTTAACTTTTTAAACATAACTTTTAAGCTGTATTTTCTGATAAGCAAGGCTTCTTCTCTAAAAGATATAAGAATATAAGTCTAATACTAAATATATAGTTTACAGGATATTAATATGTATATAGATATTCTAAGGTCATATTATATATCTGGCTTATACGAAAGATAATGAACATATATGATTTAATAAAAACAATAATATGTAGTTTGCTTAATCCATAGTTATACCTAATTAAAGTATTATTTATACCTGCTCCTGTTTAACCATATTTGAAAGCTCCATGAATAAATATTATGTATATACATAAATATATATAAATAGTTAAATAGTTAAAGGATATGCCATAAGCAAGGATAATTTTGCCTGGTTATCAAGTTTTTAGTTCTCGTTTAAATGACTTGCAACATTTTCATTTTTTTCGATGTCAGCTGGAATACGACTTGCAGGAAGTTTTGGCTGGTGTCTGAATGGTTGCTCTTTTCTTCTTCCTCTTCTTCCTTTTGCAAACAGCCTGACCATGGTATGCACGCCCAATAAAAGATGATGGGTAAACACCCTTTGCCAATTTGCATGTGCAAATGTAACTGCAAGTGCACATGCATGCGCGTGTATATTGAACTATGCCCAGTGGCAGATAAGTAAGCATAACTTATGATATGTGCAAGCACTACATATACATGCATGCATACATATATAGAGAGAAAGATAGATAGACATGTATATGTATGTATGTATGTGTGTGGGAGCGGAGAGTGTAGAAGGCTGCCCGGTTGGTACTAATAGAGCGGTGTTTGCCTCAAGTTTACCGGAGCAAAGGATGCCTCGACTTTGGATGGGCCACTTGTCAGGCGGGTTTCTGCTTCTTCTTCTTATTCTTCTTCTTCATTCATTGCTCTTTCCGTACTCGCTCTTCAAATACGTAATCAGTGAAATTTTCATGCACATTTTTCTTTCGTTTTTCTGGGTAAACAAACGGGACTTTGAGCTGACGCTCAAACTTGAAATACGTTTCCCAATTTCCATAAACACGTGTGCAAATAACACGTGTGCTACGGCTCCATCATTTGCCTGGAAGGCACCAGCAGGGGGGGATGGGGACTCTATAGGGGCTGGTTAAGTGTACCCTTAACATTAGCTAACTATTGCCGGCATTTGATTGAAGGCGTACTCTACGTAGAGCTCTACGATATTCTTATTTGAGTTTCGCCGCTGTCAAATGCGCCTCAAATTGATTTTTATTTATATTTCAAAGGGAAACTTTTCTGCAGCTGTTCAGCTTTTGTTTTTCTTTCCTTTTCTTACTTTTTTTTATATTGTTTTCCATTTTGATTTTTTTATTTTATTTTATTTTTATTTTATTTTCTTTTATTTATTTATTTTTTTTTTTTTTTTGTTTTCGTCATGCGTGCAGCTGTGACAAAGCGTACTCCGTACACCCACTGCTTTAAATATATAGGCTATACCTTGAGTTTTGAACACGTATTCCCTCTATATGGAATTGCCATTAAGCCATTAAATACAAATCGACCTGTAAACGGCCATTTGTTCTCACCCAAAACATTCGACAGGCTGTCGTGGCACCTCCTTGGATATCCCTATAAAAGATATATGAGCTACATTGGTTGGGCGAACTTTGTCTTCGTCTTCGTCTTCGTCTTCGTCCTCGCCTTCGCCTTTTGTTGTGGCAGCGCAGACTGCACGTGCCGATTAACTATTCAAAATACTAAATATTGAATTTGGGTGCACATACTCTATAAGGTTACGCGTGAACTCGAGATCCTAAGGTCCACTGACATCACTGGAAAGTTCAAAGTTCAATTGCATTTAACGGCAGTGTTGGCTAGCCGTACTAATCAGTGTTGGGCAGTATTTGGCTCTACTATAAATAATGACTTGACTAGCTATATTCAGCTATGCCTCCAAGCCGTGTTCGTGTTAGTGCAAGCCAGTGTTAGACAACAATTCATATTACTAGTAACCAGTGTTGCCTAGGTCTACAACATTTTTTCTAACTAGAATGAATCTTAGCTAGTACTCAATCTTATTACCTATAAGCATTGGCTTGCTTTCCCTATTTTCAAATGCCAGTGTTGGCTAGTGTTCCGTATTACTAGAAATCAATGCTGACTAGGTTTATCTTGGTGTGTCATACTTTATGTAAGTGTTGGTAAAGCACAAAGTACTACTTTCTTGTAAGTCCTGGCTAGCTTGTCATTCCACGACAAATCAGTGTTGGTTAATATGGCCTCTTGTTACTTTTAAGTGCTGGTGAGTATTTCTTCTTACTGCAAATCAGGCTTGCCTTGGTTAAGCAAATTGCATCGTACGACAATCATGATTAACTAGCATTTCGTCTCTTAAAATCAGTGTTGGTTAATATGCCGTCTTAATACTTTTAAGTGTTGGCAAGCATCTCTACTACCTAAAAACACAATTGACCAGATTTAGAAAATTTTGTTCTACTTTAAATTCATTTTGAATAGTATTCTCTCTAAAAATCAGTGTTGGTTAATATGCCGTCTTAATACTTTTAAGTGTTGGTAAGCAACCCTACTTACTGTAAATCAGTTTTGCAAAATTCTGTTCTATTTCAAATCTATTTCGCATACTATTGTCTCTATAAAAATCAGTGTTGGTTAATATGCAGTCTTAATACTTTTAAGTGTTGGTAAGCAACACTACTTACTGTAAATCAGTTTTGCAAAATTCTGTTCTATTTCAAATCTATTTCGCATACTATTGTCTCTATAAAAATCAGTGTTGGTTAATATGCGGTCTTAATACTTTTAAGTGTTGGTAAGCAACCCTACTTACTGCAAATCAGACTTGCTTAACTAAAACAAATTGCGTCTTATGACAATCATTATTAACTAGTATTATCTCTAAATCAGTGTTGGTTAATAAGCACTAATAAGTGTTGGCTAGCATTCCAAATTCCAACAAATCAGATTGCCGGCTTACATTCCGGCTACCAAAACTCTACTTGTTAAAAGCAGCGCTGACTAGCATTACCTATTTTTCCAAATAAATGTTGGTCAACACTAGTTTTCACTCTCTCGCCCTGAAAATAACTGCTTGATGATTTCAAAAAGTAAAAGTCATTAACTAATAAGATGACAGCTGCGGGCTTCAAGCTTGCGGTCTAGACTCGACGCTCGAAATGATCAGCGATTACGTAAATTTACGTAAGCTGGTAATCCGAGAGGTCTACAAAACTGTAAATCGACGCCAGAGTCGCGATCAGTAGGTTACCTGTTCGATGGGCGAGCAGGTGAAGCCCCATTAAGATGACAACCGGCGGCATGGAACGTTGGCTGAATCGCATTGCCGTTGTAACCGGCGCCAGTTCGGGCATTGGAGCTGTGCTCAGCCGCCAGTTGGTGGACTCGGGCCTCATCGTGGTGGGCCTGGCCCGGCGTCTGGACCAGCTGGAGAAGCTGCGTCAGCAGCTGCCCGAATCCCAGCGCTTGCGGCTGCACATCAGACAATGCGATGTGACCAGCATGGAGTCGGTGAACGCCGCCTTTGATTGGATCGAATCCGAACTGGGCGGTGCGGACATCCTGGTGAATAATGCCGGCAAGCTGTCCGGCGGTCAGCTGGTGACCATGTCGCTGGACACTGCGCAGCAAGTGCTGCATACAAACGTCATGGGCGTCGTCTACTGCACCCAGCGCGCATTCCAATCCCTGCGCAAACGCATGTCGCCCGGTCATGTGGTGCTCATCAACAGCATTGTGGGCCACAGCCTGTTCAATCCGCTGCCCGGCAGCTGCCAGGAGCTCAACATGTATCCGGTCACAAAGTACGCCCTGACCGCCATGACCGAGCTCTTCCGCCAGGAGTTTCGCGACTTCAAGACCCAGATTAAGGTAACGGTAAGTACGCATCTTCGCCACCTTACGCCAGTTTAAGCACAGCCTGATGTCCAAGTCTCCGCCGTAGAGCATAAGCCCAGGCCTGGTCGATACGGATCTGGTGCCACAGCACTACAAGCGTCTGCCCATGCTGCAGCCGGAGGATGTGGCCAATGCCATCGTGTTCGCCCTGTCCACTCCGCCTCACGTCCAGATCCACGAACTCACCATCAAGCCAATGGGCGAACCCTTTTAGAAGCTGGACTCCGAGTTCAATTTCAGACAAAGCTTCAATTGAGAGTTCCATTAAATAATTCTCGAAAGTTCAGGTCTGAGTATTAACCTCAATTATGCAACTTTCCAATACTACGTGAGGTGTATAAAAAAACCACAATAAATGACAGTTACTTAATTAAACATTTTTACCTGGAATCTATGACAGCTTTAAGGTAGATTTTTGCTTATTTCTAGACTTAACTGTTGATATACATAGCTGTAAATATAGATCATATGATAGATTTATCGGCTACTTATTTATATATCTTTAGATATTTATTGTTCGATTATCAGCTTATCAGATATTATTGTAGATCTTACTATCTATATATCTCTATATCATCTCTATATTTACCATATAGATAGTAGTACCAGTAACAGCTATATTAATATCGATCAAAAGACTATCTAAATATTATTACTATATTTAAAGATTTAAAGATGATTAACTTATCAGCTACTAAGATATGAGTGTGGATCGATTGTAGATGACAGACTATCTATATATCTGTAAATAATCACTAAATATACTATCTATATATCCGTATATATTGACTATACAGACTATCTATATATCCGTAAATATTGACTGTATAGATAGACCTATCAGCTGCAGATATATAAGTATGAAGCAAAAGATTGATTATCTTCACAATTCTAGAGATATAAAAATGACAGACTTATCAGCTACGCTCTGTATATCTTTAGAAGTGGATATGATAGACTTTCTATATACCTGTTTCAGCTAACGAGATATAAATATAGGTAAAGAGATAGACTATCTTAATATCTCTAAATTGTATTTTCTATTGAGCTACTATTTACATACATACCTATAAATATGGATTATTTTATAAATAATCAGCTAGTATGATATGATTGTAGATCATAGAAAATATAGATCATAAGATAGACTTATTAACTAGAAAGATATAGAAATATAGGTCATAAGATAGAATATCTTTTTATCTGTAAATATGAAGATGTATATTTAGAGATAAAACGATAATAGACTTATCGGCTACTCTGTACTTTTTTTTTATGTATAGATTATTTGATTATCAGCTACTGAGATATGATTGTAGACCGCTTGATGATTGTCTATATATTTGTAGATATTATGTTGCATCGGCAATTCTCTTAAGTGTCTATAAATATTTATCACCTACTGAGATATGACTGTACACTGTATAATTATCTATATATCTTTAAATATTTTGATGTATTTTTAGAGATATAAAGATATAAACAATTCTCTTAAGTATCTATAGAAATTTATTAATAAATCAGCTACTGAGATATGATTGTAGACTGTATAATTATCTATATATCTCTAGATATTATGATGTTTATTTAGAGATATGAAGATATTAACAACTCTCTTAGTATCTATAAAAATTGATTAATAAATCAGCTACTGAGATATGATTGTAGACTTTAAATATTTTGATGTTTATTTAGAGATATGAATATATTAACAACTCTCTTAAGTATCTATAGATATTGATCAACAGATCGACCATCTACCGAGTGAGAGAAACAAAGCCGCGCGGCAGGTTGTTCGAGCGGCGCTTCACAGAGGTTCTATTTTAAAAAAATGTCACAAATAACTTATGATATGACCAAAATTTGTAATTGGCTCATTGAAGAAGTGAGCAAGTGGCGAATTGAGCGACGACCACTTAATTATTCAACGGCGAAAAGAGGGCGTGAGGCAGCAGCACAAACAATTAAAAATTCAATTGTGAACTTAGGCGAGTGCTTCGAGGGGGGTTGCGGGTTGGGGGTTGGGGGTGTTGGACAAGCCCAACATATAAAGTCTTCAACGGACGGCGGACAAGACTCAGTTGCCAAATAGCTCCGCTTAGTGGCGCACAAAGTCAAGAAGAAAAAGAAGAAGCAGAAGCAGAAGCAGAAGCAGAAGCAGAAGCAGAAGCAAAAACCCAACCCCAAAAGTAAAAAACCGGAAAGTCGAAAGTCGAGACTCTAAAAATGGAACGCTGGCAAAATCGAGTGGCCGTTGTGACTGGCGCCAGTTCGGGAATTGGAGCTGCTGTGGCCAAGGATTTGGTTCGTGCCGGACTCGTTGTGGTGGGTCTGGCGCGACGCGTCGAGCGTGTCGAGGCTCTCAAGGAGCAGCTGCCGGAGGAGCTGCAGTCGCAGCTGCACGCCTTCAAGTGCGACGTGGGCGAGGAGGCGTCTGTGGCAGCGGCCTTTGATTGGATCGAGGAGCATCTGGGCGGCATCGATATACTGATCAACAATGCCGGCCTGCTCTATTCCGGCCAGATGCTGACCATGCCGATCGAGCAGCTCCAGCACGTGCTCCAGGTGAATCTGATGGGCGTCATCTACTGCACTCAGCGCGCCTTCCGCTCCATGCAGCAGCGCGAGGTCGCCGGCCATGTGGTGCTCATCAATAGCCTTACCGGCCACCACATCATTCATCCCCCCAGCGAGAGTCTGCAGACCCTCAACATGTATCCGGTGACCAAGCATGGCATCAGTGCCCTGCTCGAGCTGCTGCGCCAGGAATTCAGCGGCTTGAAGACCCAAATCAAAGTAACGGTACGTAACGAATCGCTCTCCTCTCCTCTCCTCTCCTCTCCTCTCGATTGCACATTTAATTGGGATTGGCTGATTGCAGAGCATCAGTCCGGGCGTGACCAATACGGAGATTCTGCCCGGCGACTACAATATACTGCCCATGCTGCAGCCGGAGGATATTTCCGCCGGGATTATGTACGCCCTGGGCACGCCTCCGCATGTGCAGGTGCATCAGTTGACCATCAAGCCGATTGGCGAGCCATTCTAAGTGGGTTGCTCAATAAAAATGCATCACTGTACCGGTGTACATGTGGCAAGTGGCAAGCGGCATGTGGTATGCTGCATGTGGCATGTGGCATGTGGCATGTGGCCACCCACAGCTGCTTGTCTCCGAAAATTGTGTTCTTTATTTGCAAATAAGTTTGACTACAAGATGGCCCAACTCTGCCTTGGCGGAAGGGTAGGCGAGGGAGGGTGGTTGAGGGGTGTTGTGGCACTTCCAGGATGCTGCAAGGTATGTCAAAATACGAAAATAAGTTAACATTAGCTTGACATACCGACACAGCTCCCTGTGCCCGGAACAGGTGGCATCCCCATCAGTTTCCGTGCCCCGTGCTGCTGCAACGCCGGCGTCTGTCAATATTGAAAGCGTGCGCATTTGACATAAAATGTAATATAGTCACAGCCAGCACACACACACACGCACACACACACGCACACGCACACACACACGCACACGCACACATACACAGAGAGCGAGACTGACAAAGATGCCGGAATATGCTGCAGCTCCGTTAGCTTTATGCAAAACAGCTCCAGCCGGAGATGCTCTACGCCGTAAAATTTTAGACTGTGCAGCGTTGCCAATAGAGCAAAACTCTATTATGAAGATTATTTGTAGCTATACATTTACATTTTATTTTATTGTTTATATTTCAATTTCTTGAAATTATCAACATAATTTATTTCAAATATTTGCAAAATTATGAGTTTGCACATTTATTAATATTATTGGACTATGTTTTATTTATGTGTTTTAATATTTGACAATTTTGCAGATATTTACAGTGTATTTTAGATTTTGCATTTCATTTTAGAATTTTTAGAATTTAAGCTTTGCACACGTGGCTGCTGCCAGACTTTCAAAATGCCGACGCTCTAAGCCAAAAAACTTTTATGACTTGCCTGTGAGTAGGAGCTGGAATAGCAGCAACAGCAGCAGCAGCAGCAGCAGCAGCATCAGTAGCAGCAGCAGTAGCAGCAATATTGGTAATGGGAATGCTGATGGTAACGAGCAACTGCTACTGCTGCAGTTTGCTGCTGCTTCTTCAACTACTGCTGCTGCTGCTGCTGCTGCTGCTGCTGATACTGCTACTGCTGCTGCTGCAGTTTGGCATCACTCGCGTCACGCCATGTTGTCAATGTTGCATATAAACACGGCGTTGTCAATGTTGTTGCTGCGCGTGTTGTGTATTGCTGCTGCTGCTGCTGCTGTTGCTGTTGCTGCTACTTGCTGCCAGCAATGGAAGTGAAGCGGAAGGGTGAGCGAGGCGGGCAGGGGAGAGGGTGGGGGTAACTCGTTTACTTGTCTGTTTCAGTGGCAGCTTTTTCAGTTGTCTGCCTTCCGCCTGCCCGCTGAAATAGCTAATAATGTCGCACATCCATTTCGATGCCCGGGAGATACACACACACATATATACACACACACACACACACACACACACAGGCACACACATATTGGTGGCTGTGCCTGTCGAATGTTGGCTGACAAGTTTTGATTTTCGTCCGTTTCCTCTTAAGCTGGATAGCACTGGCATCGGCTGCTGGCCTTTAAACTTTTATGGTTATGCCGTGCCGCCTGCTGTTGGCTGGAGGACAAGCGAACCGTTCATGCAGCAATCGTTTTGACCTTCAGCCGGCAGCGGTTAACGTTTCAATAAACACCTTTCAGCTTCTAGTGCAAGTCCAGTTTGTAGCAGCTCGGACAGCAGCTGCGCCTCTGGCCGGCATTTCCGCTCATGTTCCATTTCCGTTTCCTCATCAGCACACTTCGGCGCATTCCTCGTCGCGCTTGGGGGCTGCTCTTTTCGTTGTTGTTGTTGTTGTTGTTGTTGCTGCTGCTGCTTCTGCTGTTGCTTTAGCTGACCCTGTTTAGCAGAAGCTAGTGAAATTTATTTAGTAAGCCCTTCAAGCTTCAATTGCATCTTAAGGCATATTTATTTTATAAATTAAATTGAATTGGACTATCAAATTATTTAGTTCAATAATAAATAACCATTTGGTTCCGTCTGCACTGAGATTTGAACTAAATACATATTTACAAGAGAGAGAATGAAAGAGAGTAAAACGAGAGTAAATCTAATATGCATCACCACTGACCGACACAACATTTAGACTAGGCAGCGAGCACAAACTTTTCCACCACCAAAAATGTGCTCTCGGCTTCCTCTCGACTTCGTATTTGCTCGGGTAGCTTACGCTCTGAATAACAAAATTTGTGGAGAGGCAAACATCATCAGATCGCTCGCATTCACTTTTGTCTTGCCTCTCTAAATTGTTCTCTCTCAAAAAGAACTTTGCAAATGCAACTGTATTATTCCCTTTATTAAGAAAAAGTACTAACAAAAATTAAATCGTTCGTCTTGCTGATGAAAAAGCTTTCTCTTTATGTATTAAAATGAATGGGAAGTGTATTCAAGCAGTGCGGTGTTAAGAAATCTTTTGTAGGCCGAGCAAGTACGCACTCATGCATGCGCTTGTATAAGATTTGGTTTATGCTGTGAGACTCTCACTCACATTGTAAGTGTTACTTGTTGCTCGCCGAAATAAGCAAAAAAGTAAAAATTAAAGATTTTCGTTTCTTGCACACATATACATACATAAATGTAAGTATGGATGTTTGCATGTGCGGGTAAATTTCGTGGGCTTCTGTAGTGGCCAGTGTGCATACATGCATACATGTACGTATGTATACATGTATTTAAATCCATTTAAATTGCAGAATGCATAATTTGTAACCTTTGCAAATGTTTTGCCAAAGCTTTGAAAATATCGTTTGATTCAGCAGCTATCATTAAACTTTTGCGATGTCTGTTTAATATTATATTTTTTATATTTATAGACATAATTATGATGCAAGCATGTTAGTGCTATTTACATACATACAAATGTATGTATATGAATATTATATTATATTATATTATGAATATGAATTGGAACCCATAATACTTAAATCACTTTGTTCTTACTTTTAGTGTTTTACATATACACACACATTGTCTAGGTATCAACTAAGATTGATAAAAGTTTTACTTAATATAGTTTTTAAACAAGACTTTGGAAGAAGCAGAACCACAAGTAAATTCCTTTTGATAATGTTTTCATTTTTTGTGGCATAGTTTTCAGGGCACCAGCTGAAAAATTTGCATCGAAATTAGGGGCGTAGTCGCCCTTAGCTCTGATTACGGTAATCAGCATGTGTTGGCGGCCGGACCGTCAATTTGGGCCAGAACCCCGCCATTTTATTATTATTATTATATTTTTGTTTTCTTTTGTGGTTTGTCACAAGGTCGAGAGAATGGTGCAGAGAAAGAGAGATTGAGATTGAGATAGAGACAGAGAGTCCTGATTGATTTGCGGCGTGAAATTGTCGGCTGGGAGGGCCAATTAGCATAACGCTGGCAGCTTTTAATAAGTCAATGGCAGGTGCGACAAATGCGTGGCAAGGAGCGTGGAACATGGTTGCATCTATTGGCTGGATGCGAGGCAGCAGCTCGCGTAGTTGCTTTTAATTAAAACCCCAATCGGAGGCGTCTCGGCGAATGCTGCGTGACTAGCTCACCTGCGACTCAATGCTCCAGCCTTAAGCACGCGGCGTACATTTCCTTTCAAAATCTAATTAAACAGTCCCAATGGAGTCCCTTTGTAACCGCAGTCTGCAAAATGTACACAACTCTTTTTTTTTTTTATGTACTACTATCCACGATCCTATTGGCCATTGTCTTCGGTTATCCGGTTTTGGTTAAGGAGAAGACTTTTCCTTCCTTTTAAACTCATGAAAATATTGAGTGAAAATTTAATTAACTAAGCTATTCATTATTTCCATTCTCACCAGGAAAATAAATATTTAAAATATTAAATAGATAGCGCAAAAAGTTTCTTAAATTTATATAACTTTCAGTGGAAGATTAACTTTAAGAAAATCAATTTCTTAATTGCTAAATAAAGAATTGTTTTTGTTTACTTTGATTCTCTTTAAAGTCATAAAGTTTGAATTTTTTCATGTTTATTTCTATTATTCAAATATTCTTTAAATATTCCAATATAGATATCTAGATAAATTCTGTATTTTCTTAATTCTATTAAAAATCATAAAAATATTGAATAAATTAAATTTAATTGGCTATTCTGATCAGAATAATATTGAAAATATTAAGACGATATCTCAAAAAGTTTCTTGAATTTGTAAGACTTTTAATTTAGAATAATTTTACTAAACATTTTTATTTGTTAATTACTAAATGAAGAATTTATTTTTGTCTACTTCAACTAAATTAAATTAAAATAAATAATATAGTTATCTGTAAAGTCAAAAAAATATTGAAAATTAATGAAATTAGTTTAACAAATTGATTATTCGGATTCGGAGTAGAATAATCACTTGAAAATAAGAATATAAATATATATATATTTTTGTGTTTTTAAATTATTAAATGTCTGCTTTGATTATTCTGAATCTGGGCAATATTCTAATACATCCAAAACTCTGCTGGAAATTGGAATTTTGTCGTGCTTTCATATAAGTCACGTCTCGCTGTATTCTATGCATGCACTTATCTGAAAGCTTGAGCTGGCGATGGAGTCGGCGATGGAGCTGGCGATGGAGCTGGCGATGGAGCTGGCGATGGAACTGCACTGGGCTTGTAATCAGTGGCAGACCATACGGGTGTGGTGCTGCATTGGGTCGACATTCGCTGCGTGCCGTGGACCGACGGACCCTGCGGACTCCGGCAGCCGCTTAACTTACATAATTTCCGCAGTGCTTTCTCTCGTTTTTCCGCTTCCTGCGGCGCTGCAGTGCGTCGCGTCGCATCGCATCGCATCACATGGCATCGCGAGGCGACGCAGCGCTGCGCTGCGCTTTCTTTAGCGCCGCCCTCATGCCAACTAATTATAAAGTTGGGAACGGAAACATTTACAAAACACTTAGCGAAAAATGCACATTTACGAAAAACGTGTGCGGACTCTGTAATGGGCGGCGTGGCACATGAGCGTGCAACGTGGAGCCCTATAAGGGGGGGTCGCTCACTTTTTGCCTAACAAAATCAAAGGGTCTCGGCCACGCCTCTACACCTCCAACTCAACGACACGGACACGGACACGGACACGGACACGGACACGGACACGTTAAATGGCCAGCCGGCATGCAAATGTCGTCGACGTCGACCCCAAACGAGCAGCGAAGGGATGTCAGATTTCCCACTTCCATGTGTGTGTCTGTGTGTCTGCGTGTGTGTGTGTGTGTGTGCGTATGTGACAACGTTTGGAAGACGAAAGCGACCACAACTTCATTTTTGGCCAAACCGGCAGATAATAAATGTGAAGCCTGTGGAGACGTGGCCATTGTGGCTTATGCGCTTGAAACTTTTTAAACTTCATGCATTGCTGAATACGTAATCTCTGCATATGCTGCATCTCCCTCTCTCTATCTCTATCTCTCTCTATCTCTCTCACTCACTCTCGGTTTTGGCGTCTCATGTCTGCACGTACGTAGGTGCAGGAAATGCGACATTTTGTTGAATCAAGCGGAAAAATGCGGCTCTTCAATTAACACCGTTACAGAGCACGATCAAAAGATCATAGTGCAAACGATTTGTATGCAGTTGAGCAACTATTTCAATAGGCGTCAAACCCAATTTATAAACTATTACTTATTCGAACTCAAACCCAAACTCAAACTCAAATTATAAGCAATATCCGTAATCATTCGCATGCCACAACTTTAGGATGTGAAACGCAGTTGCCTCTGACATAACTGTCAACGTCATCTCGTACAGGTAGTACGAACTCTCATCTCGGAGTTCATTCTGCAACCACATCTCAACACGAATATACATATATATACATATATGTATATATAGAAATAAATGTATATATAAAGTAAATTTGTAGGTCTCCGTGTTTTAAGTATTCATACACAAAGGACTTACATAATGGAGAAGAGAGAAGAAGCTGTTAGCCCTACAAATGACCACAAAATGGAGGTGAATGGCAGCTTGGTTAATAAGGTACGTGACTGAAGTCGGAACTTATTTTAATAATGCCCCCGAAATGTCCCCGAAGATAGCGACATCCCTGCTCAAGCTAAAATCTCTAATCTATGGCAGGAGAAAATCCACTGATTACCGTAATAAAGCGCAAAGCCCAACCGGTCCAACAAGGTCAAATTCCTTGCCGAACACCAGAATTGTTCCCAAGCCTCGCTTAACCTCTATAAGGAAGAAGAGACCCGTTACGAACTCCGTTACGCCAAAGCGGAAGCCGCGCGCAATTCCCAAGAAATGAATTTTCTTTTGCATTATGCGTTTTTCTTTTTTATAGAAAATATCGAAATTTGTCTGGACGTGAACAGATCCCTAAGGATGCGTTCACCAGGTCCTTTGATGTACAATAAAAAACAAGGTTATGAATTGGTTTTTTATTAAATGTTTGATATATTCATTATCAGTTATTTATAGTTATAGTTATAGTTTAGATCTAAGAATTCCGTAATTTGATAAATCAAACCTTTAAAAAGAATTGATAAAACAATTTGAATCATATTATATCTATAATTTAATATAAGTATATTTGTCTTTGCAAGCTTTAAATTCATCCGAAGAACCTACTATCCAAATTTTGGATCTCTGGTTCCCTTGGCTGGTCAAGTTAAAGCCTTAAATTAAGTATCAATATTTCTCTGTACTCAGGAAATCAAATGTATTATCGAAAACTATATTTTCCGAAACTTGTTTGCTTGCTGACCAACGAGGTACATACGGAAAAGTTAAGATCCCGCTCTAGATTTTGGAGACACGCCCCCCTCTAACTCTTACAATAGAAAGTATCACATTCTTTAGCCCATTTCTTGGAATCTTGTTGTTTGACCTACTCCCAAATTCACATTTATTCAATATTTGATACAAATTCGAAGTCAAAAAGTTACTTTGAACCGAAAGCTGAACCAAGCATCAGTTCTTTTTTCTCTTTCCT
The DNA here is from genome assembly GCA_037075185.1 of Drosophila pseudotalamancana. NCBI lineage: Eukaryota > Metazoa > Arthropoda > Insecta > Diptera > Drosophilidae > Drosophila > Drosophila pseudotalamancana. The sequence continues at coordinate 341,562 of JBAMCK010000531.1, read as the reverse complement.
TTTTTTTTTTTTGTTGACTGTGCAGCCCTGGTCGCAGGGTCCATTCGAATGGCATATTTATGCGCTGGCTTGTGTCCACTTTACTTCGAATCCCATAATGGAGCTGTAGATATCTATTCAATTGAACCGCAGCGAATCGCATCTAACGGTATCGGATCGACCTCAAACGGCGAGGGGCATGGATGAGCAGGGGGGGGGGGGGTAGTAGGGAGGAGTGCGAACATGTTATGCAATAAATACTCGAGTTTTATAATAATCAAATGACATTTGTTGGCGACCATTCGCAATGCGCTTCGCTCCAACTTAAATGGTACGGAAAAAAGAGGCAACAACCTCCAATTGGGGGGTTGATGTGGAGAGGGAAAATGGAGGGAGGGGGAAATGGGATAGCTGCTACAAATGGTACATTGATAGTAAATGGTAGATGCTCAGTGGTCGATGGTCGATGGTCGATGGTCTGTTGAAGGCTCCACTGGCCACGCTGCTGGCGACATCAAAGGGGAGACCATTGAGAGCGACTGCGAGACTAATAAAAATGGCAACCAAATTATGCAATTAGTGGCGTAATATGAAGCACTTTACGGGCATTGTGGGCGTACTTGTTAATAACAGTTCCACTCATCGGGGCTGATGTTGCTATTGTTGTTGTTATTGTTGTTGTTGTTGCTGTTGTTGCTGGTTGGTTGCTTGCTGCACAGTTTACTTCGCAAGTTGTTTGCCAGCCATGTTGCAGGCAGAAGCTTGACAATGAAGTCAATGGCCATGGCCATGGATCTGGGTCTGGGTGGGAGTTGGACACTAAAGTCAATGGCCGTGGAGCTGGTTCGAGATAGTTTTGTGGATTATTGCACTTTTAACTGTACTTGCAGCATCTTTGACAGGTGCAACAGCAATAAACAGTAAAGTCTCTCACTCTTGTTCAAGTCAATTAATTTACATAACACGCATTTCCTTTTTTTTTTATTTTTATTGTTGAATAAGAAGTGTCGCTTATGCTTTATGCTGGAAAAGCAAAGGCTAACGAGCAAACATTTTTCATCTAATTTCCTTTCTATGCACATTTTTGCATTTCACGGCGTGTCTTTCTGCCAGCCAAGAAAATGCGAACATTGTCTTAGCCAAGCGACTAGCGTCTCTAAACTATCGCAATGTCTGTGTGTGTGTGTGTGTGTGTGTGTGTGTAGGTGTTACCCTTACACTCACACATATGCGTGTACATGTGTGCACTAATAGCGTGCACATATGAAATATACGGTTGGGTACCGTCGGTAACCTTGGCGTCGCTTTCTTTTGCTGCTTAACGGCTTGCTTTGCATATCGCGGCCCACACCCACACCCACACCCACCAACACCACCACCCCCCCCCCCCCCTGCCATCAGGTGGCCCAAAACCGTTGCAAAAGTTGGATGTGTGTGCAACCACAGCCACGCAGTCACTGCGGCAGCCGCAACACTGCTGCAACAGCGAACACAGGTAGTCGGCGTGTGTTGCACGTAAATACTTTAAGGGTAGGCAAGATAATACACTGCGAACAATTTATCTAATTTTTCACTGCATTTATGAAATTCAACTACAAAATATTTGACGATTGTTAATAAATACAAATTGTTTAAATAAACTTCGTTTTATTCATCCTAATTTAAGGTATTTTAATATTTTGTATAACTATTTAAATTAATTTTTTTATATTCTGTGCAGAATTACGAACATTAAAAATATAAAAGAATAAATACCAAGGTATATGAATTGTAGTTTAAAAATAACTTATAATTGTGTTTAACTATATTTTATATTTATGAACTTTTTGAATAACTTTTAAGTCTCTTTCACATATTTGCATTCATTCATCTGAAGTTTCCTTTGCATAGACTTGATAAGAAAAATAACCCATTAATCAAGATTTTCATTGCATTCAAACAGGGACCCAGAATTGTTCAACCTGATTGAAACAGTTTTTAAAAACACTTTCAAGATATTGTTTCATATGGAAAAATAAGTTAAAGAATATTTTTGAAAATATTACTTTCTGCTCTCTTAAGATCATATTGTGTGAGTCTGATAAAAAAAAAAACAACACGTTAAAAATCAACATTTTAATCGCAATAATATATAAACATTAGTACAGTAAAATCTAGCTATAGTGAACTTCGTTACAAAGAGAAATTCTGTATTAAGTATTTTTTTTTTTTAAATTTTTAAGCAGTTAACTTTATTTAAAAATTTTAGAAAAGCTTTAAAGAAACAATGAAAAAAACGACCCGCTTTTGCATTTTAGTTAACTTCAATAAAAGTTCGAACCTTTTCAGACAATTTCATTTGGAGATCCAATAAATAGTTTGATCATTGGCATTCGCTCTGGTTTCTCGCAGTGCACAATTAATTCGCTGTTGGCGAAAAAATGTCATAACATGAAGAGTGATATTCCACGCTCCAATTACGAGCAGCCGTGCCAGTGTTCCAACAGAAAAATGCGCAAAGTGACGGCCGGTGGGGCAGGGGGCAGGCAGCAAGAGAGGGGGTGGGGGGGTTGTAGTAGGAGCAGCTCTGGATGTGGCATGCCCCAGCCCAGTGGGGGCAGGCAGGCAGGCAGGTCGGTGCTTAGCTCAGTTTTGTTGCAGCTAGTGCATGCATTTGCGCTTATGTAACCAATGTCATCGTTATTTTTAACTTAATTTACATGCTTAACTAAAGTTGTCACAAAATTATGTTGACGCATGCAGCTTTCAATTACGTTGCACACACGAGACGCTACGCCCCCTTGTCACGCCCTCACGTCCGTGCGGAGCAGCCACTGCGTGGAATTTGGGGCCAACACGGCGTATGAATTCATCATTTGTCATGTAAACATCGCATTTTCATAATCGTTGGCCTCCCATTCACGTGGGACACCCACAAAGGACTTTAACGAATTCATTCGCGCACGTAAGTTATTATAACTGTTAATCCAACTAACTTCCAAATAGCGTACATTGGTATATCCATTGAGAAATAGGAATTACCATCAGCATTTGCATAGCCTATAAATATATTCCACGTTCTTTTAAATTCCATTAGAAAATATATTTTATGATCAAAATTATAAGGGATTTAGACAGTGTTAAGCGTAAGATATGAATTTCGATTTTTTCCAATCAATTAAAAATAAATATTTTAATACAAATTAAAAAATTAAGGAGCTTGATATATGATATCTTTCAACTATGAGCTAAAATGTTGCTAAAATGAATTTCGATCGGAAAATATTATATAAATCTCAAAGTAAATTCTTTAAAATTTAAATATTAGAAAACTCAATATTTTACTTGGATTATAGATAAAGAAATATTCAATCTTGCTTAAAAAAAAAAATAAAAATCTATTCTTTAACCAAATTCTATAAAAATCAAAGAAAAAAACAACATAAAGTAAAGAGCGGCTGCTGTGGAGTGTCATTCAGTTTGCTAATAGATATGCCTTTCGAATGACGTATGTTTCGATTAATTTCGGATTAAAGTAAGCTCCAAGGGATACGAAATTTGAGGCCAAAGATGAGATGATGAGATGGAATGCGTTCGTTGTGGAATTTTAATTACGGCTCAAACGGTCTCTATTTAATTCTTGGCCATAACAAATTTGTTTTTCAATCTTAACTCAACCGTGAACCTTAACATTTGCCCCATCGGACACACGCACACACACATGTGTGTGTATATGTGCAGATCGTATGCGTGTGTGAGTGGCTTTGAATGCCATTCATTTCATTCACACCCAGCACACATTCATCTTGCAGCCCCGCTTCTTCTTCCTCTTCGCCCGATATTTTTTTTCCCCTCTTTGTGTGTGTGAGAGAGAGAGAAAGAGAGAGGGGTGGGGGTTGGGGAGTGATGAACGCAGCGCGACAATTAAATTTAATAGCAACGCAATTAACTCTTAATTTCTATTTGGGCATCGTTTTTGCCGATGCTCTTTTCTTCTCTTTTCTTTTCTTTTATTTTTTTTGCACATTATTTATTTTTTCTTTCATTTTTTTTTTTTGTTTTTTTTTTTTGTCGGTCTGGCAACCTGCTGGCCCATTGTCTTCGCATTGTGGGCGGCCTCTAAAACGTCGTGAATGCCAAAAAGGCGACACTTAAAAAAATGCTAAACTGCGACGGAGGTCATTTTATTAATTAACCAACAGGCAAAGTTGCTTTGTGTTTGATTGGATCCGGCCCGCTCCACCCCCTCCCCTCCCCTAAATGTGTGGCAAATTGCGTGAATTATTTCAGTCTTGTGTGTGTGTGTGTGTGTGTGTATGTGTGTAGGTGTCGACCCAACACTGGTTGTTAAATTAAAATAAAAGGCTCGCCCTAACACGCTCATGCGACTACAGTAGGCTCCCCCACCCCCCCTCCCCCCTTACCCTAACCGTCCCCCTTATCCTCCTTCATCTCCCTCTGTGCCATTTTGACCCTTTGAATTACTTCATTAAATTTGCATATTAGGTGAGGATTTGGTTGCCCTTTGCCACACTTTTTTTTCCCTCTACTCATTTTTTCCAGCTTCTGCCGCACACATTCGCATTTTTTGCACCTAGCTACCCCTCAATGGGGGGTGGGGGGGTTGGTAGATATGAGGCCAGCATTAGTTAGGGTTAATTTCTCCAGGCAAGCATTCAAAATGGAAATCGACTTTACTCTCAAATTAGAGAAATGTGTGTGTGGAATATGTTAGAAAAATTAATCACTGGATTAATCCGTTTATCCAGTTATCCATTAATAATTTCCGATTTAAGTCGATTGAGTGTTGGATTAGAAGCTATAGCTGAGGAGTAATGAGCGCATGTTTTGTATCATAATTTAACCCTTGGCATAGAGTCATACAGCATTACTTCTAGTATGATTAGTTGAGCTAATTACTTTCTGATTGATTAATCAAAGAGAGCTGAGATATAGATAAGACTCCAATAAACTTTCTGATTGATAATCAAAGAGAGTTAAGATATAGATAAGACTCCATTAAAGGAGAAGGGAAAATAATACAGTATTAGGCAAGAAAATAAAGAATTTATATAGTCTTTTACACAGTAACTACAAATTTATCTATGATGATTTTCTTATACAGACAAAAGCTGGTTGCTGTATAAATGCATTTTGTCAATGTGCAAAGTGCAATCGCTTGCAATAGTTGTTGTTGTTCTCATAGTCACCCGTTTCTACGCACAAAAGCTGACTGCTGTGGCACTCGCAGCGTGAACTATCGTAATTATTGAAATAATTGTAATCGCAAATGCCATTGAAGGCCGCTTCACAACTAAGTTGCCGACCCCCAAAGGTTGCCCAACCCTTAACACCCACCCCCCGTCACCCCGCAGCCCCACGCAGCTGTTAAGGTCACGCGGTTAACGGCACAAGTGGAAATGGCAGGCGGCTAGACTATCGCCATTTGGCATCGCCATCATCATCTTCATCAGCGCCATCATCTCGATTATCATCATCAGCATCAGCATCAGCATCGTTTCTTTGGCTTTGGCTCCATTGTCAACGTGCTGCAGCCGTGTGGCCTATGGAGCGGCGCAGACGCCGGCGTCGCAGTCGCCGCTGCTGCCACTGGCCGATGCTATAAATTAGAAAGTGTCAGGTTCGTTACGTAAATTACCTGGCTATAAAAAAACACCGAGAAAAGGGCGACGGCGGCGACTGAAACGCCACCTGAGGCAGTCGCTGACTTAGTACGTAGTAGTAAAAGGGGAGAGGGGGTGTAGGAGAGGGGGGGTTGGGAGTTGGGTGTGCTGGTTTTGCCGATATAGTCCGGGCGATGCTCACCCGCAAGGACAACGACAACGAATTAATGTCTTTTTATTTGCGTTTCGCGCGCCGAAAGGGCAAAAAGATTTGTCAAGGATATTTACGGCATGGGGGGGGGGGGGGACAAGTGGGTGGCCAAGTGGGTGGCCCAGCGCCTAGTTGTGCTTTGCTTTGCTTTACATGCGAACAAGACATAAAGAGGGAGAGAGAGGAAAATAAAAATAAAATAAATAAATAAAGATGCTGACCCAGAAATAAAAATGAGATTAAGTGTGATTAACACGCTGTCGAGTTGAGATGCCGCCATCTTCCACAACATGTTTATGTGTGTGTGTGCGTGTGTGTGTGTGTGTGCGTGTGCCTCCCTCTGCCCTTCTCCCCATCACTCTGTGGATTTGCTTTTGGTCAAGTATTTTGCGTTATTTTCACTTTTGCATTCAACTCTCTTTTTCTTTTATCTCGTTCGTCTCAACTTTTGTTTTGCTTTGTTTTGTTTTGTTTTGTTTTGCTTTGCTTTGGTGGTTCGTTTTGTTTTTTTTGCTCCACGGATTGCTGCCGTTCCCCCCTCTCTCTCTCCACGAGAGAGAGCTGGAGTGGGGGGTGGGGTAATTTATTTGGTTACAACTTGATTTGCATAAAAGAACATTTACTTTTTAATTAGGTGTAAAATTTATGCACTTCACTTTCGCTTCGGCCGTTGGTTTGTTAAGTTTTTGCCTCATTTTTGGACATTCTGCTGCTCCTGCTGCTGCTGCTGCTGTTATTGTTGTTGTTGTTGTTGTTGTTGTTGCGCTCCTTCGCGGCCATTCTTGCGGGCTCTCAAGTGGGGCAGTTAGCCAGTAAGTAAGCGCCCGGCTAACCGTTAAGATTCTCAAATTCAGTTATAACTGTCTTCGTACACTTGGCAAGCGGTTGGAATCCGCGCCGAGGGAGAGAGAGGGAGATTAAGTTCATATTTTTGATTGCATTTAATGCCATTAACGGCTTCAATGCCGAACCGGTTCGGCGTGGTTCGGTTAATTAAATGATGTTAACCAAATTTAGAGCAGCGGTGAATCAAGAAGAAAGGAATTTTATTCTAATTCACGCGATTGCCAACTTATTAGTTGACTTTTTTTTATATGGATATAGAATATAGAATTGCGATTAATAGAAGAAGATTTAAGATGTTGTATTAATATTAATTTGAATAAAAAAAGTTTTAATTGATACAACAAATATATTGATAAGATTATATTATATTTTGAGAAGCGTAAAGCTAACTTTTTATATGAGATATAGAATGTGTATGATAATATTATATTCCAAGGATTTCGCAACACATAAACTCTAAGGAAAATAAAGAAAAGTAATTAATCTGAATTGAAATCGAGGAATCGAAGCTTTTCGTATAACTGAACTAAGCCAAAGCTAGGTATAAATAGACCCAGTTTAAAGCAACATTTTATCTTTTTTGGATACATCATTTATTGCAATTGATAAAATTAAATTTATTTCTAGCAAAATAATTAAAGGAGGAAAAACTAAACTGATTTTTAGTCTAATTCGGGCAATTACCAAATCGTATAACGAGTGAAACTAGAAATAAAATAAAATCTCTCTTTTTTCTTTTTTTTTCAAGATAACAAAAAAATGTTTACGATTTATATATGAGACGATTGTCAAGTGGTATAACAAAAGAAACCAAAGTTAAAATTATTATTATTTGTATTTTTTTCTTTTTTCTTTTTTTTTTCAAGTACAAACTGAAATAATTATTACGCTAACTTTTTTTTAGATTTAGAATATATATGATATATGATAATATGACTATATATATACCTCTATATATAAATAAAGAAAATTTAGAAAGAAAAAAGTTAATTAGAATATAAAAAAAACATACTTATTATTTGGAAATTACCAAGTAGTATAACTAATAAAATATTTTATTTAATTTTTAGGAAGCAGAAATAGACAAACTAATTTTAGATTTAAAATATATATAACAAATTAAATATATATTTTTTTTGATGTTCAAGTAGCATAAGTTGACAAACAATTTTTAGATATGTAGAATATATATGATGACATACCATGTTATGGAATTCGCAACACATAAACCTAACTTAACTGTACATCTGTCTATGTAGAAACGTCCTTTGAAACCCGAATTCCAGCAGCCGGCAGCATTCAGAACTGACCTATGATTCGATTACAGTTACACTACACGCCACCGACCGTGCCTCCGCCCCCGCCCCGCCTCCACTCCAAGTCGAACTGTGGCAAATAAAAAATTGTAAAATATGTATGTAGTTGCTCAATGACTGTTTTTGCTGGCCAGATTGGACGCTGGCTGTGCCGAAGCGTCTGGCAAGGACGCGAGTGGCCACAAGCCGCAGCACGTCCAAGATACACATTTGCCTCTCTCAACACGTTGCTGCTTTATCCTTCTTCTTCTCCTCCGCCTTCCCTCGACTCCCTTGCCATCCGCCATTCGCATTTATATCGCAGTTGGTATGTGAAAATACTTTCGTGTTGACGTTGACGCTGGCGGGTAGTTAATCGGTCGCTTGCAACGCCAACGGTGACTTACATCCACCCTCCCATACACCCACACCCCACCCTCACCCCCTTCCGCCTATCGGTGCCGTTCTCCGAAATGAAACGCTGCCGTGTGAATACGCTGTGGGTGTGCTCCAGGTGTGGCAGGTAGAAGGTGGCTGGTGGCTGGTGGCTGGTAGCTGGTGGCAGGTGTGGCAGCCGCCATTCGCCAGCTGTACGTAAACGTGCTACAGGCCCACTTAATGCAGCACACTGAGGTGCGATAAGGAATTTCCAGATTTCTTTTGCCTCCCATATACATTTCAGTAGTCAGTCAGCTTACAGGGTGATCCAATCTGACCAACTGAATCAACTGAATCAACCGAATCACAAGCCGTTACGAGCAGCTCAGACAGGAGTCATTCATGTCTGTCTTGTCCTTACAAATATACGAGCTGTTCTATCGATGAGTGCCAATTATATCGATAACTGGCTTCAGCTCTTATGCTTTTTATTTCGATATACGATATATGGCTTATAGACATACGAGTTGGCTCTTACTTTTATAAGTACCTGTACCTCTATATCGATAACTGCTTTCGGCTGTTAAGTTATGTATTTCGATATACGATCTATGGCCTATAAATATTCGAGTTGGCTCATACTCTTAAAATGATCGATAAGTACCTATATCGATAAACATCGATAACTGCTTTTAGCTGTTAGGTAATTTATTTCGATTTCTATAAATGTCCTATAAAAACAAGAGTTAGCGTATACTTTTAAAAGTATCGATAAGTGTCATTGACAACGATAACTGATTTTAACTGTTTTAAACATTTAAAAGTATCAATAAGTATCGATAACTGGTTTAAGCTGTTACGTTATTTAATAATTTAATATACGAATAGGTTTCCTTTTAAATTTATCGATAAGTATCAATGATATCGATAACGGCTTTGAGCTGTTACGTAATTTATTTCGATATGAATATATCCCTTATAAAAATAAGAGTTGACTTATACTCTTAAAGGTATCGAAAAATATCAATGATATCGATAAGTATTTTTGAAATTTTGTATTCGATTTTAAAATATTTGTTGAATTGCTTTAAGCAATATTTGTATATACATAAAAGCTGTAATTTATATCAATATTAAAATATTTGTTTATTTTATTTAACAAACATATACATATATATACATTTATATATATATATATATATTGTAGATCTGATCACCCTGTAGTTTTAAATGCGTTTCGGTTTTTATTTTTGTGCCTTTATTTGGGAAACTTTTGTTGCTACTTTTGTGTTTTGTTTGCACATTTCTGCGCCAACAACTGTCAATCTTTTTTGCCACAGCGGAGGCTGATGATGCCTGCTCCACTTGCGCCCCCCTCCCACTCCATCCCCTTCCCACACCCCACTCCCCCCCTTGTTCGTCTCTAACTCGCATTCAGCTCATGTGTTTTGATACACATATTGTACCGTTTTGTGCCGCTGCCAGCAGAGGCCCGTACGTGTGCTTAACGGGGCGGTTGGAGTAGTGGTGGGGGGATGGGTGGGTGGTGGGTTGAAGGTGTGTTCCGTGTGTGAGTACCTGTGGGGGCGATGCTCGCCATAAGTGGCGGTATAAAAAGAAGTCGACATTTATTTGCGAGCATGCTGTAAATTGTAAATTACATTTCTAATCTTTGTAAGGCGGCACACACACACACACACACACACACACACAAAGACACAGACATGCACACACGCACACCTACGCACACAGATACCGCAAGCTGGGCGCTACACTAACTTCACTTTAAGGCCGCTTGCGGGGAGAGGGGGAAAGGCTCCCCAATGACACACGCAGACAGACAGCTAAAGAGACAGTTGGCAAGAGATGAGGAGAAGTGATAGGCAGGCGGAGGAGATGGATGAGGGCGGTGGGGGGAGGTGGGGGTGGAGCGTCACGCACTTTTGCTCATTTGTGTTTTAAATTTCATTGGAGACAACAGCAACAACAAGTAGGAGAAAAGTAATGTTAAGTAAAGAAAGTTACAATTTCGGTTGCAAACTTGAGACGACGTCTGCCACGCCCCTTGAGGGACACATCCGCGGCTGCATCTGCCCCCTCTCCCCCATCCCCTCCCTCTTTGTCTGTCTGTCTGCCTGTCTGTCTCCCACTGTGCTGTGTGTCGCTTAAAAATCTGCGGCAGTGACAATGTCACGTTTTGTGTTAATTTAATTACAAGAAACCATTTGTAAATATCAAGACGTGATTAGAAAGGCACGCATGGTGCCAACCCCCCACCCCCCACATTCACCACCACCCACCCACACACACACACACAGATACTGTGTGCTTGTGTACAATTTTCAGGAGTTTTCATTTTCATTAGCAATTCAGACGCAAGCAAATTGTCTTATTCCCCCCTCCAATCCCCCTCCACCATCCCCCTCCCCTTTCGACACCCACCCAATCACAGCAGTTGCTGGCGTTGGTCGCAGCGCGGTTGTCGGTGGCATTCTGCCTGCTGTTGGCCACAGAAATGTCCCTTTTGGCCAATTTGCTGACTCTGCTCACTCGCATCTGCGCAGCGCAACATGTTGCCAAGGGCCGCACGCTTAGCAACATGTTGCCGCTGAATCTGTGCACCGGCAAACGCGTTCGCGTCCTTTTTTATGTCTCTGACCAACTGCCGACCAACTCCTTCAGCGCATTAAAAACAAATCCACACCCGAACTCAAATTGATGGTAAATTATTTCAATAAGCCGCTTAATGCTCCTCCCCCCCCCTTATTTAATTATGGCCAGTAAACATATTCGGCTACACATGCAGGCATGCATCTAAAAAGAGTTCAGTGCTTAAAGAGTTTTAAAAACCCCCCATCTCCTCCCCCCGCAACTGACAATTAACAGTCAATAAGTTCAACTGGCCATATAACGCAATTTAAGCCAACAGGATTAAGCGCTTAAGCTGCACTTAGCCAACTGTTAAAGCGCCAAACAGATTTCAGTTAAGGATGAGATGCCCGGATAACGCATTTATTGTATTTAGCAGGGATTACGGCCTACTTCATTCACATTCCATTAATTAGTGTATCATATTTCGATATGGCTCCAAATTTTAACTGTAATTTGTGACATACTTCAATTTAAATTGTGGCTGAAAACTGATTTCAAGTAAGAATGTAAGCCTTGAATAACATACTTTGTATTTCGTATTTCACTTTACATTTTATTTAGTTGTTAATATTTTTTTATAGATCAAAATTTATCTCCAGTTTGTGCCGCAATTTTATTTTAAATATATTAATAATGAGATCCTTAACTGAGGATGCAGTTTTTAGCAGGGATTACGGCGTGCTTCATTCACATTCCATTAATATGTAAATCATATATTGTTAAGGATCAAAATTTGAATGTAAGGTGTGGCTCAGTCTAATCTTAAATATCTCTATAATATACGCTCTATATATATACGCTCTTTTTTGTTATATTACTTTGAATATGAACTATAATACTAAAAAATTCTAAAGGAGGACTTGATTTCAGTTAAGAATATTATCATTTTTATCATATATGGTTTAATATATAAAAGTTATTCCATTCTGCACTATATTTGGTTAAACTTGATTTGAGTTAAGGACTTGACTCGTTCTATCATTGATTTTAAAAAATTATAAACGGTTATATATAAAAGTGATGAGAGCTTAAGATTCATAGTCTTTTATCATTTAAGGATTAAATAGAAAAATGATATGAGCTAAGAATTGCATTATATATTATATATATATTTCGGATTTAATTCGTTCTATTATTGATGTCTTTTTCATCATAGCTGATTAAGTATAAAAATGATGAGAGTTTCAGATTCATATTATTTCATCATTTATGGTTAAATACAAAAGTAAATAGAATGTTGCTTGCATTATATGTATATGGGTAGATTTGATTTGAGTTAAGGATTTAAATTTTTTATGATATATGCTTTAATTTGATTTTAATTTTCATCATAAATGGGTATATATAATGACAAGGTCATATAATGATCAGATCCTTTTATCATTTTATTCAGTACAATTTAGGATTCAGTTTCTTTTTATAGTATTATGTATATATATAAACTCAACTGCACAACGATTCGATTCGAATTGAAGCTTGAGATCCTTTTATCATATAAGACTAATTCAATTTTGTTTAAGGTGAAAATCCTTCTCGCAAATATGTTTGACTACAAAATTGAATCCTTTATCATACATATATGTTAATATGGCATCCATAGATGCCGTCTTTATGAACCAAAACGGAGGAGAAAGTAATCAAGTTTTGGGTTGGGGCTTTCTTTTTTCGTGGCAGGTGAAGCAAAAAGCGCCACTCATTAAAAGTTGCAATAAGAAAGTACTTGGAGTGCACTTTGGGGCGCCTCGGCTATTACTTTTGCTAATGGCGTGCAATTTAAGCTTGCCGCCGCACCACGTGTGCCACACAGGGTCAGCTCGAGCACCTGCCACACCTGGAATAGGGTGATGGTGGATGGGAGAGGGGGGATGCGGCGCGTGGCTGTTGCGCACTTAAATTAAACACCCGACAGCACTTTCGGCAATTCATTTGATTTTTGGTTGGCAACAACGGAAACGGGCAAACAACATGGCAAATCTTCAAATGCAACATCGTGACAGCTCCACTCGACTCCACTTTCACCCACTTTCACCCATTTTCTCCCACTTTCGCCCACTCCAATCCACTTTGAGCCACACCTAAAGAATGGCCAAATAAAGTAGTTGCAACATTCAAGCTGCTCGCCTGGGGATTCGAGCCATGTTGAGATACTTGTGTGTGTTCTCTTTGCCAAATCCCAGGCGAGAGACGAGAGAAAGAGGAAGAGATTCTCTGTACGAGTGAGTGTGTAACAATGGAAAAATCTTAACAACACAAATGAAAATTACAGCTCGCTGACTTTTCGCACAGCTTCTAGAACAGAGAAAATTACAATAAAAAATAATAATAATTATTTAATAATTACAACAATAAAATCACAATTCCATCAACTCGATATATTTTAAATACATTTTACAATATTCCTTTGTACTATTTCTTTTAATAGTGAGCATAATCACAGATTATTAAATAACTTTATATAAGTTTATATATGTATATATTTGATCTCCTATCTACTCTTTTTGGCCAACAGCTTGTGATTTTTAATTTTTTCATTTATGCTTTTGGTTAATTGTTCAGTTCTTAACTTAATTTCCGCATTGAGTTTATTTTTTCGCTCAACTTCAAATGTTTTTTTATTTCGTTCATCGGAATTCCTTTTCATTAAATTACTTTGTTCCATTAAAGATATCGAATTTTCTTGCGTGCGAAAATCGACTTCTAGCACTTCATTTTTTTCATGGATATTCGAATTGTTGTTTTCGATAACTTTTTCTTGTTTTAAAATCATTTCAGTATTGGAAGCAACGCCTTCAATTTGTTTGACATTTGGATAACTGTGGTTTGTATTATTTTGTTCCAATAAAGTTTTCACATTTTGCTTTTTTTCTTCAATCTGATTTTCCGTTTGCTTTTGAACCGTTTTAGTATTGGGGCCGACGTCTTTAGCTTGATTTGCTTTCGGATTGATGTTCTTTATATTACTCTCACGTACCACTGTCTGGAATACGTTTCGTCTATTTCTCAAATTCTCTTTATAGGTTTTAGATAAGTGCTCCAGCTTCAGCATTGCCTCCGCAACTCTTTGTTGATTTTCAATGACAACTTTTTTTGTCATATTTGGATTCACGGCCTTGGGTGCAGCCTTACCTGTGTTCTTTGTCACCTGTTTGGATTGTTTCGAATGGGTCTTGTCTGCAGCTGGCTGGAAGCTTTGCTCCTTGCTAGATTCGCTGTGCAATGCCTGATCCGATATGACAGTTAACATCATATTCGTGCGCTCGATGAAGTATTTCTTCTGGTACGGCGGCTCGATCTCGTTCCACTTGGGCACGTATCTATACCCATCGGTGATTCCCAACACCCGAAATGGAGTCAGAGTTATGGTGGACTTTGAATTCCGCCAACTGTTGAGCACTATTGTCCGATTTCTCACCGTCTTGTGCCGATACGGACACTGAACTTCGGACCTGCTCACATTTTAATAGATATTACCAGGCAACATTCAAACTAATGCATTTAAGTATCTTACTCGTTCTTTCTGTATTGCGGCATTCCCAACTTTTCTCAATTTGAAAGCTGATTCCGAGGATTTCTTTGACTTGCACACACTGACGGATGCGCTCAATCCTAACTGTCATACTGGCACAGTGTCAAAATTGTTGAGCCATTTTTTGCAGCTAGACAACACTGGCGAATTGACACTTGGATAAGCAGTTTTCTTTTTTTTTGGTTCTCGAAGCTAATTAAATACCAAAAACAGTTAGAGATGGGCGAGTAGATGTTGACTTTCCTAAGAGCTGGGAACAAACACAGTTAGTGAGTTGTGTTAATTACAATATCATAGTGAAACCTTAAACTATACTTGAGAAGATTAGGTAGATGCCTATCTATTAATTCATTATGCTAGTCAGCGGTTTTTCAAGCCAAATAAATACCAAAGGGAACTAGAAATGGACCATAGCTGAATATCTTATCTAAGAACAGAGATAAATTACAGATCATAATATCATGGTAATATCTTAAGTTATAATTGGAAAGATTCGGTAGCTGTCTTTACATTATATAAGTCATCGGTTTTTCATTTTAATATCAAAATATAAGCAAATTGTCTACGAACTTTGAACAATCGCAGTTAGTGAGTATTCTAGAAGACCTTAAGATCACAGTATCATAATAATATCTTAAACTATACTTGAGAAGATTAGATTAGTCAGAGGTTTGTCAAGCCAACTTAATACTAAAGGGAAATAGGATTGGGCAACAGCTAAATAACTTATCTAAGAACTCTGAACAATCGCAGTTAGTGAGTACGATAGAAAAACCTATCTATACCTGCCTATCTATATATTTGCATTACATTTCGTTACATTACGTTGCTTTTCAAAAAATTAAAAAAAAAAGACAGCTTATAGACTCTGTGTACCCTTTAATAAACAGAGTATAAGTAATAACATTTTTTCACCAGCAATCACAAATGATTAACAAATAATTGACTTATTTCAGAGCTTAGAAATATCCGTTAATATCTGCAATAACCTAAGTTTTCAATATAAAACCTATTGACTCTTTTAAGCCTTTGATAAACAGAGTATAATTGATGCCTTTAGCTTCAACTGCAATTAGAAATGTGCAACAACTCATCAATTAATAAAGTTAAAGCATCTGATAAGGCTGCTATAAAGCTGCTTTAAAACCAATAAACTCTTCTTAGCCTGTGGAAAACAGTGTTAAATAAAGACGTTCGCGTGGTCGCGAGTGCATCTGCAAGTCCGAATATCATATGGGGCTTTAATAAAATATTGAAAAAGTTGCCAGATAAATGATTGCTACGGATTGGGGCAAGGCGGAGGTCATTTGCGTGGCAATCGCGGCGTTTTATCACATTGGACAACGCCCAAAAGGTGCCAAAAAGGGGGTGGGGCACTGGGTGTGGCACATTAGCAGCCCATGGCAGTTGCGTGTGTGTGTGTGGGTGTGTGCGTGTGGGTGTGCAGCACTAAACCATTGATTTTCTTGGTTTTCGTAATCAAAAGTTTTGTTCCCACGGCGCGTTCACACTGATATTCTTCACACACACACACATAAACGCGCGCGCACACACACACACGTGTAGACTGCTTAATTTGGTGCAGCTTGCAAGGACGACGACGAGGAGTCGTTGGAGTATAATAAATTTTTGTGTGTTACCAACACTCTGACAAATTAATTAAAATGATTGGCCTGCTCGGAGGCCGGCTCCAGTGCTGCTGCTCGCCCAGCCCCATAGGAGCTGCCCTAACCACACACACACACACATACACACTCACACGCACTACCGCCACGTTATGTAGATAAGCGTGTGTGTGTGTGTGTGTGTGTGTGTGTGTGTGTGTGTGTGTGTGTGTGTGTGTGTGGGGCAGGGTGTGATATTTTCACATTCGCTTGCCGCGACGCCTGGCGACGTGTCGCTCGCAATTAGCAAAGTAAGCTTAATGTGGTTTCACTTGAATTACTTACGAGTGTCGCTGTGGTGCACACACACACTTACACAGAAATAGAGCAAGAGAGAGTGAGCAAGACAGAGAGGCAGCAAGGAGCACGCTTTACCAACTGCTCATCAATTGCAGCGCCCAAACCCAAACCCAAACCCAAGCCCAAACCCAAATTCAAGTTCATTTCGCTTACACTAAAATTTCTAACTGCAACGATCGCAATTACCAGCACTAAAGCCATAAACTTAGGGTATATGCAGCACAAGAGTCAACATGTGTGCGTATAATAATATTATAATCTATATATACAATATTCTATTCTATCTGAATCTTGGTTTTTAGATTTTTATATTTTTGTATGATTTAATTTAATTTCAAGATTTGATATACACGTGTGCGTATAACAATATTATAATATACAATATTCTACTCTATCTGAATCTTTGTTTTTGAGCATTATTTAAAATATAATTTTTATATTATATTTTATATTAAATAATTTAATTTAATTTCAATTTTAGATATACATGTGTGCGTATAACAATATTATATTATACAATATTCTATTCTAAGAAAATTATTTAAAATATAATTTAAATATTTTAAAATAATTTTATTTAATTTTAATATTAGATATGTATAACAATATTATAATCTATTCCTTCTGAATCTTGTTTTTTTTTTTAAAGCATAATAATAAAATTTTTATATTTTAAAATAATTTAATTAATATTATATTCATTATTTATATATCTACATATACATACATTTATGTACCACAATACATTTAAAACGGTAAATCAGGGCAGATTGTTTTTGTGGAAATGTTGAATTGGCATTCGCAAATACATAAAGGCTGAAATATTTAGTTCAAAGTAAGCCCTAGTCGGGCATACCCAATTAAAGGTTCTAATTAATGTATATAGATATGTATAAATAGACATACATTGAAGCTGGCATATTTGAAACAGCAGCACAGCGCGAGTTTCAGGGTATCACATAGTCGGACACACCCGATTAGAGCTGCAAACTAGTTTCTCTACATATTGACATAAATTAAAGCTGAAATCAAACAGCAGCAAAGAAAGTGGGTTAAGGTATCACATAGTCAGGCGCACCCGACTCAAACTTTATTTATAATTTCGTTTCTTTTGCGGTTTCAGCATATAGTTAAGGGGTATCTAATTGCACTAAATATATAAACAATCCTGTGAGTTCTACTCAATTTAACGCTATTTTAATTAAATCATAAGCGAGTCGTTTAAATCTACATGAAAAATTCGGCACGTGATAATTTAATTACTTAAGTTAAGAAATCGTCGCTGCTTAAGTTGGATTTCTTTTAATAACATTACTTATGATACCTGAAAACCATATAAAATATTGCCTTTTATGCCTGAATAAATGTGATTTGCATAAAAAGATAAGAAAAGTTGGAAAAAAAAATCATCCTATATTTTAAACTAATTTAACATAATAGGCAGGCAACATTTTAAGTCATGCATTTACTCCTGCCGCCAGAATGCCTTTTGGCACGTATAACGCATAACTTTATTGCTGCCAGAATTGGGGAAAGGTCAAGAGTTTAACTAAGTTGAATAACAGTTAAAATAGCTCTCAAAGAAGAAGTCCTTAACCCACTCCAAGTGAAAATGTCCTTGGAACTGTTTCTGTGGAAAAATAATTTTGAGTGGGTTGCAAATTTTTACTGGAAGGTCCTTTCGAAGGTCCTTTCGAAGGTCCTTTCCACTACTTTAATGAGCTATCAGCTTTTTTATTTGACTGTGCATTTCAATGAGTAATGCCACCTTTTACCGTTACCCGCACAATTCGTGTAAGTCATGGCAGTCGTCGCCGTTGTCGCTGTCGTTGGCGGTTAGCGTTGCCAGACCGATCAATTTTCGATCAGAGTCCATTGGCATTAAAATGCAAATTGCAGAAGTGCAAACACAACTTGAGAGAAAGTTGAGAGAAGTTCTTTAAGCGATATGGATATGCAAAGCAAGGCCAGAGAAATCAACGGTGACGATGACGATGACGATGACGATGGCGATGACGATGATGATGAAGATGCTCTTCAGTTCTTCGATAGGGTGAGTCGGTGGAGCTGAGACGCTTCAACAGAAGCAAATGAAACACGTAACTGGCAAAGTTCTGTGTCCAAATTGCAGACGTGCCCAACTCCATGGATTCGGCTCCCAAGTGGTATGGTGGCGCCACCTGGCGGCACTTGAAAGGGCAAAAATATAAAATTGTTGCTGCCCTTGTCGCTTGCCACTGTTGTTGCATGCATAATAAGCGAGCATGAATAAGTGACAGAGTGAAAGAGCGAGAGAGAAAGATAGAGAGAGTGATAGAGAGAGAGAGAGAGAGGGAGAGAAATGTCTCGAGTGCACTTATGCGACAATTAGAAAAGTTTTTTTTTTTATTTTTTAGATAACTGACTGACTGAAGGATAAGTGAGAAAAGACAAATGAATGTAAATGCGTGTCACTTTCATTTCTATACCCATTGCAAAAGTGTTGCAAAGGGTATGCCCAGTGACTGCAAGTGTATGCAACGGGAGGTGAAAGTTGTTCTAGCCCTCTTTTAGAATAGTTTAATCTATTGTTCAAATATGTTTTAGCATTAACGAAAATTTGATTGCATATCGATTGAGGCAAAAGAAAGTTTATTTTCAGATATGAAGAAGCACATTTAAGATATAAGCTTTAATATTAAATTAAATTAAATTTGAAATATTATTTTCAGATAAGAAAGAATAAACACTTTTAAAATACGAGCTATAGTATTTAATTAAATTAATTATTTTATTAAATTAAGAAAGAATATACACATTTAAATAAATTAAATTAAATTCAGAGGATTATTTTCAGACAATGCAATTAAATTTAAAAGAAGAATTGAAAAAGCAAGAAGAAGATATAATAAAAAAATATATTGTAAAAATGCAATTAAATTTGAAGGTTTTTTTTAGTAATGTAAAAAGAAGCGCATTTAAAAAACAAGCTATAATATTAAATTAAATTAAATAAAATTAAATTAAATTCAAATATACAAGCTATATTTTTAAATTAAATTAAATACCAACGATTAACTTAAGCCAAGTAAGAAGAAGCGCATTTAAAATACAAGCTAGAATATCACTAGATATTCCCATAACAAGAAAAAAAAATAGATATTCGCATTGGATGAACTTTGCAACCATTTAATGAGTATTTCGTTGTCTGGGAGTCTCGATGAAGAAACTTTTGCAGCATCCTGCAATTGCAGTGCGTAAGCAACAGTGCCTGCAATCAGTTAACACACACGCACGTGCGATGGCGCTTGTGTATTTGTAAGCTGGCCGGCAGTTTGATGGCAGCTTGCGAGGGCACAACCACACACACACACAGGGGCACACACCGAGGCACAATGTGCGCTGTCACAGAAAACAAAAGTCATAATTTATAACGGTTTCATGGGCTCGCTCAAATTGATATAAAGGTCAAGCGTGTGGACGTGCCCCCGTTGGACATGGCCAATGGCTAACAGCCACGTTTGCTGGCCACATTCTGACGAGCATAATGCCAACGAGCTTGAAACGAGGCCACTTTGTTACACTCTCCCACCCCGACCAACCACCCCACAGGCAAGCCCCACCCCCCTGTGTCTGGACGGACATTCATTACGAAATACCTGGAATCGAGGCTCGTTCTGCATTCAGATCTCGCAGCCACCTGGTTAAAAGTTTGCCAACATTTTTGCGAATGAAATTAAGTGTGTTGCACTTTGAGTGGCTTTTGGCATGGATTAAGGCTCAGACTTCAGCAGCAGTTAGTGAACTTTACAGTTTTTCTTATTCCACTCTTTTTTGTTCTGGCCAGTCGAATCGCATTATTAAAGCCGTTCTATCATATACAAATACATATACATACATAAATACACACATGCATACATATTTGTTATTTAACGTTCAGACGGGTTCATTGTTCGCTTATTTATCTATGGAGTTAGTGCACATTATTGTTGATTAAACAAATGCACACGCATATACACCCACACCCACACACACACTCACACATATACGTAACGGTAATCAACTCATAATAGGCCTTAATAAGTGCGGTTTCTGGCATTTCCTTTATTGTAACAGTGATTGCAACCGCAAACGCAAACCCTTTATAAATGCATACATTTATTAAATATCAACTCATTAATGATAATCATCTGAATCATTATCATCATCATCATCATCATCCTCGCCATCATCATGATCATCTGTCTATTGCTCTTCATAACATGCTAATGGAAAACAAATTCAAAAGTTGGTCAAATTGTTGCTCCTTTAATCAGTTCCACAAATTTGCCAGCATTTGCAATTAGCTAATGGCTTTTGTCCTTGTTTATGAAAGGATGCTCACAACATTTTCATCCCAAATATTGGTTACTTAATTATACAGTTAAGCAAGCGCCATTCAGCTGAAATCAATTGTTGAAGAAGAGGAATCAATATTGAACTTAAGTTAGTCTCAATGTCAAGTTTTAGTGATGTTAGTTATGCAAATAATATAATTTATTTATTTATTTTTTTTGTTATTTTTTAATTACGAACTATTATATAACATATTAAAAGGTCTTCCCCTCAAGTCGAAGTTGTTAAAAAATATTTAGATAGAAAACATTTTTAATTATTGTACTTTTTGTTGCTGTATTCACAATTTGTCTAGAAATTAATTTTATCTTGATAGCTTATAAATATCCTAAAAATAATAATAAAAAAAAAATTAATACAAAATTAATCAAAATGAAGATCATGTATGTGGAAATATATAGCTTTTATGTCTATCGGATGGAATAAGAATAATATCTAAAGAGCAATTTTAGTTTTATTATGTTTATACCCTGGCTTAACAATGCGGAAACTAGGTATACTAGTTTTGTTAAAATGTATGTAACTGGCGGTAGCCAGGTGTCTCACATCGACAGGTATTTGTACTTTAATTACTATTTCTATAAATTTATATTAATATTAAATATTTGTATAGAAGTAAACAGGAATAATAAAAAAGAAACTTAATACAGAGTATCTGTTAGTCGTTAGTCGTCAAAAGGATTGTTAAGTTATTATAATACAAAAATAATTTATAAATAGGGAATAATTGTAATCTCGATTATTTTTAATCCTTGAACCGTTTTCCTATTGAAAGAAATTAAAGCATTCGCAAAAGACTTTTTGATATTTATACAAAAGAATACACATATGTGCATGTGTGTGTGTGTGTGTGTGTGCATAGCAATTAAAGCAATGCCGAGGCACGTCCTGCTGGGTATCCTTGATGGCAGAAAAATGGCATTATGGTTGCTTGAGTCCTGGCAAATGTGGAGACACTCGTGTGTTCGTACCTTGGCAAATGGGGCAGTCAGCGAAATTTTATTTGAATTGAAAAGGCTTCTTAGTGGTCGCATGTGTGTGTGTGAGTGTGTGTGTGTGTGGACACCAAAATAGCATCAACAGCAGCAGCAGCAGCAGCAGCAGCAGCAGCAGCAGCAGCATCGCATTTGGGTTAATCTGAATCCGAGACGAGGTTGTAAAAGTCATTCAGTCAGGAAGCAATAAAATGATTTTACGCCAATGCCATGAAAATGCTGAATTTGAATAAAGGTTTGTGGCGCTGTTTTGCCACATCCTCAGTCCGACCAACGCCACCATTCCCATCATTCCCATCATTCCCATCATTCCCACCATTCCCACCATTTCCACCATTCCCATCATCATCATCATCATCTTCATCTTCATCTTCATCTTCATCTGCGTCCTTGTCGTGGTGGACCCTAACATGGCTATCGATGGCGTCTTGGCGGTTGCTTCTTTTGCCCCTCGTCCTCCTCCTCCTCCTTCTCCACCTCCTACTGGCTGCTGTGGCTCCACAATTTTCTGCTGATGCAGCGGCCAACATGACGCAGTCGGCGACAGCTGCAGGACTTTTACGCCAATTATACGTGTGTGTTGCTACACGTATGTATGTGTGCGTGTATCTCTCACTCAGTGTGTGTGTGTGTGTGTGTGTGTGTGTGTTTTGTGTGCGCGCATTTACGCAAAACGAAGTCGGCTAATGCAGAACGCATATTGAAGCAATTTGACTCGAAATGCTTATCCATTCCATTGCACAAGAATGCGTGTCTGTCCGTCTCTCAACGTACGTGTGTGTGTATATATGTGTTAGTCTCGCACACCCACACACACTCGCACATAAGTTCTGCCATTGACAGCTTAAACTTTGGGCTTTAATGCAAAGAAACCAACTGCCCAACTGCCAGGCTCTGGCTTTGCTTCTGATTGGGGTTGGGGTTGGTATTGGGGCTGGGATTGGGGAGTTGGGGGGTTGGGGTTCGAGTTGCGCTTCTGGTCTGCATTTCCGTCCGGCACTTTGCATTGCCAACGTTTCTCCGGCTCCCATTGTCGTCAATTGCATTGCATTGGCCATTCCCAGGCAGAGCCGCTGGCATATTTTTACACCCCACACAGTGTGCACCCGCTTTCACGACCTGCTGTCACAATCGAGCTCCGATGGGATGTCTTCGTTTCGACTTCATCGACATCTTCGCCCCAAATACTGTGCAAACCCAGTGCAGCTCTAAATGGACACATTCGGCACATTTTCGATTGAATGTCATCGCCGGACTCTCATCGCTTAAGTCATTCCTGTTATTTCATTAGAGACTTAAACGGATTTGTCATCCGGCTCCATGCATGTGCCTAGCCCCTATATCATTCAATATTCATATTTGCTCCTAATGCATTCCTAATTATTCAACATAACTGAGCGCTAATCAGTTAAGTAATCCACTTACCAGGCTAAGGGCCCGAGCACCCAGCAGCTCCTCTCTTACTTTTCCCTTTTTCCTTTTACTGATTTTCTTTTTTATACCCTGAATCCATTCAAAATGGGCGAACAGGGTATAATGTTTTTGTGGAACTGTATGTCACAGGCAGACAGACCCTATAAAGTTCATATATTCTTGATCAGCCGAGACAATAGAGCGCCTGATCAAGGCCGTCTGTCTCTCCGTCCGTCTGTCTGTATGTATGTATGAAAGCGTCGATCTCAGCAACTACAAGAGCTAGAGAGTTGTAATTTTGTATGTACTTTCTCCTATAGCACACGCATATGGAGTTTGTTTCTGATAATCGATAGCATTTATAGTTTTGTTGCTATCGATAACATGTTTTAGGTTATTTTAAGAGCTAGAGGTATAAAATTTACTGTATTTATGTGTAGCTAAGAGAGACACACATTTTGGATACTTCGGATTTTGGATATTTCCCCATTCCCCCATTTTTAAGGGTAAAGCTTATTCGATTGGAAACATCCACATACGTATATTAAGAATGCCAAAAATTAAGGTATCCCTTAGTCGAGCAGACTGGACTAGATTTTTCATACTTGTTCTTCCTCTTCTTCTTTTATTTGTTTTTTTTTTTTATTTTTGGTAATGTTTGTTCAAGTCCCGTGGCGCAGCATTGCAAAGCGCTCCCTTGACTCCGTTGACTCCGGCATTTGGCAGAACTGGAAAGAGGGCAGAAAAAGGCAACGGCAACGGCAAAGGCAACGGCAACGGCAACGAGCGAGCGCTTCCCAGCTTCCCAGTTAGCAGATTCGACGTGGCCAATGTTTTGGCAATAGCTTCGTGTTGTGGCCGTATTTGTGGAAATCCGTCGTAGTCAGTAGGAGTCTGACTCTGATTATGCAAACTGTTTGTTGCTTTCTGCTGTCTCTCGTGGCAAGCAGTGGAAATCAACCTCTAAATCTAATGGGGATTTCTGCTCTATGCTTCTCTTCATTTTAATAACCGCTCTTCGCAGAGAGACGCAAATAGTTATCAATTAGTGGGCACTAATAACTGCAGTCACGACTCATGATGTACGACCCCCGCACCTCATTAGCTGCAGCTTAGAATTTGCATATGGAAATTGTGGTCGACCTTTCACCTTTTACGTTTCGCAAATCCCGTTTGTGCCTGTTTGTGTAGCAGTGTGTAAGTGACTTAGCCGCTTTGAACTGAATCGGAATCGCATTTAGGCCCGTTGCCTCTGAGCCACAGCAGCAGAGACCTGTTTGGGCCTTTATGCATGCATATTTGGTTTTGCTTGGCCAAACATTGGCTGTTGCATGTGAACTTTGGCCAGAAAGCTCTATTGGTGAATGTTTGGCCTATTACTTCGGCCTCTTGTTACAGTTGCTGTTGCTTTTGCTGTTGCTGTTGCTGTTGCTGTTGCTGCTGCTTTTGACAGTCTGAGCCAAAAATTGCCATAAATCTGCTTAAATTCGTGCACTTGTGTAGCAATTGGTTGTAAAACACGCTGCGTATGAGTAATATTCGCATACATTAAAGTAGCCATTGGTTTCACATCTGCTTTTCTTTGGGAGAGGGATTCTCTCAGTCTTGAGTGGCAACTGTTGCAAAATGGGAAAATGGGAAAATGGGAAATTGGGAAATTGTACGTAACTGTAGAGATAATTACTGCTACACTTCCCCGATTTGAATCTAAGGCAAGACTAGTTGGCTAATTTAAACTTGAATCAGGCTTAAAGAGCAATACGAAAAAATACATTAAAGAATTAGATTTTATGAAATGCATTTTTTGAAATACGATATAAGATATATATTGCAATATATATAAGAACTATATACAATCACTAAATTGTATTTCAATCAACACATTGGCTTTAATCTCAGCTATCGAGCAATTTATTTACTTATTACTTTTTATCAGGTTTATCTAATACTTGTAACTCTTTGTGGAATTTAGTGGATCATTCCATCAATTTTTTTTATTTTTTTGCTAGTCTGGCATGCGGCTGACTTTGATCGCATTTTTAACTCAATTCTCTTACTCTGTATTTAAATAGCTTAAACTTACCTTTAGTCATGAATCAGCTTTAAAATAAATTGTTGCAAATTTAATTGCTATTACATAAGATTTTCAATAAGGTATTGCGGTTTGTTCAAAGCCGTTGTTGTCGGCCTTGTTATCGAATTAAACAGACTCATGGATACGTTAAATGGACCTGGTTTCACGTAGCACTGTGTTAATTGGTCCAAACACCTGTTGCATCGCTGCCGCTGCCACTGCCGCTGCCTCTGCCTCTGCCACTGCCTCTGCCTCTGCCTCGGCCTCTGCCTTCGCCTCTGTCGCTGTTGATGGCATTCACTGTCATTGGCTGTCGCTGTCGAGTGAGTAAACGTAATTGGTCGCTGCAATTGACACCTTTGCACTAAGCGATTTACCGTTAGCCTGCCAAAACGTGGCATTTCACACCTCGCAGCTCAGGTGCATTGACACCTTTTAGCCGCTGCATTTGTATATATACTATATGGCAAAGACTTCTCCGTTTTCCCCACACAAACTTTAACAATCTTAACTTTTTTATTCGTAGCTTGACAAAAATAATACCTCAATTATGAGTCACACGTGGCAGAGGGATTAACTGATTTGAATGCTGCACAAATACCCTGTAATATAATACGTGAAGTGTTTGTTTGCTTTGAGTATATAAAATACTCTCCTCTGAATAACTTTAAGTTTATTGTTTTGCTGCTGAGTCTGTGCGAAGGGTATTTCGCAAATAGTTAAAGTCCTTTTACTTCGGCATTAAATTGTGGAAAACATCAAGATTACGTATACGTATGTGTATTTATTTATGTATATATATGTATATAGCAGCCATTGTGCTTGTGGATAGCCTTCTAAGACTGCTTGGCCACAGAGAATTTGTGAATTTGATTCTCTTTGTTTTGCAAGGACCACATTTTGGTTGTCTTTCTGTGGTTTTTTATGTTTTTTAATTTACATAGATTTGTTCTTCATTTACAATATTTTCTTAACCCCCCTCTACACACAGTCAGGCAAATAAAAGAAAAATACGGAGGGGTGAAAACTCGGGCAACAGGCAGTGAAATGTAATTTGCTTTTGACATCGTTTTTCAGTTTCCGTTTCCGGTTTGCATTTCGTCGTTGTGACCGTTTTTCGATACGCCTGCAGCATGGCCAAAACTTTATTGAAATTGTCTCCTTTCATTTATCGTTTATGCGTTTGCCGGCACAGGCACAGACACAGACACAGGCACAGACACAGACACAGATACAGACACAGACTCGACCAAAATCAAATTCTACCGTACACAATGGACCCTTCCGATTCAAGTATTTTGTAGTTGTCCTCCTTATCGTTCGGCATGTACCGAAGTATTTGTGCTTCACATTTTGGCATTTTACATTCTACATTTTACACTTTTATTATTTTACATTTTATGCATATTTGTAACGAACAATCAGCCACATACAAATATGGCTAAGGTACGAGGCCAAGGGCCAAACAAATCTTCGATTAGTGTTTCCCAATTTATGGTTATTCATTTACATTGCTCCCCAATTGGCAAAGAGGAGGAGGAGGAGGAGGGGGGGGGGTTGCAATAAATAAGATCGATATGGAACAGTAAATCAAGCAAATGATAAAAGTGCTATTAAATACGAAAGAAAGGGGTAGCTTAAATATACTGCAACATGCATTATATAACTGTTATATAAGTGTTATATAAGTGTTATATAATGATTGCCAATTATGTTAGTATGCAGTAGAAGTCAAATAATGTATTCAAAGCATAATTTCAAATAATATCCAAGTAACGAGTAATTTCTATACATCACACAGATTTCTACTTCTTCGTCTTAGTCCTCTTTTTTTTTCTTCTCTCAGCTAACAAGGCAATAATTCCAATGGCAGCCTTTCAAGATGATGATACTTAAGTATTTTGAAAGCTGTCCTAAAGTAAGTCGACGACGAGGGGCTGGGAATGCGGCTCAATTGCAATAATTTACATGCAAATGCGTTTGGCTATAAATGTGCCAGCAACAGCGACAAAGTCGGCATGGGGAGCGGCATTTCGGAGTGGGCGTGGCTTCAGATTTGCCAAAATCGAACTAAAATACGAAATACGAAATACGCATATATCGTACAGACATATCGACATACAGACATATCGACATATGGATGGGAGAAAGAGTGTTGGATTTCAAGACGGAGCTGAAAATGAGCTTCCAGTGGTCACAGCTGTTGGATCTGAGGTTTTCCTTTTTTTATGGCTCCTAAAGGGTGTGGCCGCATACGTTTATGCAAATGTGTGTTTGTGTGTGTGTGTGTGTGTGTGAGAGAGGAACACCCCGTATCGTCAGCGCAATGACAAAACGTGAACATGACAGCTCGCTGACTTTCGCAGGCGCGTTTGCGGCTTCGTCGGCAACGGCAAGGACATTCTGATGGGATACATTTCGGTCGTTTTCGACACAAAACGAAAATCCTTTTGACATTTTATTTACAAAACGCATTTGTCGCCAACGGAAATTGGCACAGAACACAATAATAAAGCCGCACAGGAGGAGGCAAACACAAACACAAACACAAACGCGAACGCGAACGCGAATGCGAATGGGAACGCGAAACGAGAGGCAACAGGAATTTCCAAAGCGTCTGTCAGTTGAGCACAAGGATAACAACAACAACAACAACAACATGAGTTTCATAGGATTTGTCCAAATATAGCCGACAGTCCTTGTAATCTTTAATCCTAGACTCGAGCCAATAGAACTTTTGCGCTCTATAATAATTTGGATGCCACTGTGAAGGAAGCTTTATTTAAATGATGTCCTTTGCTAGCTGTGAACCTTTGCTAGTTGTAATATAAATCCCTTAATGAACTGTTATAAACATAAAAATTATTGTTACATAGCATTATGTTATATTTTATTTATATTATTATCATTACTAGTATAATTATTATTAATCTACAACAATCTTTTACTCTTATATTCGAATCTTAGCAAAAATATTTCTTTTTGAAGTGCTTAACTGCAATACCTTAATTATGAGTCACACATGAGAGAGGGATTAAGTTATTTGAATACTGCACATATACCCTGTAATATAATACGTGAAGTGTTTGCTTTAAATACATAAAATACTTTCGTCTAAATAAATGTAAATGTATTCTTATTATTATTATCATTATTTTTTTTTTATTATTTATATTATTATTATTATTAATATTTTGTATGTTATTATTATTATTATTAATATTATTTTTATATTTACTATTATTATTATTATTATTTATTGTTATCAATATTTTTCTTATTATTATTATTATTATTATCAATATTTTTCTTCTTATTATTATTATTATTATTATTATTAATATTATTATTATTAGTATTATATATTATTATTATTTTTACTTTTATCAATACTATCATTATTATTAGATGATTTAATTGCAAACTGTGAAACTATTTATTGTAAACATAAATACATCGCCTCTTTGTTGTTTAGGCTCTATTTGTGTTTTTATGAGATCTTCCGAGAGAGGCGATTTTTATAATTACCCTCGAATCGATGTCAGTTGTATACAAAGTCACAGATGTAGATAGATTGCTGAATAAATATGTGAAATATTCTTCTACATTTATATTAGGATAGTCCGTGATAAATTGACTTTCACTTCTTTAGCTATGCGATCCACCTGGTTTATACTGTGACAATGTAAGAGTGTAAGCAGTAGCATACAGTTATTTGTATACCCTATAATTATGCAACGAGTCTATACCAGACAGTAGTTAACAGCTCTCAACTATCACATATTCCTAAGTACTGTTAAGATGCTTCCTACTGACTGCTCAGATTCTCTATCTATTCATGAAGGTCACGATAATTATCAATTTTAGATAGCTGAGTTATTCTCATTGCTAGTAACAGATTTAATTATGGATTTTTTTATTATTATTTATCATGTTGTAATTTTGCCATTTGCTGGATTTAGTTATTAAAGAGGTTGCTGTTGCAGCTGCTGTTCATGTGTGGCGTGCAACTCAAAGTGACATTTAGTGGCAAGAGGCTTATTGCAGGTTGCAGGCAACAAAAAAGGATTTAAGGAAAACAGTTGGTTTATTACTTGCCGATGCGTTCAGTATCTTGCAGATAGAAGTGGCAAAGCGTGGCAAGGCGAAGGGTCCGACCGACAAGCCCAGTGGCAAAGAACACCAATAACAGCAACAGCAACAGCAACAGCAACAGCAACAGCAACAGCAACAGCAACAACAGCAACAACGACAACAATAACAACTTTGTGACGTTAGACTAATGTGCGACAATGACGATCGATCAATGCAACAATTCGTCAGGCGGTCAGTCAACCAACTAGCCAGTCAATCAATCAATAATGGATGACCACAGCCAGCCATGCATGTGCTTCCATGTGTGTGTGTTTGTGTGTGTTTGTGTGTGTGTTGTTAGTTGTGCGGGCTTTGGGCTAACAATCAATAACGGTTTGGTTTGGCCATTGCTGCATTTCCGTTGTGTAGTCGAGTGTAATCTGTGCCTCACATCGGCAGCTGCGGCTGTTGCATGGCCAGTTGCATGGCCAGTTGCAAGGCCAGTTGCATCTATATTTTAAGTTGCACTTTAAAGTTTCGATGTCGGCACACAGTTAGGCCCGCCAATCCTGCACAGCAATCCTTTCCAAATCCTGTGGCTTGCTATCGTTAAGTTATTTTAGCGCCTAACAATCTCAGCCTTTACTCTCTCTCTCTCTCTCTCTCTCTCTCACTCTCTCTCACTCTCTCTCACTCTCTCTCTCTCTGTAAAGTATTAAAAAGTTTTGAAATTTTTTGTTAGCTCGAGCGCTCTTTATTGCGTTAACAATTTTCGCTTTCACAAAAGTCTTTCAACGATCCCCAAAGCATAAAAAAAAAACACATACAGGCACACACACACAGAATTACACACACATGCATCTAGGGACTATCGGCAGCTGCCACGCCTTATAGAGACGACAGCTTTTTCCCAGAGCTCTGTAATTGATTTATGTGCGCGAACGTGCGTGGACCGGCTGCTTACAATTTACACTTAACTGGCCCCTGCCACGCCCACACGCCCCTCCGCCCCTCCACTCGCCCAGTCGTCCACCTTTATAACAATACAAAAAGCGAAAGTAAAAAGGAAATGCCAGATAGCGACCGCAACTTAAAGCTGTCCTTTGCCTTAGAACTGGCTCCATTTCGATTCGACTTTCGATTGGGTTCTAAATAAAACAGTTACTTAATAACATGGCCATAAATCAAGGAATGATGGCAGGAGCGTACTTTTGTATCTCTACTCTGTGCCCATAAATATCTATTGAAAAACAGATCGATTCACAAATACAATATATATTATTGTATATGTATACTAATTCATTTGTAAGATCTGCACGAACATCATTTTTTGCAGTATTAAATCGGGCAATAAGTATCAAACACATAAGAAATCTAGAAGAGTTACAAGCTAGATTTGTTTAAATATTAGATGTAGATGCATAAGAGGTATCCAAAATATGTGCCTCCTTTAGCTGAGTACATATATATATATGTATATATATACCAAGCTTGATGACTCTAGCTTTACAGGCTAATGAAATATTCTCGAATGGCTAAAATGTGCTATCGATAACAAGAGAGCGAAAAGAGTTATCGGTATTTTGAAATAAACTCGATATGCGCGTGCTTTAGTAGAGCCTACATATAAAATTTGAAGCTTCTAGCTCTTAAACATTCCGAGATTATCGAATTCATACATATGGACACGCCTGCTGATCCTCTTGAAGACCTTCATGGGATCTGCTTATCAATTCGTAATAAATGCAAGCTAGGATTAATTTTTGAATCTATTTTAGCAAACTTTAATAAGTTGCGAATTACAAG
The DNA here is from genome assembly GCA_037075185.1 of Drosophila pseudotalamancana. NCBI lineage: Eukaryota > Metazoa > Arthropoda > Insecta > Diptera > Drosophilidae > Drosophila > Drosophila pseudotalamancana. The sequence goes on along the minus strand of JBAMCK010000531.1, from coordinate 310,372 downwards.
GTAATAGGTTAAAGTTATATTATAGAACTTAGCTGAAGCGTAACTCCTGCCTAGGCAGTCCATCTAAATAGCTGATAGAGGCCTTCCTCCCTCTCCCTCGCTCTGACAATTTTAGTAATTAAAATTGAAAATAGTGAAAAGTAGCTGCAACAGCAAATGATACCGTAGAAAACAGTCGAGCATTGGGTATGATAATGCGCATGTCGATGACAATTGCGCTGACAAGGCTTAAATTTATTTGTGCTCCGCTTATCTATGAGTGGAGAGTCGAGAGTCCAGCTAGTGATGCTCATCATTGTCACTGTCAGCCGCTCACCTGGCAGTGCAATCAATTTGCATGCGTTGCAGGCAGCTCCTCCAAATGGGATGCGCACTGGATGCTGTCCAAGAGGATGGGCAGACAAACAATTTTTGCTGAAGCTTAAGGCGGACCCTGTTCGCAATCATGGCCCAAACGAAGAGTGCTTTTCGCGACGCCCATAAAACTGACCAAGAGCAGCACCTGCACCTTCACCAGCAACAGCAACAGCAACAGCAGCAGCAGCAGCAGCAGCAGCAGCAGCAAAAGATTGAGCTTGAGATTGAGTTGAGTAGAAATAAAAATTTATGGAGTGGTCATTTATCACAAGACGGGCAGCTTCTGTTTGTATTTTGCACGTTACCCGAGCTACCAACTTTGCTATCTGTGTTGTAAGTCTGTTGGCCGTTTTAACTGTAAGCAGCTATAAAAACAACAGCAACAGCAACAGCAGCAACAGCAGCAACAGCAAGTAAAATAACAACAACAAACAACAATCCCACCAGCCCGAGCACTAACAATAACAATAACTGGCACGCTGTTGCTATTATTTTTTGTTGTTGTTGTTGTTGTTTTTTGTTGTTCATTGTTGTTGTTGCTCATTTGTTGGTGTTGTCTTTAGCTGGTTGTGGTTTATTTTGCAGTTGTTGTTGATTTACTGCTGCTGCCGCTGCTGCTGCTGCTGCTTCTGCTTTCTGAAATTTAAAACTTTCATTTTTAATGGAATTTCCTTGTCAAAGACACAATGGCGATTCCCTCGATGGGGTATCAACACAGCATGTTCTCTGATAATCCACTAATGTTTTCTTTTTTATTACTATTTTAACATTTACATACGCTCAGCTTCTATCTATTCACGAGCGTTACAAGTTGGGAAACCGAGTGGGTCTCACTTGCATTTTTGTGAATCGCATAGAAGGGACCAATTCCCAATTCATATAGCCAAAAGAAGATCATCAATCAGTCAAGCAGCATAAATATTTGTGTATGTATTGCTCACTCACTCTTTGAGAATTGCATAGAAGAGCGGCTTCGATTGTCGGTCAATAAGCTAGTCAGTATTCCACTAATATATGTTATATATCTATAATAGCTCTTGAAACTTAGTTTTCTCAGATCTAGCTGTCACACTTTATGGTATAGATTATTAAAACTATGCGCAATATATTTCAATTCTAAATTTAATTTTAACATATAAATATTGTCTAAACAAATTTTACATTTTTCGAGCTTTATATAAATTTAATTTGTAATCTTTCTGTAAAATGGCTTTTTTGATAAATTAGACTTAACTTACGCCGTGAAATGGAAAAAAAGAGAACAGCAGATAGTTGTCCCAGCAATCGGTCGACGGACAAAGCAAATCCTGATCTGTTAAATAAAACTGCGACTTTTGTAAGTGATTTAAGTAGAAAGTTAAGATAGCAACTGGTAACGATAGTACTTCAGGACAAGCCAAAGGACAGTGCCAAAGGACAATCGAAAATCTTACGTAAAAAAGTTGGTCAACGTCATATCGATAAGTCGAAGTTGAAGCACGGTCGAAAGCCTAAACCCAATCTTAACTCCAAAACAAAGCCAAAAAGCTTACCGGGCAAACGAAAGCCGCGAGCTACAAAATCAAAAACCAGCTCCATAAATCGTAAGCGCAAGGTCCGAATTGGTATCAAGAAATGTCTTTGTAGTAAACCTAGCCAAGAAATTTGTAACGCATATCTGAAATTCATACGCGAATACAAATGCAAAAATGGATTGATTCCAGATGACGAGCTCGTCAAGAGGGCGGCACTCGCCTGGTGCCACATGTCCGATAGGATGAAGCAGAAATATCGAAAGCAGGTGAGCTCCTCCGATCATTCCTGGACTATTTTTATTCCAATTATAATTTACGATATGTGCTCCAGGCTAGAAGCAGAAAGCGCAGATCTAAAAAGAAAGTCACTTTCCAGATTGAATAATCGTTAGCAAAATGCATGTATATGTATGTACAAATAAAGTTATTGAAATGTTATAATAATTTGTTTCAATAAGCATATATAAATACATAAATGTATAAATAATAGTGCTGAAGGCAATTTGAACATCAAATTTTTCGATTGTATTTGCTTCATTACTGAATTATATTTGAAAATCGCGTTCAGCGTTGCGCAAATTGTCGCATTCAAGCCGCACAATAAAACATATAGAAGCTTTTGGTGTGCGCGACTAGGCGATACCCTGTACAGTTTAGGTCTTCAGCTGTGCAGACTTACAGACAGGCCGAAATCATTTTAAATGAGTACAGGTGTATAATGCTCTAGTCGGGTGTGCCTGACTGGGAGATACCCTGTACGATTTCAATTCTTAAGCGGTGAGAAAGGGATGGCTATATTTTGGCAAAAGCATTTTCAGTGAGTCCAGGGTATAACAAGTAAATATGCTGTAGTCCGGTGTGCCTGACTAGGAGATACGCTGTACGATGTCAAGTCTCAAGCTATGACAGACGGATGCTATGACAGAGCATAGCAACTAAGACGGGCTTACAAGATTAGAAGATACCCTGTAAAATGTAAAGTTCTTAGCTGCGTGAGACAGACTATGCTGACCATAGATAGGTATAGATATAGAGCCTGTTACAAACAGTTTCAGCAACACCTTATACCCTGTTTTTCGTTAGTGTTGAGGGTATGAATCCATATTTAGTTTTGCCTTCTACAATATTTGCATGGTCACACATTTTGCTCGATTTGGGTAAATTGCGCAATTAGCTTATGCGAATTTCAATTAATAATTCCGTTTTTTGGCAACACTTTCAACAATCCAAAAATTTGAAAAAAAAAATACCCGTGTGTAACAAAGTAAATACAAACAAAAATAAAAATACCAAAAAAAAAACACAAAAAAAATCAAAAATGAATTGAAATGAAAATAAAATAAGGCCACGCAAAAAAGTTTGCCAAGGGCCTTCCAAACGAAATTTATGACAACAATTTTTACACGAAGCGTATGTTTTGTCATCTGGCCATTGTCCGTCTCTCCAACTGTCCAACTGTCCAATTGTCCGTCTGTCGCCACAGTCCGTCTGTCCATCAGTCCGCACGTCCATTTGGCCATTTGTCCGTTTGTGCCGTCTGTCTTTGTACACGGCCAACACGCCTCACCCCGCATTCCTTTTACGCCGTACAACTGCAGCAGCGTCCAATTGGCTTTTTGTTCACTTCACTTCGCTTCTCTCTCCTTTTTTTGTTTTTTATTTTTTATTTTCTCGCAACTCGCAAATGTTTTCCGCAACTTTTGGTGCATTTTCTATTTTTTATTTTTATTAGTGAAATGTGTAAAATCTAGAAAAAATCGAGCTGTCATCATACATAAAATGCACACACATACACACACATATATACATATAAATATATATGTAAGTAAGTGGCGCAGGCTTCTCTATGTAGCTTTGCCTGCTATCCAGTGTTTATACCTATAGCTAAATCGGATGACAGCCTGCAGCTCTATATATATTCTATATTCATATACATACATACTATATATACATATGTATGTATGTGTTTTTGTTTCCCTTCACGCTTTGTGCATAAATTCGAGTATTCTTCCCATCAATTAATCATTTATTTTATAATTCCATGCAGCATACATTTATACATATGTATATATATCAGTTTGTGTGTATGTATATCATATATAGATATAGCAAATCAAAAGTTTTGACTATTTTGGGATTAGGCGTGTTCAGTTTCAATGACTTATAGAGTTGGTCGTTCCCTCGACTCGATATTATCGTTGGCGCGAATATTTTGTGCGCTTCATTGATTTAATGGAAAAACTTTTCGGTCCACAGTTTGTTTGTCTAATATATATATATATATATATATAGATATATGTATCTATTTTTTTCTCTCTACAGATATATATATATTTTTTTTGTTGACTTTTTTGCACAAAGCGATGCTCATAAATCGACTGGGTGGTCAGTTTCGGTTTCAAATATTTTTGTTGTTGTTGTTGTTGTTGTTGATGGGCAGCCAAGTTTATTCCATACGCTCGTCGAAGCTGTTTATAGTAATTTTCAATAGTTTTGCGGTGTTCATGTGAAAAATATGTTCCGCTTGTTTCGCCCATATTTTTCTCTCCGCTGCTGTTTCTGTTTTGGCATCATTTTGTTATTTTTTTTTATTTATTATTTTTTTTTTTTGTTTTTGTGTTTTCTTTCCCACATGTTGGTATACTTTAGTTATTGGCCAAGTTATGTGACACTGATTCATGTCAATGAAATTTTGTACGGATTAAAGTGGCAGCTGAACGAACGAAATGTTACCCATCGATGTTGATGAAATACGTTTTGAATTAAAATTTCAATGGATGCTTTTTACCTGGCGACTTAATTGCCTTTTGGCATCTTTGTATTGAGTGTCCTGTCCCGTCCTGTCCTGTCTGCAGGACTCGCAGTTGTCGCACAGCCACCCATCTGAATGGCTTTCAATTTTAGCTACATGCTATACTTCAAATATTAGACAAAAACGTGCGAAAAACGCCGTAGGGAGAGCTGACTGACAGATACCCTGCAGCTGTGAAAATTTAATACAAAATTATATAAATAATAATAAATAAAATAAATTAATGTGCATTTTTGAGTATAACTATTTTTTTGTTAATCTCTCACTATATATTATTTAATGTGTAGGGTATTCCCGCATTCGCATAGCCTACACTGGCACTGTGCTTGTCCTTGTCATGCAATTAAGTCGAACCCACAGCGACGGCCGAGGCAGACAGTTGACATCCATGTCGTCGAGTAGATGATGAAGATGACGACGATGACGATGACGATGACAACGACGACGACGACGACGACGACGACGATGACGACGACGACTTGACTTGTCGTAACTTGACTTGAGTTGTGGTCGTTCCCTGTTCACAGTCCCTATCCCATTCCCTATCCCATTCCCTATCCCACTCCCTATCCCAATCCCTATTCCATTCCCTATTCCAGTCCCAGTCCCAGTTCAAGTCCCAGTCGCAGTTTTGGCTGCTGTTCGCCCTGAAGACCGGCAAAGTGTTTTCCTAGTTGAGTGGAGCGATAAACGGACTGTGCTGTCGATATTGTCATGTATCTTTCTTTCTCTTCAAATGCACACACAAGCACACACACACACTGCCACACACACACACACACACACGCGTACACAGCCACAGCAGGCACACGTTATTCACGTGAGGCAGGTGGAAATTTTGCCAATTAAAGTTTGTTTTAATGAAGCAACTTACTTAGTTACCTACTTATTGTTGCAAGTAATGCAAATGGAGTCGCCTCCATTCCAGTCTAGCCTCTGCAGCTGCCTCTGCTGTTTCCTCTGCTGCCGCCTGCTGTCTGCTTTGAATCCCTCACCTGTTCGAGTTGCCGTATCTTCATTCACTTCAGGCAAATAACAAACATTATTGTGGCAACGTCTCAGTTTGCCAGCCAATTTACATTAAAAGCTGTGCAGCATGTGGTTGCACATTGCCGAAATGCGACGCCATTAAGGTTAAGGTATTCGAGTCGGAGTCGTAAACGCCATGCAATTATAATACTGACATATGGTGCAGATAAGTTCGGCTACAGCATTAAGTCGTTACTTACAAAGGCCCAAGGCTGAAAACCAGCGGTCCATAAACATACTCGTATACCCGACTGTAATCCAGAACCAAAACATTCAAAACTATGTTTAAATGAATTGTAAACAAAACTTTTGCAGGAACTGCAGCTCAAAGGTTACCTAATTATATTTCGATTTATACCTTGTATATAATTTATATATATGTTAACCATTCCGAGATTGATAAAGGCGAAAAATTTGATAAATGAAATGTATCTCAAACTCTAGCCGCGCTTTTCTATATATGTATGTATGTAATAATGTATGTATGTATGTATGCATGTGGGTATGTATGTATGTATGTATGCATGTATGTATGTATGTATGTATGTATGCATGTATATATGTATGTATATATGCATGCATGTATGTATGTATGTATGTATGTATGTATGTATGTATGTATATATGTATATATGTATACATGTATGTATGTGGGTATGTATGTATGTATGTATGTATATGTGTATGCATGTATGTATGTATGTATGTATGTATGTATGCATGTATATATGTATGTATATATGTTTGTATAAATGAGATAAGTCTTTGATTAAATAGCACTAACAACTAGGCCTTGGCTATGTTCTACATAAATTTATTTTTCTGTGGATAGAATATACATACATATATATATATCGTATAATTATAATAATAACTGCTAAAATTGATAGTGTTATGAATCGTATTTAATATTATATTCGTAACACTTAATGAAACGAATTATTACAAAATTAAAATTCGTTTTGCACTCAGGATTAATCCTTGGTTGAGGATGAAAATTCAGCTGGTGTCATCGACGTCTGCAATTTAAGTCTGTGTTAGTTTTGATTCCTGTTGGTGCGAGTACAGCAGTAGAAACTTTAGGCGCAATGCATGTGTGTGTGTGTGTGTGTGTGTGTGTGTATGTGTGTGTGTCAGTCCGCTTGTAGTTTCTGTTGCTCGTTTGTTTGTTGTTGCAACTGTACGGCAAATCGTGTTGCACACAGAGAAACAACGACATACATCACAGCGGAAGAGAGACTGAGAGGGGCAGAGTGGGAGAACGAAAGAGAGAGAGAGAGAGAGAGAGCGGAAGAAGGAGAGGGAGAGGGAGATATGCAGACGAACAGCTCCTGTGTTTGGCTTACACGCCCCTCTGCCCGATGCGATGTGCTTGCCCAACTTTCTTCTTGGAGTGGGTGTTCATACATACACACATGTGTGTGTGCGTGTGTGTGTATGTATGTGTGTGTGTGCGTGTGTATATTTGCGCGCCTAATTAAAATTCCGCATTGCATTTAATGTCGTTGATGAGAATACGTGCTCAAGACAGCGGAAATGTCCATTTAATTAAAATTTAAAACAAAACAAAAAGTAAATAAATAAATAAGTACAGAAATGTACAAAAATTTAGATAAAATCTGCATTATGAGTGTGTCTGGAAATAACTGTTTTTTATGTAAGGAAAACAACTTTTTGTTATAATTTATTGTTAAATTTCGTTTGTCATTTATTTATATTTAGTTCTTGTTGCATTCAATACAATATTTTCTTCTTGTTTTTTGTTTTTGTTTATAATAATTTTATTTATTGCATTTGTTTTTGTTTTGTTTTTGTGAATTCTGTTTGCATTTGGCTTTCAAGTTCTACATAAGACTAGAACTATTCTATGCATGTGTGTGTGTCTGTGTCAAGAATTATAAATGTGGATTAGACTGTCGCTCACAGGTAACCCTCACACACTCACACACTAACACACACTAACACACACATGCACACTGTGCAGAGCATCTGGAAAGCTTTGTTTATGCGAAGATACTCTTAAAGTTTATTTTTGGTATTTCTTGGATTTGATTCTTAAGTTCGATTTTTTGATTTTGATTTGCATTTAGCAATATGCGCAGCTATTTTTATTTAGTTTGCTTACTGTTTTTGTTTTGTTTTCTTTTATTATTATTATTTTTGTTTTTGTTTTCGCATAACTCGAGCCCCTATTGGCAGAGTATCTCGGTTAGTATAGTTGTTGTACACATATACCCCATACACATCTATATATTCATATATGTATATTTATATATTTTCGTTTACATGCACATAAGTATGCTATGGTTTTGCAGTTTTGATTCAAACACCGAGTGGACACCAAATACCGGATAGGTAGGGTATACGGTATACTGGACAATGCATAAATTGGGCAACATTTCGTTCAATTTGATTTGTTTTGCTTTTTTTTTTTTTTGTTTTTGTTTTTGTTATTTTCATTTTGTTGTTTGCTTATTTTTAGCTTCATAGCATTATTTGCATTTGCATTTGTGTTCTTCTTTTTGCTGTTGTTTTGCACTTTGGCCATAAATGTTTTTGCTTGGCTTACAGTTAGATCTCGCCTGTTTTGCTGGCTATAAAGTAATTGGTTTACCACGCAGCTCTCTGACACATAAATATGTTTTTGTTTTGTTATTCATTTTGTTCTTAAATTCAATATGCCTTCAATTTGTATTTATTTGTATTATAGCTAAATCCTTGACTAAAGCTAAAGTTATTTATTTATTAATATTTTATTTAAAAAAAAAATGTATTTTATTTATTTATTTATTGTATTAGGAAAATTATAAATACACGTTAAATGTGAGTAAAGAAAATGACAGATTTCTTGCATTTTAAAAATGAAACTCTTTGAGTTTTTGCCAACAATTTTTGCATGTTGTTCACTTAATACAATTTAATTTGATTCTCTTTTGTTTTTTCTTTTTCTTTTTCTTTTTCGTTCATCGTTTATTAATTAGTTGTAATATGTTTTTCTTGCAATTAAATGCTACTTGTAGAGATTATTATACTCTATCTTTTTCATTTAATTTTCTTTCTATTTACTTAGTGATTCTTACTTACCGCGCTGCTTCAAAAAAAAATTCTCCATTGATTAATTCTAAGTTTCTCTTGGGCTCAGCTGCATTTTTGTTTTGTTCCAACTATTATTTACATTGAAAATTGTTTACTCTGTGTATTGTGATTATAATATATATTTATATATATATTTTGTTTTGTTTTTTTTTTTTTTTTTTTTCATTTTTTAATGTTTTTGTTTTTCTGATTTTCTACCATATTTTAAATTGTCATAACTAAACAAACGTTGAACGCATCATGATGATTATTATCACTAACCTAGTTTTTTTTTCGTGATGTAATTTTTGTTGAAAGTCGGTTTACGGTTTTATTTTGTTTGCTCATAAATTAAATGCATGAAAAACTATAAAAAGTGCTTTCGGCATTTCCTTTGATTAAAAAGGTGAATGCCACTCACACTCACACACGTACAGACAGATATGCATATGTGTATATACACATGCAATATGTACGTGAAGTGGTAAAGGGGTGAATGGGGGAATGGGGGAAGGGGGGAATGGGGAAAGGGGGTTTATTTGGCAGCGACACATTGAGCCAGTGTGGTAAAATGAATTATGTTGCACTGAGTAACCTTTCGAGCACTGCCTATCATGCTGATTGAATTGGTTATTGTTCGAGTTTAACCAACTACATGTGCACACACACACATACATGCATGCATACCGATGCAGAGGCAGGCTGACATTGATAATGGCATCGAGTGCATCCATTAATGATAGCAATTGAGAACGTTTTTCAGCACATAATATGCAACATTCAGGAGTGGCAGCTGAAGAGCTTTCGGAGGCCGCTGCAAATCGAATGCAATTGAATAATTTGAATAAAAAGTGCCGTTCGAGTTCGAGTTCGAGTGGGCGGGTGGGCCGGTTGGAGCGACTAACAGACGCTCAAATGGTTCGTATTGAGCACCACGCCCGCCGCCATATAGCCTCCAATAGCCCCGTTATTTGGTCGGTGATGGTGGTTGCTGTGGCTGTGGCCCTGGCCCTGACCCTGACCCTGGCCCTGGCCATTGTGTGTGCCATTGCCCGCCGGCGGGACGGTGGAGACCGCCACAATGCTGCCCGTGTCGCCGTTCTCCACAACGAGTCCGCCAATGCCCACAATCGGACTCCGACTGCCCGACTTGGCCATGGCCAACGGCACGCCCCCAATGGGCGTGGTGGCCGTTGTGGTGGTGGTCCCGGTGCTGAGGCTAGTCCCGCTAATGTGTGCGCTGATGCCGCTCGGTACGCCGGCCATGCCATGTGTGCCGCTGCCAGCCGCCGCGCCAGCCGAGGCAGCGGCCGCCGCAGCCGCTGCGCTGTTGACGTTCGCTGCGGTCCGGGTGAGCTCCTCGTTGGGTATGGAGAAGTGGCGATAGGAGATGTACTCGGGCGGCATGGCCGCCTGCCGCTTGGCGTTCTCGATGCGCTGCTTCTTGAGCTTCACGTAGCTGAGCACCGATATCATCACGATGAATACAATGATGCCCAAGCAGCAGCCAACGATGAGCCCCAGCCGGCGGGTCAGGATGGAGTGTATGAACCCGTTGCTGGACAGCCCATTCTCATCGGTGATCAGGCTGGGCGTCGAGTCGAGCGTCTGCACATCGGTGCAGGCCGAGATGTGCGAATTCTTTAGCACCTCGAGCAGCGCCTTGTCCGTCACGATTGTGTTCTCAATCAGCGCCTGCTGCTGCTGCTGCTCCAGCTCCTCGATGGCGCCCCGCAGATGCTGATACGGCGAATAGCTCTCCGGCATCGGCATCGGCATCGGCATCGAGGGCAAGTCCCCGATTGCCAATGGCACATCCCCGCCAGCCGCCATGGTCAGGAGCAGCTCGTCGTGCGACTCGTTGCCGTGCAGCCTCTGCAGCGCATTCGCCAAAGGCTCCGAGAGCCAATTACCACGTCCGATGACGCAGATGTGATACCGAGTGTTGGGACTCAATCTCGTTAGCTTCGTCGAGCTGGCCGAGACGTTTAGCCGCTTGCCGAGTATCTGCGGAATAAATTAACCAAGTTTCAACATAATTATTGCGGTCTCGAGCTTGTCCCTGCACCCACTCCCAATGCCCCAGACACCAATCCTCATCCTCATCATCATCATCATCATCACCAATCCTCATCCTCATCATCATCATTACCTTCATCATCAGCATCGTGTCTTTTTATTAAAATTTTCTGTCGCGGCCTGCACAATGGGCTCGACTCTCATCTAATTATATACAATCACTTCTATAATGGTAATAAAGTAATAAAAGTAAAACTTTTAATTGGGCTAACAAAATTAATTTATATCGATAGCTCACGCGTCTATCTCTAACATAGTTATCGAGCATATCAAAACATTCGATGAGTGGACTAAATATTGGCTCTAGCGATAGTTTTTCACGCAGTTCCAGTAAATTTAAACTAACGACTATAACTTTTTTATAAGCCAATTTTCTAATTCTTTTTTGTGCACATTTTTGTCTAATTTTTCCCACTGTGGTGGTATATTAGTTAGTATTATACTCGGACATTCGATACTTTGAGAAGGCTTATCGCTATTTTATCAGACAGTTCTCAGAAATTTAAAAATTATAACTAATACTTTTTTATATGCCCAATTTTGTCTAGTTTTGCCCACTGTGCTGGCATCTTAGTGTAGGACCCGAACTAGAGAATGCCTAGCGATAGTTTATAAGACTTCCAGCATTTTTTTAAACTAACGCCCATAACTTTTATCGTATGCCCTTCGAATCCTATTTTGTTTACAATATCGTCCAATTTGTGCCCACTGTGCTGGTGTTTTAGTTAGTTTTTTAAGTGCACATTCGATAGTTAAAGAAGGGCTATACATAGCTACTTTATCAGACAGTTCCAGGAAAATTAGAGTACCGGCTATATCACTTATTTGTCTGATTTTGCCCACTGTGCTGGCATCTTAGTTAGCTTAGGAGCCGGACTATACACTCCCTGTCGATAGTTTATCAAACTTCTAGCATTTTTTAACTAACGCCTACAACTTTTATCACATGCACTTCAAATCCTCTTTTTTGCACATTTTCATCCACTTTGGCCCACTGTGCTGGCATCTTAGTTAGCTTAGGAGCCGGACTATACACTCCCTATTGATAGTTTATCAGACTTTTAGCATTTTTTAACTAACGCCTACAACTTTTATCACATGCACGTCAAATCCTCTTTTTTGCACATTTTCATCCACTTTGGCCCACTGTGCTGGCATCTTAGTTAGCTTAGGAGCCGGAATATAGAATGCCTATCGATAGTTTATCAGACTTCCTGCCTTTTTAAGACTAACGTCTACAACAACAAATCCTTTTTTTTGCACATTTTCATCCACTTTTGCCCACTGTGCTGGCATCTTAGTTAGCTTAGGACCCGGGGCCACGCGATGCTCAAATTAAATTTTGTATGCACAAAGTTGCGCAGCTTATCGCCGATCGAACGGGGCAGATGGCTCCGCTCCATCCCCCGGAGCGTTGATTAAGCGTTTATTAAAAGAGTATTACGGGCGGGGCTGGGGGCGGGCAAAGTGGTTAAGCCACACGGGGGGAGTAGAGGTGGAGGTGGACGGGACGGTCATCTCGAATCGGGAAGCATCAGAGCTGTGCCATCAGATTTCTTTGCAAATTTGTGCCAGTTGGTGTCTGGCTGGGCAATCATTGGCCACTCACCTCATCCGTGGCAGCAAACTGCGCCAGACGTTCCCTGTCTCGCTCTCGCTCACGGCTGCGCTCGCCCAGCTGCGGTATATCGTAGTCCCCATCCAGTTCTCTATCCCTATCTCTCTCCCTATCTCTATCGCCATTCCGTCCGTGTTCACGTTCACGTTCACGTTCACGATGATTATCACGGCCTCGGGTATCGTCGCGGTCGGTTGGGGCCGCGATGAGTCCGTCGCCGGTGGCGTGGTAAACAATTTCGAAGCCGGTGAGGCCCAAATGGTCGCGACTCTGCCAGGAAACGACCACCGAATACGGCTGAATGTCCTGTATGGCCATTTTGGGTATTAATGGGGCATCACAAAATTGCTGCGGCTCCATGCGGCCAAACGCCTTGCCACGCAGCTCCGTCGGGTGTTCGCACCTCAGATAATTAATGTTATCGCCGCCCGTCGGCGATAGCGACCATTTGCGATGATCCCTCAGCCATTCCCAGAGCTTTTGTGCATCGCAGCTGCAATGCAGTGGATTCTCTGTGTGTGTATATGTGTGTGTGTGTGTGTGTGTGTGTGTGTGGAGGGAAAACAAATGAAAATGCCATCAGTATAAGCACCAAATTAGCCCCGGTCGAAATTTACGGCTGACTAAGCGCTGCAGTAAGTACTCACCCTCCAGCTTCAGTGTACGCAGATTCGTTTCCAGCGGCCGCAACGGCTCCAATGGGACCAGCTCAAAGTAGTTCTTACGCAGATCGAGGACGTGCAGCTTGCGCAGATAGCGGAATCCATCGTTGGATAGCGCCGTCATTCGATTGCCCATCAGCAGCAGCTCGACCAGACCGTGAAGATTGCGAAAGGTCTTCTTGGAGATGCGGTCCAGCTGATTGAAGCTCAGGTCCAGAGTCTGCAGTTGGGCCAACTCGCTGCTGAACTCGTCCAGATCCTTGAGTGTGTTGTGCGATATGTTCAGCAGTCGCAGTAATCGGAGTCCCTGCAAACGCTCCTTGGGCAGCATTTCCAGCTCATTCACGCTGATGTCGAGCGTGAGGAGATTGACCAGAGATTTGAAGGCGCCGGGAGAAATGCGAGTGATGCGATTGTTGACCAAATGCAGATGCTGCAGCGCCTGGAAGGCTTCAAAGTCCTTGGACGTCAGTATGGAGAGGTTGGTCTGGCAGATATAAAGCTCCTTGAGGAACAGATAACGTTCCTCCTTCACCGTGTAGATCTTGTTTATCGGATTGCCAGTCAAGTTGAGCCAGGACAAGCGCGGTATAGAAACGTCCGACAGGGCCGAGCTGGGAATCTGCAAGAATCGATTGCTGGACAAGTCCACGCGCTGCAGGTTGATCGAATGCCGCAGAAAGTTGGCCGGCAACGATAGCAACAGATTGCCACTGAGGTCCACATTGTCCAGCTGGGTCAGGTTGACCGCATTGAAGCCGCTCAGAGAGTTGATCTTGTTGTCCCGCAGCACGAGTTGCCGCAGATTGAGAGTGCCGCTCAGCTTGAAGAAGTCGATGGAGTTCAGCTGGTTCTTGGCCAGGTCGAGAGTTTCCAGCGTGCTCAGATTGTAGAGCGCAATGTGCGGAAACTCCACCAGATTGTTCCGGCACAGGCGCAACTCCTTGAACACGTTGAGGCCATTGAAGATGTTGCGGTTCATCTCGGTCAGCTGATTGTCGCAGAGATCGATGCGCACCAGATTCGTGTTCTTGGCGAAGAGCTGATCGGGTATGCTGCGCAGGCTGCAGTTGGCCATCGACAGCTGCTGGAGGGAGCGCAGCTTGTCAAACATGCCGGACATAATGCCAGCAAAGACACCGCCGATGCCCACGTGGCTGAAGTTGTTGTGCGATAGATGGAGACGCCGCAGGCTGGGCACATCCAGCTTCTGTATGTCGGCCGGATTGAGCTGATTGTGCTCGAGATTGAGCTCGTTGAGGTTCTGCATGGACTTGAACGTGTGCTGCTCCAGTTTCCGCAGCGAGGTGTTGCACAGGTTGAGCGTGGATAGCGGCAGCTCGTCGAGGAAGATGTCCCGGGTGAGCTGCACCAGCGGATTGTGCGACAGATCCAACGTCTTGAGCTGCTTCAGCCGGCTGAAGGCGTAGCCCTCAATGGCCTCGATCTGATTGTGGGCCAGATTCAGTTCCTCAAGGCTCTGCAGAGCAGCGAAATAGTCGCGCCGCAGCTGGCGCAGCTGGTTGCCGGTCAGGTCGAGGAACTTCAGCAGGCTCAAGCTGGCGAAGGTGTCCTTCTCGATCTCCCGTATCCGGTTGTTGCTCAGGTAGAGCCGGCCCAGATGCGGCGTGTCCACGAACAGCGAACGGTCGATCTTCACCAGCTGATTGTCCCGCAGCCACATGATCTGGATCCGCTGCTGCTGGCGGAACGTTCGCTGATGGATCTTGTGCAAATAGTTCGACTCCAGCTGAATGGAGAGCAGCGAGGAGTTCTGCTCCGGGAATATGTCCTCCAGTACCGTCAGTTGATTGTCCTGCAGATTTATGTGCTGCATGTTGCCCAATGTGTGAAAGGCGCCCGGCTCGATGTCCTCGATGTTGTTCTTCTGTATGTGCAGCTCCTGCAGCGCCGGCAGCGGCTCGAAGACTCCCTTTCGAACCCGCCGAATCCGATTGTTGTGCAGCCTCACCTCGCGCAGCTGCTCCAGCTTGCGAAACATGCCAATCTCCAGGTCCTGGATCTCGTTGTTGTCCAGCGACAGCGACGACAGCTTCGTGCACTTGTCGAACAGGGTCACCGGCACCAAGGGTATAAAGTTCGACCGTAAATACAGATGATCCAAGTTGGCCAACGTGCTGAAGACGTTCGGATCGATGTGCGCAATGCCATTGGCCTCCAGATAAATGACGTCCACGTTGGTCGAGTTGGTGAACGCATCCGCCGGCAGCTCCAATATGTTGTTCTCCGATAGGAAAACCTCCCTCAGCTGCGGCAGATTGGAGAAGACGCCGCTGATAGCGTGTATGTGGTTGTGACTCAGGTCGACGGTCTGGAGGCGTTTGTTCTTGTCGAACACCTTCGGATCGAGGGCGATGATCCGATTGTGCGACATGTCCAGCGACATGAGCTCCTTGAGGCTCCGGAACGCCTCCGGCTGAACGATCTCGATTTGGTTGGCATAAAATGAGAGCGTCTTCAGCTGCGAGAAGGCGCGGAAGCAGTCGTGGGCGATCTCGCTGAACTGATTCGAGCTGAGATCGAGCAGGATCAGGGAGGGCAACTGGAGCACAGCCGCCGTTGCGGCTGCCGCGGAGGCGTTGTTCGTGGCCAGCTGAATGTCGCCGTAGAACGTGGAGATTCTGTTGTTGGACAGTCGCAGGATGCGCAGATGGTGCAGCTTCCGCAGCGCCATCATCGGAAATGTACGCAATCCATTCTCGGACACATCGATCTCCTGCATGCAGTCCTCCAGTCCGGCGAATCCGTGCTCCGGTATGCCCTGCAGCCGGTTACCCTTGATATTCAGCTTGGACACCCGCAGCCCATAGAAGCTATAGTCGTCGATCCTCACGATCTCGTTGTAATTGAAGTCCAGAGCCGTCAACTTCTGCAGCGAGCTCAGAGCACGCGATGGCAGCTGCGGGTTGGAGAGCATTGCAAGGATTTTACAATCGAGTTGGCCAAGTCAAGAGTCTTAAATTTATCTTTTAATGAGTCGAAGTAGCCCCTAGTTGAAACCTTGTCGAGCCCATCAAATAAACATTTCCCATTGAGCAATTGCAAAAAGTTACATAATAGGAAATTCATGTGGTCACAACTTAACGAAATGTTGCAAAATGTTTACATTTGTTCATTTATTTATTTATTTATTTACTTATTTATTTATTTATTGATTTACTTGCACAACTGTTTCGCAGTCGGTTTTCAGCTGTTTCGACAAGGCCCCATAAAATATTTAAATTCTTTTAAATAGCAATTAATTGAAAAGAACATGCATACATGTACACACATATTGTATGCACACACATGTGCACATGCATGCAATATGCAACCAAAATTGTAGAGACAAACGGACAGTTGACAATGGGAATACTGGCAGATAATGCCATATTTATCAGACGTCCGACTGTCTACCAACTGTTCATTCAAGTACTCAGAAATTATTTAAAAATCATATTTGTGACAGCTTTTAATGAAAGCAATGCAAATGCTTCAGTGTATTTGTATTGCATTACATACATATACACATCTACATACAGGTAGAGGTAAAAAGTTGGCTGGAATATATCTGTTCTACAGCAACAAAATCTATAGAAAAATATATTTAGCTGTAGCCAACATCTAGCAGAGTCAAATTTTTGACTAGTTACGAATTTTACTTTTCGCTTAAAGTATCGATAGATAAAAGCTTTAGCTATGGCTATCGATATATGACAACTGAACATCGATAGTTATTGTCTTAAAATGTGTTTTTAACGTCGACTTATTCGTTCCTATGTGCGATGTTTTTCTTTAAATTTTCCTTGCAAAAAGAAAATTGCGGTTAAAGCAAATGCAAGTTTAAACTTAACAAAAACTTAAAACTTATTCAATTATAGAAATATTTTTAACAATATATTGTTATTATTTGTAATATTTGAAAATATAGTTCTTGAAGAATTCTTGCTTGCTAAAGGCAGACCTTAAATTTTTAGTCGGAATTTCTAGTCAACAGAAATATCCATATTTTGGATAAATTTAAGTATATGATAAAGGTGAGATGTTTTTTTTTTAAATTTTCCTTTCCATAAAATAGTTTCGAAAAAAACTGCAAATGCTATTTTAAACTTAACTAATTATAGAAATATTAATTACAATATATTATTATTATTCGTAATGTTTGAAAATAGAGTTCTTGAAGAATTCTTGCTTGCTGAAGCTAAACCTTAAATTCCTAGTCGCAATTCTTAGTCAACCGACAAGTCAATATTCTGGAAGAATTTAATTGTATGATAAAGGTGCGATGTTTTTTTTTTTTAATTTTCCTTTCCATAAAATAGTTTCGAAAAAAGCTGCAAATGCAATTTTAAACTTATCTAATTATAGAAATATTAATTACAATATATTGTTATTGTTATAATTATTTAAAAATAGAGTTCTTGAATTCCTTGAATTCTTAAATTCCTGGTCTGAATCCCTAGTCAATAGACAATTCAATATTCTGGATGAATTTTAATATATGATTAAGGAATAACTAATAATTAAACTAATTAATCTGACTTCCTCACTCTCTTAGTTATCGATATGGCTTAATCGATAAGGAAAATATTAGGACTTGTCCTTTTTTGAACCCCTTTCAAAAACGTAACGCATTTGTCGTGTTTCGCTTTTAATAAACTCGTTTAACTCGTGTTAATACAACTGAAATGAATTGATTTTGTTTTTGGGCGAGTAACCAGATTAAAAGTTAATGGATTAAATATTAATAGAGTGGGTGTGAATGGATTTAAAATCGACTGCGGATGTTTAATGGCGAGGGGTATCGCCGGCGCATGGGAAAACGGAGCATACTCTTCTCGAAGGGGGAGACCACAATGCGCTGGCCATCGATCTTGCCACCATCCATGTTCTTGAGGGCGCATTCGCAGTCCTCCGGATTGGTATACTCGACGAAGGCGAATCCGCGCCCGGCACGGGAGTAGCCGCCGCGATAGAAGTGATCGATGGGGAAATCGACATTGGTCAGCGGACCGAAGCTGCCAAAGATCTCCACGATATGCGTCTTGGTCACCTGGCGAGTGAGTCCCTTAATGTGCAGGCGCACGGTCTTCAGATCGTGATCGTCTAGGCACAACGGACTCGGGGTTTGATCCATGCTGCGTCGCCGGTAGCTCACGGACGGGGTCGATGAGGTGGACGGCGATCGGCGAATACGGATCCGAGCACTCAGGTCCGACGGGGAACGCCTCTCCCGGGAGCGCGGAGTTGGTCGCGACAACGAGCGCCAGGTCCTGGAACGCGATGCCGAGCGATTCGAGCCCCGATGACTCTTCTTAATCGATTTCTCAACTGTACGGTGGGGGGTTTGGGCCTTCTCTCTGGGAACTGTCTTGGCGCGGGACAGCTTGCTGCGCAGCTTCTCCGGTGAGCTCGACCGGGATGAGCTGTGGATGCCTTTCGCCTTTGACTTTGAGACAACGACTATGGACGACGGCGCCTTCCTATGCTTTTGCGACTTGCCATCCGTCTTTGCCTTGTCGCTCAGGCCGGGTTTTGCAACCTTCTCGATATCCCAGGCCTTGGCTGTGGACCACGAGGGAGATGTCGGCTTTCTGCTTATCTCCTTTTCCTTGGTTCGGCAAATGGCGCGCCTATCTTTATCATCCGATTCCCGTTCCTTGGCTTTGGGAACTGCAACTGAAGTTGCGGTCCGCTTCTTTTCCTTGCTTGATTTCTTCTTTTTGGCCTTTGGGGCCGGCGAGGCTGTGGATCGCTTTTTCTTATTCTTCGAGTCCAGGCCCGGCTGCACGGAACTGCGACTGTGCTCCTGCTTGATGCATGGAATCGGCGACCAGATCTCCGAGACGGGCGGAACAGGCTTTGGCGTTGCCGGCAGGGGCACCGGTACCGGTGTCAAACCTGCTCTGGAGTCGGCGGCCGGAACCATTTCCGGCACAAGCTTTGGTGGTGGAACTGGTTCTGGAGCCGGAGGCGGAACCGGTAGAGGTGTCAGAAGCGCAGCAGCGATCTCCTCCGCAGTCTTCCGCGAAACTCGGCGCCGCGACTTGTACTTGGAATTCTTTGTGGATTTTGTTCGGCGCGAGCGACGATGACGGCGTTTCTTCCTATCGGA
Source organism: Drosophila pseudotalamancana (assembly GCA_037075185.1). Lineage (NCBI taxonomy): Eukaryota > Metazoa > Arthropoda > Insecta > Diptera > Drosophilidae > Drosophila > Drosophila pseudotalamancana. The sequence goes on along the minus strand of JBAMCK010000531.1, from coordinate 291,111 downwards.
ATCGCTATCGGAATCGCTCGATGACGATGAGGAGGAGCTGCTCGATGAGCCGCTGGAGCAACTGGTGGAGTCGCTGTCGCTATCGCTGCTGGCTGACGATGCCGGCGACGGTGTCTTCTTCTTTTTGGCAATATTGGGTGCAAGTGGAGCCTTGCCGCCTGCCTTCTTATCCTTCTTATCCATTTTCTCCTTCTTCGACGAGGGCTCGCCATTGTTGTTGCCCTTGTTCGGTGGAGCTGCTCGACGCATTTTCTATTCACTTGCTTACACTTGTGCTTACCAAAACCAAAATGATTCAAATCAAATAGTGGACAATTTACTATCCAATTTTTAATTTTCTGGCGCGTTGACGTTTTGCCTGTGACTCGACGAGAATTGCTCTGAAATGAATACGGAAGCCCAGACGAATGCCAATCCCCAAAGCACAAACTTCAATGCACACTAGATACCAGCAATTAGTAAAATTTCCCTCGCCTGGTGCAGAGTTGCCAGCGACTTATTTTCCAAAAATTCGCCAATTTCCTTTACGCTGATGCGGAAAACACGTATCGGGGTCTAGCAAAAGCAATCTGTATAATCTGTACAATGATATTGTCAGCTAAGTCTTAATATCTTATATAAAAGTTGGGCTGTTTACTTGGAATTCTCTTGTCAAGTAAATCGATAATTATCGATAATTATGAGAGTGTGATTTAATTGTCACGTTAACATTCGTTCAACAGAATTGAATTAAGTGGGGCTAGAGACGAGCTGTCAAAATGAAAATGAAATCAGGCTGCTAACCTGGCCTAAACCAAATAGAGAGTCTTAGCGCATTTTCAGCTATGAATGGAAGCTTTAATCAAAACAATTTTAATGGCTACTTGTGCAACTTTGTGCTAATTAAGGTAGCCTTTACCTTTGAATCAAACTTAACCATTAGCTAGATTGAGACTGTCGTACGTCCACTAATTTGCAATGTGTGCACATACATGTGCGCATGTATTTCAAATGTCTTTGCTTTTTGTTTACGCGAGTTCGTTTCCATTGATCCAATGCAGTTGATAGCAGCGAAAGTCGGAATGATGTGCAGGAGCCAGCAAAGGAAAGGAGCGACTGCAGAGAAGGAGCAGCAGGATATCACGTCCAGCTGCTGTCCAAGGATATGAGAAGGGACTCCTCAGCCATGTGGGAGGAGGCCCGGGCGGAGGCATTGGATACGTTTAATGAATTGGACCGTGCTCTGCATGTGTGGCGGCAAATGGAATGGACACATTTTCTGTTTGGCTTTTTAATTGCATTAAATTACAAAATTTCCGCTACAGCAGCGCTGCCAAAAGGGTGGGAGGGGGGCTGGTGGTGGTTGGCCGAAACAGGTGACTGCACGAACATAACGGGAGTTGGGGCCCAGTGACATGGCCAAGCGAATTACGGGCTTTTAATTAATGTACTGACATGGAAATTTATGGCAGTCGATTTTAATTTATTGAACATTTGCGACGCCGTTTCGGCCGCTTTCTGCCCGCTTTTGGCCGCTTTTGGCTTGGCGCCTTGAATAGCGCACGCTCCCAAGCAAATTTATGGCCAAGTCATGCGAGCCAGTCTCTGGCCCAAAAAGGCGTGTGGGGCGTGCGGGCCGTGAGGGGCGTGGCTGACATAGTGCTGCGGAGAAGCAAGTTTAAAAGCAGAACAAAGAAATGGCTGCCATAAAATGATATTTATTTTTATTGTCGCAACATTATGAAATATTTACGAGCGTTTTGAATTTGATGCGAAGGACCAAAAAAAAACAAAAAAAAAAAAAAACAAATTATGTAGGTATACAATAAAATAATAAAAATACACACACACACTCACACACATATGCATGGATGTAGGTATGTGTGCATGTGTGTGTTTAGATAGATATCGTTTGCGATTCGGTTAATTTGGCGTCGTCAGCATTCTTAGTGCTTGGAGCGGCAGCGGAAGTCCTGGACGCGGACCAGCAGCAGCAGCGGCCTGTTCCTGTTGATGCAGTTCCTCTGGCGGGCTTCGCAGCTGCTGATCCAGATGGCGCGTCCGTCCTTGGCGGCCCAGCAGGTGTTCGGCTTCTGGTTGGCGCAGCCCTTCTCGATGCAGCTGGGCACATGCTTGCTGGGCACACGGATGGGCAGCTTAATGGGGCGTGGCAGTGGAGCACAGCGTGCCGTGCCGGTGCTGGTCAGCACATTGGCGCAATCCCTCAGGTTGACCAGCCTCAGGGGTGGCAGGCCGATGTTCCTCAATGCGCAGTTGCGCTCGCGGAGACGGCAGGTGCGCAGCCTGGTGCACAGGTTGGTCCTATCATCCCTGATGCACACCCGATCCTTGCTGTGCAGATCCTTGCTGGTGCACCGGCCCAGGCACACGGGCTTGTTTGCCTCAATGGATGCTGCCAGGACGACGAGCAGAACACACGAGATGGTTAGCTTGTACATGATTTTGTTTTAATTCGAACTGGAACTGGAACTGGAACTGCAGTTGAGACTGAACCTGTTGGCTGATGCAAGCGAATGTTGCTGATGATTAGCAAAGGTGTGCGGCTGCCTATTTATAGGTCCCCATCCACAGAATTCTTTTCTAGGAGCTGCTCCCATTTTCCATTCATGCAGCCAGACAATCGAATCCATTGATTCATAAAGCTAACAAAAAGTTTATTAAACAACCTGTTCGTGTGCTCCAGTGTTGTAAAACAATTAACCGCCATAGCTTGCGACATTATTTGCTCAGTCTAGAATATCTTTTGTCTGGATTTTAAGCATATGGCCGATTTTGGATACTTCAGAAATTTTTACAGATTTTAGCTTTTACGGACTTATATATTAAAACATGATCTTAGATTTTATTGTACCTATATACATATATATATATATAAATTATATACACTTCAAACTACTTTATAAAAAGGCATAAAAACAACATATTTTTGAATCTGCTTGCACACCTTTTTCTATTCTTCTTTACCATATTAATAATACACATGGTCACACTCGACCTGTCACTCATACGCCTTGTGTGCACCTGTAATGTTATTAAAGCCAACAAAAACTTCTTTTATTTATATTTGCTTGATCTATCAAACGCATATTAATTGAATTAAAAAGAGTAAATCATTAAAAATGAAAAATCAATACATTTTTGACACTCTTATTTACCGTGCAATATATACGGTCACACTTCATGTATATCACTCATACGCCCCGTGTTCATCTCAAACAAAAACTGATTTTATTTATATTTGCTTGATCTATCAAACCCATATTAATTGAATTAAAAAGATTAAATCATTAAAATGAAAAACAACATAATTTTTAAACTCTCTTATTTACCATACAATATATACGGTCACTTAAAATATCACTCATACGCCCCGTGTTCATCTCCAACAAAGACTGCTTTCATTTATTTTTCTCCTGATCTGTCAAACGCATATTAATTGAATTAGAAAGAGTTTAGCCATTAAATGCAGCCAATTAGCCATAAGCTGACAGTCAATAGCTTAATTATGTTGCCTGGGTCAATGGCACTTCCAGCTGTCAGACAAAAGCGGCGCATGGCAGTAAAGATGATGGCAACAACTGTTTTGGCTATCGTGCTCGGGCCAAGACCCTTTGTTTCGGCCCTGCCCATAGGGTATATAAAAGTCGCAGGTCTGTCAAAGGCAACAACTTCTTTCACGGACGCGGTTCGCACAGCAACAACATGCAGTTGACCACGTTAATTGGTAGGCAGTTCCGTTACACGAATCCTTAGCTTTTATTCATTCGTTTTGACCATTTCGCAGTATTCGCGCTGCTCCTGCTGCAGTCAACTATTGCCCAGGAGCCGTCCATTATGCCGGTTCGTCGCCTGCCCGCCGTCTGCCCCTTGCGGAGTCCGCGGGTGTGCGGACGGACGGCGAACGGCATGTGCCGCCGCTTCCGCAACATTTGCGAGCTGCTCAATGTGAATCGCGTGGACGGAAGCGGCAGCAACAGGCCCACCTGGACGCATGCCCCGGATCGGGATTGCCTCCGGGTGCGCAACGTGGGCGCGGCAAACGCCTTCTGGTGCCATCAGGATTGCCCCCGACGACCCGTCCTCTGTCGCCGGACGCCGCCCGCCCAGGAGATTTGCGTCCGCTCCCGCAATCTGCAGCAGTGCAAAGTGCTGGCCAACAGCTGCCAGCTGCTAAACAATAACTGCCACAATCGACCACGCAACAGTGAGTGAAGCGCCAGCCGCTAGCCAAGCTGCCACACCCCCTCATTCCTCATTCCTCGTTCCGTCTCTTTCTTGCAGATTGGCTGCCGGCGAACAGGCTGCTCTGCGGCCAGATGCGGCCGGGCGACAAGGCGCGCGCTTGCCTGCCTTTGCTGCCGACAATAAGGCCCACCATTGGGCCTGTGCTGCCGCGGCCGCCGACAACACCAGCGCCAACAACAACAACAACGATAACGACAACTCCAACAACAACAGCAACACCGACAACGACAACTCCAACAACAACAACAGAAACACCAACAACGACAACAGATACACCAACAACAACAACACCAGCAACAATAACGACAACAGAGACACCGACAACAACAACAACAACAGATACACCGACAACAACAACGACAACAGATACACCGACAACAACAACACCGACAACAACAACACCAACAACAACCACTCCAACAACGACGACCCCCAGACCGAATGTCAGCTAAGCAGCTGGCGAAGACGTCTTGCCTTTCCCTTCTTTTTTATTGAATAAATCGAACTACTAACACATATGTATGTATATGTAAGTGTGCTATATATTTGGTGCAGCATCCACTGTACGAATGCAATGGGCGGCCACGCCCACATGTTTCCAGCTGGCTGCCTTTTGGCGAAAATTATTTTATTGAACGCAATTGTTTTTAGCTTTGGATCGTTTGTTATTTCGCGGCGGCAAATTACTTTTTATGGCTGCCCAAGTGCCGCTTGTCGGGTTTACGTTAACGGTGTATGCCGTTGCTGCCGCTGCTCCCTTTTGTTGGCATTGCTGCCAATGTTGCCACAGTTGCCACAGTTGCTGCCGCTGCCTTTGCCACTGCCTTTGCCGCTGCGGCGGCTGTTTTCCAAATTTAATGGCTTAGAAAGCCATTTGCATTTTTTCGGTTGCCCAACTTTGTTGAACATTATTGACGCCGTATGTTGGCGCCGCTAATTAGCATTAGCTGCAGCAGCAGCAGCAGCAGCAAACAAATATTGTGGCAGCAATGTATTAAATTATGCAGCTAACAAAGAAACGGAACTTCCTTTAAGCAAACGCAATTTAAGTGAACGAAATGAATTTTCGGTATTTGACAGAAATATTATGCATATTAATAAATATTATTCACTGCAAAGAACATTGCTCAAATGAACTAAACGGATTCTGCATTCTGCATCGATTATTATCAGCGCAGCCTGAAAGTATGCAATGCATTACCTGCTAACCGGAAACCGATGGCAGCCATATTAGGAATGTGTAAGATTCCATTGCATACTTTGGCGCGCACTCAAAAATCAATGAGCCACAACTAAGATATGCTGAATGCATACGAAAATTGTTTTAATTGGCCGTTTCGCATGTTGTTGCACGCTGTTGGGGATGGGGTAAGGTATTTGAGTGGCAGCTATATTAGCTGTTGCCAGGTATGTCCGCTTTATTGCGTATTACTTGTACTTTTTTAAGGTACGCCAAAGCATATTAAAATTCCACTATGCACATATTTTTGCATACACATATGCAAACGCTATTTGCATATTGAAATTTTCTTGGCTTTTGGCCACGTGGCTGCCACACATTAATCGCCATTGCTGCTGCTGCTGTTGCTGCTGCTGCTGTTGTTGAGTGTTACACCGTTAGTTAGGGCGTTGACTGCAGGGCGTGGCACTGGCTCTGGCATGACAATAAGTACACTGTTGCAGCGACAGGCGACAAGCGACAAGAGACAAGCGACAAGCGACAAGCGACAGGCAACAGCACATTGTTGTGAAGTGCAATAAATTTGCATGCAATTATTTTGGTGTCTGGCGACGTTGACGTTGCCTTTGCCCCACTTTTCCTCAATTTTGCTCAATTTTGCACACTTTTGCTCACTTTTTTGTTGCACCCCTTTGCAATGTTGCAACAAAAGGGTCGGCCGGCCGGCCATTCGGCTTTCGAATGCTAAGCGCCACACCTGGCGTATACACAATTTAATTTGCCATCTGCTTACCTGCGTTAATTTGCCATTGACAATGCTGAGAGACTCGAGGCTGCCACGCACATTGCGCAGGCTGTTCTCCTTGAGGGCCTCGAGATGCGAGTGCGAGAACTGCAAATGGCGAATGTGAACGCCCGGCTGAATGACGTCCTGCGAGAGCGATGTGACGGACCGATCGAAGTCGTAAATGGAGAGCGAGTGTATCGGTGCCGAGATCCGTTCCAGCGTCGAGCGCAGCGAGAGGGCCGTCGTCCCAGGACACTCCAGAAACAGGCCTGCGGACCAAATAAGCAAATAAGCAAATGACCACAAATCAATCATCCTCGATAGAGGCCCATTTCAATTGTACTTGTAATCTATATCAAATAATCGTTGCACCCGATTGTTATTAGCAATCCAAACAAACGTCTCACACCTCAGCTCTCCGTTGAAATGGCCCTCGATTGAACAGCGCTCAAGTTGCCACACAGACAGGCGAAAAGGACATGCACTCTGCTGTTGAGTCTGGCCTAAGGACTTGTAGTTGCGAATGCGTGTGCTTCAAATTCTGCTTCCTCTTGCTTCACATTGAAACGGTAAAGTGATTAATCACCTTAAGCAATATAAAATGCTGTCAAAATTCTTGCAAGCTGCCTTTTCTATCAACTGAAGACTAGATTCCTATGTGGACCTACATATATCTTCTATAACAATTTAATTTCCCCTTTAAAGAACATTTAAAGCACAAGTCTTCTTTTGCATGGAAAGCTCATTAAAGCTTTTACTTTAAGCCAAAAGCTCAACTAGCTTTTTAAAACTTTATACGAAAATGTAATACATAATACAAATATTTGTAATATAAAAAATAAAATTATTCATCTTTTGGCTTTACTTTACATTACATTATGAAAAACGAAATTAAAAACCATATTTAATATAAAATATTTGAAATAAAATGAAAATTATTCATTTTTTGGATTTTTTTTTTTTAAAGGATAATTAACTGAACTGTAAATCAACATAAATGTTACTTATGGAAACATTATAAATAATGAAATTTAAAACCATATTTAATATTAAATATTTGAAATTAAAAAAAAATATTTATATTCATTGTCAGGCTTAACTTTTGATGATAATTAACTTAATTATAATTTGTATAAATGTTGCATATGTATTGTTGATATCGAAATTCTATGCAAAAATAAATTAAGGCAAACTTAAGGCTAAAAGCTTCATATGTAACTGAACTCTGTCCGTTTCCCTAGCCTCTGCTAAACTGTTGGTCATGCACGACTTAAATGGCTTAAAAGCCAGGAGTGCAAAAGTGCAGGAGTGCAGGGCATATTCGCATTCGGACTTGGCTTACAAGCCACTGTGAAGGCTGGTATCTGGCATCAAATTCTGCTCTCTAGTGTCAAAGTAAACAATCTTTGCATGCACACACACACACATGCACAGAGCTTGGCGTGATTTGTTGTTGTGCCTTTGCACACGTTTTTGGGTGCAATAAACTTGGCTGAGACTGGAGCTCAGATGCGTTTAATTAGCTCGGTGGGCCGTTTGCCACTTACCATCTTCGAACTTGTAGCAGGGACAGGCGGAGCTATCATCGAAGCTGGGGCACTCGATGCCCGCCGCACCGCCCCCTCCGCCCCCTCCGCCAGCACCACCGTTATTGACTGCGCTGCTCAGCTCGTAGTGAAGCTCTCTGCCAACGCTCTGTCCGTTGCTCAGCGAGCGGGCGAGGCGATGGGCAATAGTTGCTGTTGCTGCTGTTGTTGTTGTTGTTGTTGCTGCTGCTGCTGCTGCTGCTGCTGCTGTTGCAGTCATTGCTAGCATCAACCACAGGACAATCGAGGAGCAGCCAAGTTGATGTTGCTTGAATTTGGGATGCAGCACTTTGGCAGCATTATTGCAATTTGGAGGACGTTGTTTTTGGTCTCGTCCAAAATCGTGTTTCTGCCCATGTACTTGGGCTGCCTCTACAATTGTCCCTGTTGCCATTTGCTTTATTTGATGTCCTTGTTGTTCCTGACGTTGTTGATGTTGCCGCTGATTATATTCCGTTGCTCTTTGTCTACCCGGCCCAGTTCCCTGTGCCTGATTGGCTACTTTTGTTGACTTTCTGCATTTGGCTAATAAGTTTATCAGCGTTGCAGTTGCACTTGCAGTTGCACTTGCACTTGCACTTGCTGCTGCTGCTGCAGCTCCACTGCTACTCATGAACATTTTCGATTTCGAATTTCGAATTTCGAATTTCTCTGTCCACTTGCTTTTCACTCTCTGGTTTCTCAATCAATTGCTTTAATTAGCGCCGTTGCATCGCCGCCTTTTAATATAATTTTTTTACTTCAATTTTTCTTATTTGTTTTTTCACTGCTGTCACAAAACGCGCGCGTTTTCCGCTCGGTTTTAAACGCGCGCCATCTGCAAGTGAAAGAAAAGGAAGTGGTTTATAATTGAGTTCATAGATTGACTTTATATATAGATATGAATTCAGAGTCTGAAAATAGATTGCATTTGAATTATCATAAATATAATTATTTTAATTAGTTTTTATACTCTTTTATGCTCTGCTCTTATTTGTTTAGAACTTAATATAGAATCAAAATATGGTATAAATAATCGTGTTGAATGCAAGCAAGATGTGATTCAAGTGGATAAAACTCTTGATTTCTGTTCATAAATATGAATAGCTAATTACATTTAATTACATTTAATTATGCTTAACGATGTTTAATGATGTTGAATCATCTACTAGAGAAGACTTCAGCGAAGAGCAGCTTTTCATTGCATATTTTCACTCAATGCAGTTGGAATTTGTTTTCGACTTAATTTTATGACAATTCGCAGTAGTTTTTACCGCTACTGCTGCTGCGGCTGCAGATGCTGCTGCTACTGCTACTGCTGCTGCTGCTGCTGCTGCTGCTGCTGCTGCTTGGGTTAGCATTTTGGGCTAACAGCATTTTGTCATTTGCGCGCACTTCCGCTTTGGTGGTCGCCATTTTGTCGTGCCACTCAGCCGCAGCCACTCAGTAGTGGCTACGCCCAACCCCTCCCCCCTTTGGAAATTCTGCTCCAAGCATCAGTTCAGCATTATTATGAATTATTTTCTTGGGTGCTTTTCGCCACACTTTTTGAGCACTTTTCGTCTCCTTTTCCTTTTCCTTTAATACTGTGTTTTTTTTTTTTTTTTTTAGTTTTTTGTTGTATTTTTTGTATTTTTTATTTGTGTGTTTCTGTTGTTTTTTTTTCGTTTCTTCCCTTTTTCAATTTTAATGCCATCCGTCCCAAAGGAATTTGTGTCAAGTGCGTGAATTTTGCGGGTATTTAGTCTCGAGCGCCTAATTTACTGCCTTTCAGCAGGGGATGGGGGAGGGAAAGGGGGCGGCCGTTGTGCGTTGTGGGTTGTGCGGTCCGCTTAGTGGTGGGCGTGGCCGAGGCGTGCCGGTCACGTTTGCCATGCTATATTGTTATTATTTTATTACTTTTCCACCGTACTCACTCAACCCCCTCCCCCTATCGCACCCTCTTTCCTTCTGCCCCTCTCCCTTTCTCGTTCTCTCTTTCCTTTGGCAGCTGTCCTGCTGTTCGTTTTTCTAATTAATGCGTTTTTTTTTTCCACTGCTCTTGGCCAACATTCGCATTCAATTCCTGCGCCATTAAACGCAATTAAAATTATGGCAGCCGACGTCGCCTTAGCCGGAAATTTTGTTTTTGCAATAAAGTTAAAAAAAAAAAGGGAACGAACAAAAAAATTGCAACAGCGAACCGAATATTAATTATTCCATATTTCCGCTGGACCCAGCTAAAATAATAGAGCGGCGAAAAAACTGTATCTATATATATACATAAAAAAAAAGAACAAAATATATAGTTTAAATAACTGCATTAAATATTTGATTTCAGCTTCATGAAAGTCAAACCCTGGCCCGAAGGTAGAGTCGACCAAAAATATTTTATCCAAAAAATTACAAAATTCGAGCTGCGAGTCAAATAAACAAAATAATATATGCAATAAATAAATATATTTTATATATAGGAATATTAAAGCGAATCTCATTTTCAGAGATTTAAGCGAAAAATATGGGAAAAATCTCTCGCATTTTTCAGTGGAATGCGAAACAAAAACATAAAAAAAAAACGCGAATATGGGAAAGCTAATTAAGTTCGCTTTAGTCAATGAGAAAAGTTAATATTCTTGTTCTTTTAATTATTATCATATTTATTATATTTACTTGTAATTTTGTTTTTCATTATAATTATCATTATTATTAGTAGAATAATTACTTTTAATATTATTTTTATTTTAATTAGCATGATTATAAGTATTATTAGCATTATTATCATAATCATTATTATTAGTACTATTATTACTCACTTAATATTTTATCGGTATCGATAAGTGCTATCGTTAATCGACAGTATTGGTTAGGCAATAAATTTGAGTATCGGCCAGGCTTAAAGGGGATCGTTTCAAATACCATTTAGACTTAATGCCTGCGCGTTGTTAACAATTTAATTTGGTAATTAAATAGACTTTTAGTATTGGAAAACACCTGTGCCGTGCGACACGTCACTCGGCGAGGGGGTCGGGGATGGTACCGTTAGCGATTGCCCAGATGATTTGGCCATAGCTCAAATATGGCCATAACTACATTTTATGTCCCACATTCATCCCCCTCTGGCAATTTCAATTAGTGGCCATGACAACTGAAAAATTGTTACCACAATTTTGTGCCTCGATTTGCAGCTGAAACGCCGTCAGTTAAGAATTTGTCAGCCAGACGAAATGTTGGTCAACTGGCCGGCAGGCCAATCGCTCGATATACATATATCTATATACATACATATATTTATATTATTTACCTGTGTGCGTGTGTGTTAATCAAAAGTTAATTGTATGGCGAAAAATTGAAATGCATTTTGCCAATTCACGTGACGCTTGGGAATACGCAAATAATAAACAATTTGCAGCATTCAATAACGATATCAATATCAATAACAATAACAATTATAATCTATGTAAAAATAATAAAATTAACTACAATTACAAAGTGCAGTAATATTTGATCCGATATTTACTGTTAAATAGTTAAGTACGATTTACTTTCAACTAATTTGGGGCTTATGAATAAACGGTGAACGATTTTAATTTTAATCACATTGCTCTTAACTCAAAATCTATATAAGATATATATTTATATATAAGCTCATTATTTTATTCATTCTTTATCATGAATGGAATATAGTTAGACAACATGTATAAACTAGCCAGGGGATTCGAGCCCGATTCCTCATGGTTTAGTTGCCTGATTGACTCGTAATATTAAAAATCTGATATTTTGTGTTAATCGATCATTTTCGATGATCTGATAAACTTAAGCGTTGAACAATAAGATAATTTATAAACTTATCTAACAAAGACTGCACTAAATGTCAATATTGTATGTCATATTACATAAGCAAATCCAATCCTAATCGATAATTATCGATGATTGTTAACGATGGATTACAGTTAGCCAATCAATGAACTTATTCATATCATTAGAATATGCCTTATTACGCTAGCAAAATCAATCATTGATGCTTATCGATAATTATCGATGATTGTTAACGACTGATTACCGTTACGCTGTGAACAAAGCGGAACAAACTGCACTCAATGGGGAGCTCACCTGCTTGTCTGCCCCAAAAACGTACAAAAAACAAAAAAAAAATATGGGTGGGGGGAACGATAACAGTAACAAAATATGTGGGTTGATTTATATTAAAAGCCGAAAGCAGAAGCTGTAACAGAGCTCGAGCTCTGACAATAAAATGAAAAATTGCAAATTTCCATGCAGCTGCTTGCAATTGAATGCATCGCTGAACGAAATGTACCTAAATGCGAATATGAATATTCGTATGGATGCAAATATGGAAATCAGCAGCAGCAGGAGAAGCAAACAAACTAGAATCTGGCTGCGGAACCCACATTGAACAGCTCGGCCCCAATTACTAGTCCCCATTCTTGGCTCCCAGCTCCAACGAGCTGTGTGTTAATTAAAGTTGTTGTTGTTGTTGGTCGAAGTGGCAGCTTCAGTGTGTGTGTGTGTGTGTGAGTTTGTTTGGTAAAGCTACATGTTAAACAAAACCAACCAATCGATATGTTATCGATAACAATGCTTTGTTGTGTGCATTAGAGCACTTACTATATGGCAATGTGAAAGGCAAAATTAAAATTTTGATTGCACGTAGGGAAAACGTAGGCAACTGTTTAAATCGGTAACGGTCTCAAAATGCAACTGTTTTAGCGTAATCGTTGTAAGTTTTGATTAATTCGATTAATTACTGTCAGCGATTAAAGTGAATCAAAATAGATGAAGCATTCATAATTTGTCAATTCTGGGTGACAAACTGTACACCATTTGTTAACTCTACGGTCTAAAACTTGACATCGATATTAGTCGATTGCATGGAAGCTGAACAAGTTATCGATTACTTGGAATAAACTCGATCTACGTATGATATTAAAGAAGAACAAAGTTAAATGCTTGACTATTATAAATTGGGACAGACGGCAAAGAAATAATATGCTTTAGATATATATATAAATATATAAATTTGGATGCATTCTACTAGATAATTCCAAGAACCAAACTCAGATCTGAGCAGCGAAAGTTCTGGATGGCAAAAGATGAGCGATGAGCTTCCATGTCCCTCACTCTCTCATTCAGTAGCTTGTGGCTTGGGTATTACCTGGAGGGCGACTCAGCTGCAGCAATAGAATTATCATGAGTTGGCATTTGAAGCGAGGCGGGACTCTGTTTTGGCCATGGTCCAAACGCCCTTCGCCGAGACTCGAAAATTAATTGCAATTAAAAATCCAGTTGCCCCAGGCAATGAATACGACAATGATGATGATGATGATGATGATGATGATGATGATGATGATGATGATGATCTCTAATGCTGGCAATGACGTTGGCACTGCAGCTGTCACCCTCTCCCTCTTACACTCCCGCTTCTTCTCCTTCACCGTCTGTGACTGTGACTGTGACTGGGAACGAAGGCTCAAAGTCTGATCTCGGATGACATTCGCGTTGACAGCGCACACAACAAAGGAGTCTAACCGAAACAACAACAAAACAACTTTGTTAATAGTAGTAAGCATCTCATCATTCAGTCAACACACACACACACACATATACAGATGCATGCACACAGATGCAGGGAAATGCACCTGTGTTTGCTTTTACACTGTGCTCCAACTTTTGCCGTTTGGCCCCAACGCTCGGCTGCCTGGGCTGCTATTTCATTTTAATGACTCACGTGACTTTCACGTATCTCCTCTTGCAGGCAGTTCCCAAGCTTCCAGCAGCAGCAACAACAACAACAACAACAACAACAACAAAGTGATGGTAGTTGAAGCAGCAGCAGCAGAAGCAGAAGTATAATCATAATAATAAAAGTTATACACGTAACATGCTATTACATAACAGACACATAGTTACACACTCAGGCCCTGGCCACGCCCTCTCACACACACACACACACACACACAGAGAGGCAGACATTGCCTTGATATGGTTTTTTACTTAATTTGAACAACACACGAGTTGCCCGCAAGGCAGCGGCTCCAGCCAGGGGCGGCGTCTGCCAAGCAGTGGTAGGGGAAGGGGGTAGGGGGTAGGAGGTAGAAGAAGGGCGAGGGGAGGGCGTCTACATAAGTATGTGGGGGTTTTTATTAGCTGCAGATGCGCTACACTGGTTTACCTTTACCTTACAGCTCGGTCAATTTGCAGAGCCAGAGAAGAAGAAGCTGAAGCAGAAGAAGCTGAAGCAGAAGCAGAAGAAGAACAAGATGCCATCTTTATGTAGCTGCCACGACGTTTGACTGGTAATTGTGGCATGCCTCACTTTTCAATACTTGACACTTGCTTTTCCCCCTTCTCATTTTCATTTTCTATTCTTCTGCTTGTTTCTTTTTTTTTTTTTTTTTTTGATTTTTTTGGCAGTTAAGCATCCACTGGCCTAGAGTCCTGCTTCCTGCTTGCCTATCTCTAACTCAATGACAGGCCATTCATCAAATGAAGTCCGCAAAATATTGCGACGTGTGAATGGGAACGGGAACGGGAACGGGAATGGGAGTGGGTGTGGGTGTGGGTGTAGGAGTGGATAGTGGGCGTGGCATTGGGGTATGGGTAATTGGCCAATAGCCTGCTGCTCTATTTGAGGGCCTCCTTATGCGCTTTACTCACTGTTGTTGTTGTTGTTGTTGTTGTTGTTATTGTTGTTGTTGTTGCCGGCCTTTGACAGGAAACATTAGCGCCTGGTGTTTGGTGGCTGCCACACCAAATGAGCTGCAAATGTGGGCGTCAGGGGCAGGGGCAGGCTGCAGCTGTCTGCTTGGGGAAGGGGAAGAGGATGAGGAAGAGGACTCCAATCAGCTGTGATTGACAGCAGCCGGAATGCCAGCCGCTTTTAAGACAAACAATCCGGCGGTTTTTGTGGTTTTTAAGCGCAAAATGAAAAATGTCAATTTGACAGCGAACAAACGAGAAATGAAACCAAATCGACTCCCACACCTTACACTTTACACTCTACACTTTACACTTTACTTTATTTCACACATACGCACGACCAGGCCGGACCCTATCCCAGGGTATTCCTCAGTCCATCAGCCCATCAGGCCATCAGCCCCTCACCCCCCTTTTAAGTCGCTTTAAGTAGATTGTCGTGTTTAACTGACACATTGCGGTTGCCCATCATCCAACCCCGGAGCCGGCCCAGCGATGGGCAACCTGGCTGACTGGCTGACTGGCTGCTCTGGCTGGCCAACAGCTCACGGGTTTCTATTGAAAATAACAGAAATGGTTGTGTTTCGTTTCGCTTTTCATTTTGGCCATGGCTCTTCGCCCGAAGGCCATAAGCGGCAGCACCACTTTTCAAAATAGAACCGTGCGGGAAAAGCCAAAAGACCATAAAAAAGCGCGACTAAAACTAAACAAAACAAAAAAAAAAATAATAAAAACAACAGCAAGTAAGCCAACTCGACTAGCAGATACCCTATGCAGCTCTTAGTGACATTTTTGAAATATGTTTATGCTTGTTTTCCAGCTTTAAAAATGAATTTTCCCAAATATTGGGAATATAGGAAAAAGTGGAGGCATACAAAATGTGTGACTATAATAAAATACTAACTTTGATGACTGTAGCTTTTAAGATGTAGCTAGGAAAAACTAAAGCGTGTTATCGATAACAAGCAAATGAAAGAAGCTATCGAGTTTTTGAAACAAACTCCATCTGCGCGTGCTCTAGCAGAGCCTACATATAAAATTTGACGTCTCTAACTTTTACAGATGCTGAGATAGGCGCATTCATACATATGAACAGACGGACAGACAGACGAACAGACAGACGAACAGACTGGGCTGTTGATCCTGATCAAGAATATATACACTTTATGAGGTCGGCCACGCCTCCTACTGCCTGTTGCACACATTTTCACAAGCCATTAAAAATGGGTAAACAGGGTATAAAAAAAGAGCGAAAGAAACAATGTTACGTGCACATACTAAATAGCAACAGCAACAACAGCAACAACAAAAACAACAGCAGCAGCAACAACAACAGCAGCAACAACAACAACAACTTTAGTTGGTTAGCTTAAGAAACATCGAAGCGTTTAAATGGGTTGCGGCTGCAGCTCCTGCAAGGCGGAAGCCTCCAAGCAACAACAGCAACTACAATAACAACAACAGCAACTACACTAGCAACAACAACAACAACAACAACACCTTTTAAAGTGCGGCCCAGAAAAGGCAGCGACTGCAGCAATTTAAAGCCGATTAGAATTGATTATAATTAGTTGTTGACCACAACAGCAGCAGCAGCAGCAGCAGCAGCAGCAGCAGTAGCACCAACGACAACAACAACAATAAAAATAAAAATAATAGCAACAACAACAACAACAATCAGCAACACAACGACAACAGCTGCTGGCGACTTTCCTTAGGGCTCGGCTATTATTTATGCATATTAACAGGGAATGAAGTTATTTTTTACTTAAAATGACATTTATGTGCTTCGAATTCCTTATTATTATTACGGTTATAACTGTTTGTTATTGTTATAACTGTTATTGTTATGATTGGCGAACAGGGCGAACGGCTCGTGGGCGGGGTCAAGGGTCAGCTGTCCTTTGTATTTGGCTTGCCAAACGAGCAACTAAATTGGATTCATAATAATAGAATTTACTATCAAACAAATTACGCGTGCATGACCGACTATTGAATACCATACAATATTATCGAATGAGAAATAATTAAGTGCAAGTATAAAAATCTTTGCACTCGATCTCGAGATCTTTATTATATCTTCATTATATGTTGTACACATTTCTGGGCTGGAATACTTAAGAGCACTTGGGCTGTGCCACGCCCAGTTTCTCGAAAATGTGAACTCGCATAAAGCACCGGTTTTCAAGTGAGATGTAAAATCATCCATCTGACATCCATCCAACTCCTTCCCGGAGTACCAAATGGTAAATAACAAAATATGTGAAGTGACTTATTAATTGGCATCGGATGTCAACGGTAATCCCCGGGGGGAGGAGCGGAGGGGGGGAGGCGTGGCCAACTCTTTTAGCTGGACCAGAGTGTTGGACTCACAGAGAGCAGAATTCCAGGAAGGTCAAGAAATTACAGCTCTCAGACAGCAGCAAAGAAAACCCTCCGCAGTGTTCAAAATAGTTGAATCTTGTTTTTTTTTCTGCTTTTTTTTTTCGTGTTGTTTTCTTTGTTGTTGTTGTTGCTCATGTACATTGTTTTTGATGAGTCATTGCCAAGTTCAAATGTCATAGAAAAGGGGCAGCAGCGATGCAGACGACGTCGACGCCACTTGGCTTCATGTTTCCACGATTTTCCTGGTATCCGACTGTCGCCCGCTCAGTTATCGGTGCTTCTCCCTCTCTCTCTCTCCCTTCCTCTACCCTTCTTCCTCTTTAATATATGGGGGTACAAATATTTCATCTTGTCGTCACTTTGAAAAACAGAGCAGAGAAATGAATCGAGCAAGCATGTTGCAGTCGGGCACAACCGACTGCAAAATACTTGCTTAATCCAGAAAAAGGTTTGGAAAACATTTATTGTAGAATTTTTAGAATGAAAATCGTCTAAAAACTAAAATCAAGATCATGTTTTGCTTAGAATCAATTCTTAAGGAAGAGCAAAAATATTCCATAGATCTATTTATATAGCCAGTAGGCTGTTAGAATGTTATTTAGTAAAGCTTGTTTCGAAATCTTCTTTCAAAATGTTCTCAATCGAAATCAAAATGATAGATATGAGAGATAAAACTAGAAAAAGGATCGATTCAAAGATCTTTCTAGAAACTCATCAAATGTTTTTTCTCATATTTTCAGTTAGTGAAAATTTTTGATAATCGAGGAAGCTAATATACTCCTTTTACTCTATAAACGAGCATTAGAATCTAGAATACAAAGTAAAGGCCGAGCCCAAAAAACCGTTTTTTTTTTTTTTGGTGCAGGAAAACTTCAAAGTTATCGGTCTATCGACTTATCGGCTTATCGAAACTGGAGCAGTGAGTGCTGGAGTAATTCCTATTATGGGTAAAGTTCTGGATCTACATAAATGGGGAACTTCGATTTCGATCTGTTCTCAAAGTTTCTTTTGAATGCAATTCTCGGATCTACAAACTATGGAACTATAAACTTTGGTTTTATTTTTCTATTTTGTTTTCTGGCAACTCTGGCAAATTGTTGACCAAATTTTCGTGTTGGTCGAAAGCAAGTTTCGACCTTTTATCGTTGCAATTCATGTTGTTGTCAGAGTTGGTTTTCCCTTTTATTTTGTTTTTTTTTTTTTTTTTTTTTGCTTCTCCCATTCGTTGTTTTCTTTCGCTTTCGATTCTTGTAGGCCCAAAGCGCACTGAATCCTAAAAATGTTGTTGGCCTTTTTTTTTTTTTGGTTTTGTTTTGTTTTTTTTTTGTTTGTTGCTTTTTGTTGGTTTTTTGTTGCTGCGTATCGGTATTTGGCATCTGTTACTACTACATGCGGCATGTATCTGTATCTGCAGCGGTATTTGTATCTCTATCTGCGTCTGACATGCATGTCTGCGGCTTCCAGGCCAAGCCCCGGACCCGGCTGCCAGTCCCACGGCTGGCGGTGCCGGGTCTGGGTCCCGGGTCCGGGCCCTGTCGACGTGTTGACATGTTTATCATTGTTATTATTTATGTTTAGATTTGAATGTCAATGTCGATGGCATCGTCATGGGCATCGACATCGACATCGACATCGACATCGACATCGGCAACGGCAACGGCAACGGCATTGGCATTGGCATTCGATTGCAGACTTTTTCCCAGCGAAAATGGGGGGGTGGGGGGCGAAAGTGTTTTGGGTGCCGCATGTTGCCGGGGTTTATTGTGCGCACTTTGAACTTTGATGGCATTAAGTTGTCAATTTGGGTTTTGACTTACGCAAGACATAAATCGACAGCCGGCAGGCGGCTGAATTTCAAATGAAAAAAGGATTTATCTTGTTCTTGAATGTGAATTCATTCTTTCTTTTTTTTTTTTTTTGGTTTTTTTTTTGTTCTTTCTATTTTTTCAGGCCTGCCTGCCGATTGATATCATCTTTGCTTTATTTTTGTTTTTCTGTTTTTTTTTTTTCTTTGTTGGGGTTGCGAGTTTTCCATATGACATCGTTTTTTGGGGGGCTTGGCCTACATCAAAGTTGAATTCATTAGCTGGAGCAATTAAAAGGAAATTCCACTTTTCAGATTTTTTACTTTTCAAATTAAAATATTAACGGTCAACAATTAATTCACATTAATTAGTTTTCAGGAACAGAGAAAAAAAAAATACAACTTTTTCTGAAAGTGAAAACGAGAACCTTCAAAAAAACTACAAAACAGACCGAAAATAAAAAGCAAAAAAAAAAGTTGTTCAAAAGTGAAAATGAAAATGAAGAAGTGCCAAGAAGAAGACACAAGACATCAGCCGCACAGAAAAAAAAAACAAAAAAAAAAACAAAAGAAATTAATTTCCATTGAATTCCAAATGCCACTTGGAAGATGCTTCGCAACAACAACAACAACAACAACATTAACCAAAGTCAAACATTCGAAAGACAAAGAAATTTTTTAATTGATTTCACTTAAAGTACCAAAACAAAAAAAAACAAGCTGAAGAAGACAAAGCACAAGCAGCAGCAGCAGCAGCAGCAGCAGCAAAAGCAGAAGAAGAAGAAGCAGCAGCAGGAAAAGTATCAGCAAAAATAAAAAGCTGTTGTTGTTCGACTTTTGGGAAAGGCCTCCACCAGAACGTAAGAGCCATATCCATCCGAAATACACTTGACCATTAAAAAGTAAACTTCAACACACACACACACAGAGACACAGAGCGTAATGCTGGAGTCCAAGCAGGCATAATTGGCCATTATGTGGGCCTAAAAAACAGCAGCTGCCATTGGACGCCCGAAGGGGGAGGCAACATTGAAGAGGCGGCCAATTAAAAGTAGCGTGAAATACAATTTGGCAATGGAGCAGCAAAGTACGTCAGCAGCAGCAACAACAACAACTTCAAGTGCGTTGGTCGCCCGCCATGATACCCTGTAATCGACTGAAGATCTTTAATTTGTTGTCATTGTTGTTGTTGTTGTTATACATAAATAATATTGACAGTTATTCTTCATTACAAAATGTTTGAGAATGTTTCAACTAGATATTAAAAAAAAAAACAAACAAACTTGATTTTTAGTTTAGACTCCAGAGCTTAAGCGCTGACTATGCTTAATTCCTACACACAGCTCCCAGCTCGTAGACATCCATAAACCATACTTATATAGTTAAGAGATATTCAATTCTGTGAAGATCTGGAAGAGCATCTTTGATATATGTACTAAATATACCATATAAGAAAGAAACAATGAACTCCATTTGAATGTTTGTAAACTATCTTATGGTAGATTTTATATTATATAAATACCATATAATATTAGCTGAGACAGATTGCTAGTTTTGTTGTTGTTGTTGGATACTTGAACTTCAATTTCTGCTGTTACAAAGCAACTGCACACCATGGGAATACCCTAGTCGTGGGCATTTTCAATGGGTACAGGGTATCATAACAAGAACGTTAAAGGGAATTCATATTAAACCATAATGGATTCGAACATGTTGAAGTTGAATTTAGGGATTTCAATAAACTCACGCCCCATCAAACCAACCCCCAACCCCAATTCCCACCCCCCACTTGGAACTCCTACTGCCCTTCCGCACCATTAGCAAAATGGAAACAGAAACGAAATGCGAAACCCAGACCCAGCGGCTGTTGCTGAACTGGAGCTGGAGTTGGAGCTGGTTCCGGAGCAGAGCCTGTTATATTTTATATATATTTTATATTTGGTTGTGGCGGATTGCGTGAAAAGTTAATGTAAGCGGATGAGCTTAACGGAAAAGGCAGCGGGAACTGTGAACTGGGACTCGGAACTGGGAACTGGGAACTGGGAATTGGGTAAGGCTATTGGGAGTTCGTTCTTTGCGAGTGGTTAAGCAGAGACTTTAAGTCTTTAGCTGATTGCTACCGATGCTGTAGCACAGTGTAAGTGTCAGCGACTGAGTGGGAATCGGTTGCTCCTCTTTGACCTGACCTATGCCAAGGCGGATGCTCTAAAAACAATGCACAAAAGTTCAATGAAATGCGCTGACAACAACAACAAACTTGACAAATTGAAAATGTGAAAAAATAGAAATTGATTTTCTTTGAAATAGTTTTAGACAAACAACACAAAAATCATCAAAAGAATTTGTGTTTTCCTCTGGACGTGAAAACTGAATGAAAACTGTCGTCCGCAGTCCATGACTCAAACCCCCGACTTCGATCCCGACTTCGACCCAAACCCAGACCCTATAGAGACCGTTTATAAGTCCCATAGTTGGACCCATTCCGAGCTGCGTGTCTGACTCTCTATGTAAATTTCTCAATTAGTTGCACAAACAAAGCAAAGAAATCCATTTCCCTGCTGTCATTAATCATGCGGCCCAACTATCTATCCACAATTCCCAGACCCATCCCAAAGCAACTCAGCAAGAGTCCAGTTGCGGTTCCAGTTCCCAGTTCCCAGTTCCCAGTTCTCGGTTAACACTCGCCCAATTTGTTGGCCAGCTAAAGCGCATTGTCGAACCGAACACACGCACAGTTCCAAACAATATATACACATATACATATACATATACATATATTATGTATTAGTTAATGGAAATTTGTACTCAAATAATATCTTTCTAATACATTGATTTTCTTAGATTCTCAATGTTAGCAAGGTATATTATAGATTTGTTATCAGATAGAACTGAAGGAATTTCAAAATTAAATATATTTGCATTAAGGAAATGTTAGATAGAATATATGAAAAACATAATAGATGCAATCTATACTGTAATATATATGTTATAAAAATATATATAGGCAGCTTTACGTAATACGTATTGATGCAAGTTTGACATATTTGTTAAAATTATAAATTTTTGTTTTTATGAACAATATCCAAAAGAGTACTTTAAGCTATTTCCAAAAATATAATTATATTAAATCCAATAATTTGATTATTAAGTTATTAGTAGTCTGTTCTGTGGCACTATTGGTGCTAATCAATAATATTTCATTTATATAAAGTAATAATATAATATAATATAATATATAGTTTCTCAGCCCTATTACATAAGCAAGATATACACACATGATTCATAGATCATTATTTCTAATTCCACACCTAAAGTGACCAATGAAATTGACCATTAAACATGATCGAACTAATATTGTATAAATGAATACATTTGTACATATACATATGTATAGATATGTAAATCGATACTTGAACCGTTTAGCATTCATTTTCACAAATTATAGCTTCGAGCATTGAGCGTGGCTCACTTCTGAATAAGAAATCAACTTGTCTCAAGATAATCTTTGTGTGGACTTTTAATACCAGAGTCGTGGACCTTATAGAATGTACATTTGACTTGAATAGCCGGCAACAACACTATTTACAACACTAGCGAAAATTAATAGTAGCAGCAGCAGCAGCAACAACAACAAGAATCACAACTGCAGCTATTGACTCTGACACCGCGATTCAAAGTCGTTGCGCTCTCTTTGTCATCTGGCTCTCTTCGTCGCTCTCAATCGCTCTCCCGTTCTGCTGGCTCTGCTCAGATGAACAGAAAAACTCTGCCCGATCGCGCTCTTCGGCGCTCGCTCTCTTTGTCTCTCTTTGACGGCGCAGTGTCTGCCGCTGCCGCTGCTGCTGCTGCTGGTGCTGGTGCTGGTGCTGGCTCGGGGCCACGACGCCCGCACACATTTTCAAGCCTCATTCCATAAACAACTGTAAACGTGAACGGTAACGGTGCGTGCGTAGCTGCTCTGCCAAAACGTCATCTCGGGATCGTTAAACGGGGCTCATCCCCCCACCTACCCCCCCGACCAAGCATTTAACCAGCTAGGCAACTGAATCCGCACAGAAATGAAAACAGAAAATCGAAAACCGAAAATCAAAAACCAAAAAACAAAAACCAAAAATCGAAAACACAAAACAGAAACTAAATAAAATGAACAGAGTGACAAGTGCCGCAGAGCAAGAGATCGAACTTGTATTTTTGTTTTCTTTTTATCTAATTTCTATTTTTGATTGCTATTTCTATTTCTGTGGTGCTCCGTTTTCTATAATTTTCTACTACAACATTTCCTGGTATTTTAAATATACCGCACACTATATACGGGATGTACAAGTAGTTTACTTATGTTAACAGTTATGTGCAATCGCTCGGAACGTGCATTATTAATTTTTAATTCCAAATGCATTTTTTAATTTTTTTTGTAATTTTTTTTTTTCAAATATTTTTTGTCAATTCGTGCGCGCCAAAATAAAAATTGTAGCAACATGTGTCGCATTTAAAGAAAATCCAAAAACAACATAAGAAAACAAAAAAAAAAAAACGTTTCTTCGTGTGCATTTCTCTTTGATGGTGTGTTTCGCTTTGGTTTAAGTTTGACCCGATTCCTATTTGAATTTGGACTGTGTAACCAAACAACAAAAGCAAACCAAAAACAAAATCAAAAACAAAACCAAAAACAAAACAAAAACAAAATATAAAAGCCATGCGTATCTGTGAAAGGAAACAAAAAGCCAGTGAAATAAAATCAAATAAAATGCACAAAAAATGCTTAATTTTTATATATGTACATATATACACACACATATATTTATATATATATATATATGTTCATATACATATATTATTTATGTGTTGTGAAACACACGCGACAATTTTGTTGCTGTTGCCTTTTGCTATTGTTACAACAGCAACAGGCGCCGATAATTAATAATCTTGTGTGTGTGTATATGTATGCATATACTAAAAAAATACACACACACACACACATATATATATATATATAGGTATATGTATGCATACATGCATGTTGAAATTATAATCTTTACATTTTTGTTGTTGTCACAACAAAGTGCATATATGTATGTAAAAATATTTATATATATATATACATATATAAGAGTGTGTGTGTATGCACATACAATTATTATTTATTTTTTTTTTTTTGCAAATTGCATTTATAAACTTTCAGATCTGCCAATATATTTACATTACTTAACTATATATTTTAATATATATTTTTTATATTTTACAATTTTTACAGTTTTGTTTTGTAACCACTGTGCGTGCGTTTTCTGCTTCGTTTAATACACTATTTCAATTTTTGTTGCTGCCGTGTGAATTGTGACAATAAATTTACTCACTTATTTATTTATTTATATTTTTTTTTTCTGTGTTGTGCGAATCTTTCTTTGTGAACGGATTTATCTATGCATTTGTGTGGGTGTCTATGTGTGTGTGTACGTGCATGTGCATGTGCATGTGCATGTGAGTTTGTGTGTGTGTGTAGTGCCATGTGAGGCACTTGCAGTGCGACAGCAACAACAAACAGTTGTCATAATGAAAACAACAACAACAACAACAACAACAACAGCAGCAGCGACTACGAAAAAATGAAAGGCAACAAGCGACAAGAAAACTTTAAGCAACTAAACAAAATTTAGATAAAATACTACAACAACAACAACAACTAAATAAAAAAAAACTGCCTACAGCAGCAGCCACAACAACAACAACAAAAGCAACGATAATTAATATTTAGAGCGTGGTTCTAAAGCAACAACAAGCAAAAGCACAAAAGTGAAATAAAATAAAAATCAAAAGCAAACGAATCGTGTTTTATATTTATTTGTTTGCTAATTTATTTTACAATAATTTGGTATTAACCCAAAATCCAAATCTGCGAACGACAAAATAAAAACCAAATACCAACAAAAACCGCGTTGACAACAGCAACAACAACAACAACAACAACAGCAACAACAACAACTCATACGCAACAGTTGTTGTCTTTACTCTCTTCTTCATCGCCGTCTTCTTCTTGCGCCTGGGATATAAAGCAGTTAAATGTAAGTTGTTGTTTTTTTTCATTTCTTTTTTTTTTTATACATTTCATTTGTGTTTATTATAATTATAATATTTTTTCAGTTGTGTTTTTTTTTTTTTTTTTGTTTTCTTTGCTGAAATTGAAAACATGTTTTAAATGCAAATTCAATTAAGTTTCGGCTTAAGAGAGTCGAACGAAGAGAGTGGAAGGGAAAAAAAAAGGGGGGGGGGGGTGTTCGTCGGATTAACCGCTGCTGCCGGCCATTTGCAGCTAATTTGGTTAGCGCTCAGCTTCACACAATTGGGCGTATCCTTGTGCATGTGCATGTGCATGTGCCGTTATCCCCGGGCTATGGGCCTTACCCAGCATATGGAAGCGAGCTGAATGGACCTTTGACCTTTCCTCTAATTGCAGGCGCGAGCAGAGCAGAGGCGCCGCCGTTGCGCCGCAATTGCCGCGACTGCGCTTGCGGATGTGATTGCGGATGTGACTGGCTCGAGCTGCTGCTCTTGTCCGTTTTCCTTTCAATCAGCACAGGACACAAGATGTTTACTTGTTCCGTTTTTCAATTGTTCCATTTTTCAAATGTTCCTCTTCGGCTCTGCTCAGTTGTTCCGTTTCCAGTGCTTCCACATCTTAGTTATTCCGTTGATCAGTTGTTCAGATGTTCCATTTTTTAGTTGTTCCATATTTTATTTGTTCAAATGTTTCTTTTTTAGCTGTTCCAGTAAGTAGTTCAGTTGCCTTGTTGTTCAGATGTTTCGTTTTTCAGTTTTAACATTGCTCACTTGTTCCTTTTTCACTAGTTCCATTTCTTAGTTGTTTTGTAGATCAGTTGCTTAAATATTCTTTTCATCAGTAGTTTAATTTCTTAGTTGTTCCTTTTCCACAAGTTCCATTTCTAAGTTGTTTCGTAGATCAGTTGCTTAGATATTTTTTTCATCAGTAGTTTTATTTCGAAGTTGTTCCATTTCCACTAGTTCCATTTCCACTAGTTCCATTTCTAAGTTGTTTCGTAGATCAGTTGCTTAGATATTCTTTCCATCAGTAGTTCCGTTTCGTTTCCGTTTGTTGTTCCGTTGTTCAGATGTTCCATTTTCAGGTGTTCCATTGCGCAATTGTTTAGTTCTTCTGTTGCTCAATTGTTCCGTTGTTTAGTTCCTCAGTTTCTCAGTTGTTCCGTTTTTCAGCTGTTCAGCTGTTTAGCTGTTGAGTTGTTCAGATTGGGGATTTTGTTTAAAAGTGCGACCGGCATAAAGTGTGTTTTTCTCTATAAATACTTTCAAATTCAGTTTTAACTGGTTTCGTATGAAATATCTTCATAGTCAATCTTCATCTTGTGCAACGAGTCTTATAAAGAATAACTTATCTGTTCTTCAACTCTTAAACGTTCTTTCTGCTTTTAACTACTAATAGGAATTACTCATATACATATTAATTCCCATATTGTTAACTAGACTCAAATTTCTAGTAACTTCTACATGGCTTATAATAAGGTACAAATTCAACTATTCCAATGTTTTCTTTACGGGTGAGAATAATTTAGGCTTATATAATAGTTTGTTCTGTTATATCATAAATTAAGTTTTCTTAACTCGAGCTTCGTTTTATTAAGATCTTCCATAACGTTCTTTAAACCTTCTCCCATCTGTTCCTTTCCCTATCTCTATTTCTCTCTTTTTCTCTATTAACTCGTTAAATGTGTCTATATACCATGCCACGTAATCCCAGGCCATGTGGTCCAACTACAAATTTTAACCTAAATCGAAAGATGAAGAGTTTTCACGGCCCATTGAACCGATTGACCTTCACATGCGGCTTATCAGACAAATGTCGCGACAAAATGAACATTTGGCAAAAAACAAATCTTAATATTTGTATTGATGATGGGTATGCTTATGAGGCTGATGATGATGATGATGATGATGATGATGATGTCATTGGCGTTATCAGTTATCAGCGCGCTGACCGTGCTGTCTGTGTGTGTGTGTGTGTATGTGTGCGTGTGTGTGTGCCACAGTCAAACCGATCATTTCCGCTAGACTGCGCGACAGCCCTCATGTTCCCAGTGAAGCAACTAATTATATTCAACATTTGGCACTCGGTTCTCATGCCAGGGAGCGACCAAAAATTGTTGACATCCGATTTACAAATCGGATTCAGAGTTCAAATGTTTTTCCACCCGGCGTGGCATCCAAATTCATTATTAACTATTAGAAAGTGTTACAAACGGCACTCAAATCGAATTAAGCACTTCACCCACCCACACACTCACACTCACACACACACACACACACACACACACACACACACAGTCGCATTTGCAGTTAAAATAAATCACGAACTCATTTTCGTGAGGCTCTCAATTGTCTAGCCTGCAGTCCTCCGCCTCGCACCCCAGTCGGACTCTCGCCTCGCACCCCAGTCGGACTCTCGCCCGCTGAAATTGTGAAATTGGTTTTGGTAAAGGGTGCTCGCGGCTGTTTGGCCATACGGGATTGTGGATTGTGATTGGACTGGACTCGGTTCTGGTTGCGGCGCAAAGAATGCAAAGTACGTGCCTTTGAAGCCATGAAAGTGACCTCAGCTTCCGTTTTGTATTACGGCCAATCGTTACGGCAAGAGTTTCGGTTGTGCTTTTGATTTCGCTTTATTTACCAAATACCCAGCTGCACTTCAGCTGCTGTTCTCCCATCTCCCAGCTCCCATCTCCCGTCTCCCATCTCCCATCTCCCAGCTACCAGCTGCAAGAATTGTGTAATATTCGGTTACAGCCAAAACAGAAGCGAAGCGAAATTTTAACTGGTTGATTTCGTTGTTAACGACCAAAGGTCACAGAGCGGATCTTATGGCCAACCACAATATTGAACTGAGAGTACAAAAAACAAAAAAAAAAAAAACAAAAAACGTGGTTAATGCGCGACACACGATGAATTCTCAATTTCTCCATTGAACGAGAATTTAACTTCTTGTTTCCATGTTTTTTCTTTTTATATCTTCGAAAATAATCTATTTAATTAATTATTATTATTTGTTTTTTGCTCACAGAAACTTAAATTAGATTCTAAATTGTTAATTGACAAACTTACAAGCATTACCATTAAAAAAAACAAACCCTGTACCCATTAAAAGTGAGTTTTAAGTGGGGTATAATGGTTAATTGTAAGACAGGTGGCGACATCTCGGACTTTACAGAGTATGTCTGTATATGTATTTAGTTAGTTTTTGTGTAACTTTAGAGAGACTTAATTTTTAGATCTCAGAAACTTAACAGATATGCTAAAGTCTTTAGTGATCTAAAAAATAAATATTACAAACAAATTTAAACAAACAAAAATAAAAAATAGACCTAAAAAGGTTATATAAAGGTTATTTGTAAGATCTGGCTTTATAGAGTTTGTCTGTATATATCTTAACTTATTTTATGATCTTTAATTTTACAGACTTCTAATTGGACTTTAGAAACTGTCTTAAAGGTATGCCTAACTCATCTAAAAAATAAATGCAAATATTAAAACAAACCTTGAACCCATTAAAAATTATGTAAAAGCGGGTATATAGGTTATTTGTAAGATGATACCCACATCTATGGCTTTATAGAGTATGTCTCTACCATATAACTTTACTTATTTTATTATCTTTAATCTTAGAGACTTCTATTTTATAATTTAGAAACTCTCTTAAAGGTATGCCTAATGCACATGCTAAGGTCTTAACTGATCTAAAAAATAAATGCAAATGTTAAAACAAGCCTTTTTTTTATAGACTTAGGAACTAACTTTGATATACAATTAATATATGTAAAAGCTAAAATGTAAACTGATCTGAAACATAACTGTTCCTCGTAGCACCCACACATAAACCTCCGGCAGAAACTTCTCGCTGTTTATTCTTATTCTTTACTTTGGTCTAACTGGCCACAGAGTTCGAGACCATAATGGAAAAAGGCACCACACCTGACCTTTCCGTCCTACCTGAACGCCGTTTTGGGTACGTTTATATGTGTGTGTGTGTGTGTGTGTGTATTTGTTGGTGTGTGTTTCGACTAAATTGAAATGCCAAAACGCAAGTGGCCGCTGGTAAGAATCCCCGATTCCCGTTCCCCGTTAGCGGGCTCCGGCTGCCCCAAGCTGTGTTGCTCGTGTGCAGCGTTGCGTTGCAAGAGCTGCTGCTCGCCTCCTCAGCCCTCCGCCCACCGCCCTTCGCTGCCCCGCTGAGCGGCTGCGACGGTCAATTATTAAAGCATAAAATGCCGTCACAGGGTGATTCGCGGCCGGCTTGTGCCGCACTGAGTCATCGGCGTCGCCGCCGCCCGCCTAAACCCAGCGATGCGTCAAAGTGTCGACGAACGGGGGCAGAGAAGCCGGCAGAGAAGTCGGCAGAGAAGTCGCTGCGGGAATGGTAATTGACAGCGGGGGCAAGGACTGGCAGGCGTGACAGGGTACAGGTAGGATTGGGGTTGGGGTGGCGGGTGTGGGTGGGGGGTAAGACGTGAGACAGGCGGCGATTTGATTGCGGCAGCGCATGTTACGCTTTTGTGGTCATTGTTGTTGTTGCTGCTGTTTTTGTTGTTGTTGTTGTTGCTGCTGCTGTTGCCGGCAGCAAGCGGAAGCAGTAAACAGTTTGGGGCAGCGGCCGCCTAATCGCCGCCGATCGCCGCAGCTAGACGAGCTTTGGTTGTCGCAACTGGCCCACAGGTGCAGCGGTTGGCTGCCTCATTTGATGCCCCTGGCTGCAACAACAACAACAACAACAGCAACAACAACAGCAACAACAACAACAGCAGCTATTACAATGCGACTTTTTTTTTCTTTTTTATTGTTTTCGTTTGCCTTTGCTCGTAATTTACATTACACTCCATGGCCGACAGTCGTCGTTTGTCTTTCTTTATGATGCCTCCACGTCTTCGTAGTCGCAGTCAGAGTGGGTGAAGGGGGGGGGGGGTAGAGTAGGGGAGCGGGCTGTGTGGTACGCTTCTTCCGTTGCTGTCGCTGCTGCTGCTGCTGCTGCTGCTGCTGCTGGTGCTGCTGCTGCTGATATAAGCCAAAGCTCAGTCGACGTCACAGCTGAATGCGTCGGTGCTACTTCCGCTTACAATTGTTGCTGTTGCTGTTGTTGTTGTTGCTTTCTGTTCTCTTCTTCTTTTATTACACTTTATTACACATTTTATATTCCGTTTTCATTTCTATTTCCACTGCTGCTGCTGTTGCCGCTGTTGTTGTTGTTGTTCTTGTTGTTGTTGTTGTCGCCTATGTTGCTGTTTTTGTTAAATGATTTAATTATTTTAAATTTTTGTTGTTGCTGCCGCACTTTGCTGCTGCTTCTTCTTTCTTTTATTTTTACGTGTTTCTGTTTTGCGCTTTTTGCTTCTTTTTGTTTTTTTTTTTTTTTTTGTTTGTGTCAGCCACATTTGCATGTGCGACCAGCCACGCCTCCCTCAACACACACACACACACACACAAACGCCTGCCCAACGGCCAGCAAACACGTTACGTATGTAAGTGTGTGTGTGTGTGTGTGTGTGTGTTGGTTGCTCGGCATGTTATTTGGGAAAGCATAAAAATAAACTGAAAATTAAACGTTGTCAACCGCAAATGTGACAAGCACTTAATTTTCATGCATGTAAAGTGCGACAAGTGGAGGCCAAAATAGCAGGAAGGCAAACAGCGACTGGCCAGGATTGGCCAACAACAGTTACTCACACTCGCACACACACACACACACACACACACCCATACCCATACCCATACCCATACCCATAAAGCCAGGCGACAAGTTGTTTAATCAATTTCTATCGAACTGATTTCAAGATTTACTTAAATAACCACATTTTCGAAAATGAGTTATAAATAAACCAATTATATTTTATCTTTGTTATATAATTTAAAAAAAAAGAAAAGAAGTTATAAATATTCCAATTAACTTTTATCTTTGTTATTTTTAGTTAAATAAATATGTTAAGCTTAAGCATTTGGTTATTCAATCAAATGGTTTAATTATAATAAAAAAGAAAACTTGCTTATAAAAGAAAACATATTTTAAATTTAAATATAAAGATAGAAAGAGAGAGAGAGAGAGAGAGAGAGAGAGAGAGAGAGAGAGAGAGAGAGAGAGAGAGAGAGAGAGAGAGAGAGAGAGAGAGAGAGAGAGAGAGAGAGAGAGAGAGAGAGAGACAATAAGAGAGACACTTAACAAACCACATTTTACAAAATTAAATTATTAAATTAACTTTTATTTTAAAAAAATATATAAATATTTCATTAAGTATTATCTTTGTTATTTTTATTAAATACTTTAAACTTAAGTCAATCAAATGGCTTAATTATAATATGAAAGAAAACTGAATTAATTAACACAAGAAAAAACAAAAACAACAATTTTAATTTTAATATAAATATAAAGATAGAGTTAGAGAGGGACAGAGACAGAGAGCATTAAATAAGTGGCAAAAATATTTGCTAATATTTATTAATAAAATACATTTACTAGCATTCTATTTATAATATTTATTTAAGATTTGAAAACAAGCTCTTGAAATAATCCTCAGCTAAAACAATGCCCAATTAATTTGTTAATTTTTGAGATGTTATAATGAGCTCTTAAGTATTTAAAGCAGTCAGCGAGGGAGAGAGAGAGAAAGAGAGAGAGAGAGAGAGAGAGAGGAAGAGGAAGCTAGAGGTTATTAACCTTCGTGTTTTACAAACATTTTTCTAGGGTTCTCAAATGTTCGCACTAAACAAATGCGACATATTTGTTGGCTGGCCAGCTGTGCATCCCATGCACCTGTTTTCTATGTGTATGTGTGTGTGTGCGTGTGTGTGTGTGTGTGTCAAGTGTGAAAGCATATGTTTTTACAATGCTAACGTGATGGAAGCTGCGTGGAAGGGGACGAAATAGAGCGGAGCGTGTGTTGTGGCTTGTGAATGCTGTTTGTACGGAATGCCTAGCGAGGGGGTGGGGGTGGGGGTGTGGGCGTGGGTGTCGTCTCACTAGCAGTGGAGAAAATTTGGGGGGGTGCGAGGGTGTGGCAGTGCAGGGATCACTCTCATTGTGCATTGCAGTTTTTGGTATGCGCAAAATGGAAACGCGTGTTTTTGCCCGCCACACTTGTCGCTCTTGTTGCTGTTGTTGTTGTTGTTGTCAGTGGCAGGAGCAACAGCAACAGCAACACGGGTGGCAGCGGCTGGAGGTGGCGCATGTTCATGCCGAGGTAAGCCGAGGTGCCAAATGGGAAATGTGGATTGGCGCAGCCGGAAGATGGGGAGGGGGAGAAAGTGGGGGATGGGAAGAAAGTGGGGGGTGGGGAGTGGGGCCAACAACTACGTTGGCATCCGTTACAGCTGTTTGCGGTAGCCGGCGCTGTTTTGGTTGACAATTCTCGTTTGAATTTTGGCCCTCATATTATTTTTGTTTTGTTTTATTTTATTTTTTTTTGTTTTTTATATATTTTTGTTATCGTGTCCTGTTGTTATATTTTGGTGCATGCTGCTGGTGTTGTTTATTATTCAGTGTGTTGTCTGCTCTTCTTCTTGTGAATTGTGTTTGTATTTTTTCTGCTTGCAATTTATGACTGCAACTGCAACTGCAACAGCAACAGCAACAGCAACAGCAGCAGGAGCAACAAATAATTTAATTTCTTAATACAATTATCCATAAAATAAACACAGTTATTAGCTAAGAAAGAAGAAGAAGAAGAAGAAGAGTAGGTTTGCTTTGATTTTGATTTTGATTTGGAATCAAGTTTGTGTCTTCTTGCATCGCACGATCAGCCACCAGATGTTTGCAGCCAGGGCTATGCACAGCAACAACAACAACAACAATAACAGCAGCAGCAGCAGCAACAATTGCTGTTGCATTGTATTCTCGTTGGACGGGGCCAAGAGTCGAGTTATGTGAGAAATGTATTAAAATGTGTTGCGACAGCGAAATGCAAGCATGCCAATTGCCAGCAGCAGCAGCAGCAGCAACAGCAGCAGCAGCAGCAGCAGTAATTGCCCCCACCCGCCGACAACTATAGCTGGCAGCCCTCCGGCTTAGTCTTCGCCCACACCAATGCCAGCAATTGCAGCAGCAGCAGCAGCAGCAGCAGCAGTTGTTGTTGTTGTTGTTGTTGCTGCTTGCTGTGTGGCATCTTCTGCAGCAGTTTCCCATGAACTGATAGCGCCCTCTTTGCTGAATGGGCGATTGGCCGTGTGACCGCCGCTGACATGTTGCTGATGCCTTCGGCAGCAACACAAGCAACAACAGCAACAACAACAGCAACAGCGGCGGCAACTAATAAGAGCAACAGTAGCCGCATTGTTGCTTGTTGTTAACGTTGTGCGCTGTCAATGATTTTGTGGTTCAAGCAATTCAATTGAAAATGCAATGCAATGCATTAGGCGATGAGGACGAGGACGAAGACGAAGACGAAGACGAAGACGAGCACGAGGATGGGCTTGACGATGATGAAGAAGATGACGATGACGATGACGATGGCGATGACGAAGGCGATGACGATGAAGATGGCGATGGCGATGGCGATGACGATGACGATGTTGCTGACTGAACAATGCGAGTCATGGGTGGGCCATGGATCAGGCCAAAGCTGTCCGCCGATCACGACCGAGCAGCCCTTCTCATTGTTGTTGCTGTTGTTGTTGCTGTTGTTGTCGTGCAGTGGAACGTGAGATGGCAGATAAATCAATGCCGGCCACAGCGGCAATATATGCGGCATTGTTGTTGCTCCACATTCAAAATCATTGAACTAATGAGCGGCCCTGTTAGCGGCGGCAGCCGCAGCAGCAGCAGCTGCAGCCGCAGTCGCAGTCGCAGCCACAGCTGCAACATGTTGCTGCTAAAGAAGACACACGGCAGCAACAACAGCAGCAACAGCAACATCAGCAGCAACAGCGGCAACAATTGTGATGATAAGCAGAGCCATAGAAAGTTTAATGACTTCAACAAAGGCACAGCGAGAGCGAGAAAGCGGTAAATAGAGAAAGAGAGCAGATGAGTGTCGGAGAGACAGAGAGAGGGCGAGCGAGGGAGAACGCAATCTTGTGCCAACTTTGTCTAATCGAAATCGAAAACAAGCCGCAAAAAAACAAAACAAAACAAAAGCAAAACAAAAACAAATACAGAAAAAAAGACATGCATCAGGGGGAACGTTGACCTCCATTAAACTGATCGTCGCCTCCTCCAGGGGGCGGGCAGGCGCTGTGGGTGCGACAAGGAGAGCGCGCTGCACGTCAGCGTGTCACATATATTACAACTGCTGCGCAACTGAGCGCGCTTAAACAGTTATAGCTGCGACCACAGCTGTGGCTGCAGATGTGGCTATAACTACGGCTGAAGCTTCGACCAGTCCAGGGGGTAGAAATGTGGCTATAACTATGGCTACAGCTGTGGCTACAGCTATGGCTACAGCTATGGCTAAAGATATACGTATAATAAAAGATGAGCCTGATCTATGTGGCTATAGCTATAGATCTGTGGCTATAGCTTAGGCTAGCTGTAAGATGTGGCTATAGCTAAGGCTAGCTGTAAGATGTGGCTATAGCTAAGGCTAGTTGTAAGAGGTGGCTATAGCTATAACAACAGATGTGGCTACAGCTAAAGACATATGTGCTACATTTGGCTATAACTATAGCCAGACCAGAGCGTAGAAATATGGCTTTAACTATGGCTACAGCTGTGGCTACAGCTGTGGCTTCAGCTATGGCTAGAGATGAAGCTGTGGCTATATAATGTGGCAAAAGCTATAGCTACAGCTATGGTGAGAGATGTAGGTATAGATTTGGCTAGAGTCATGGTTAAGGATTAGATGTGGCTATAACTATGGCTAGAGCAGAGGCTAGACATGTGGCTACAGCTATGGCTAAGGATGTGTCTATAGCTATGGCTAGAGATGAAGCTATAGCTATATATTGTGGCCGTAGCTTTAGCTACAGGTAGAGATGTGGGTATAGATTTGGCTAGAGTCATGGTTATAGATATACGTATAACTAGAGATGAGCCGGTTATATGCGGCTATAGCTATAGAGCTGTGGCTAGAGCTATGGCTACAGATGTGGATATGGCTAGAGATATGGCCAATGCTGTGGCTCTAACTATAGCTGGAGCTGCGTCTATGGCAAGAAATGTAGCTATATCTACGGCTAGGGATGTGGCTATAGCTATGGTTAGAGCTAAGACTCGTGCTGTGCCTACATCTATGGCTAGATTTGTGGCTATAACTATGGCTATAGCTATGACTAGAGCTGTGACCAGACTAGAGGGTAGAAATCTGGCTATAACTATAACTAGATATGAAGATATATATATGACTATAGCTAGATATATGGCTATAGTTATAGCTATAGATGTGGCTGTATCTATGGCTTAAGAATGTTTCTATATCTACGGCTAGACTGTGGCTATAGCTATAGCTTTATCCTGTTTAAATTAGATGTGGTTATATTTTTATAGCTAGGACTATAGATATGGCTAAAGCAATATAGCTAAGTTTAGAGCTATTTCCAGCGCTGTGGCTGCAGTAATAGTTCGGGTAGTGTCAAAATCTAAAACTACAGCTAAGACTAGAAATGTTCAGATACAACTTTAGCTATAGCTATAAAGTTAACAATTTAGGCGAACATCTATTATGCCTGCAAAGCCAGAAACTGACTTGACGGCACAGCTGAATAGCTGAAGACTTAACACTAATTTTATTAGCAGCAAGTATGACTCTGGCTATAGCCAAATAGTCGAAAAATTAGTTCAGGCTACAGCTGAACAGCTCAAGAGTGTAAAACCACGAATATAGCTATAGCTATAATGACAGATTTCTTCTATAAAAAGTTCTATAAAAAAGCATTTATAGCTATAGCCAAAGCAAGAGAATAAAAGATTTCGCTGCTATATAGCTATTAAGCCTTAACTTTGGAAAATAAACAGTTGTTGCTTAGCCACAAACTTGGCCAATTTTACAGCTAGCGTTATTTTTATAGCATCTGTTATGACTACGACTTTTGCTATATAGCCGGATCTTTCGGTGAATAGCGGTTATACAAACTTTTGACCCACAACTGAAACGGATTTTGGATGTCCCTGACTTGGAAACAAGCTGAATGGCTGATTGGTAGTGGCGAGAGGGAGGGGGAGGGGGAGGGAGAGGGGAGTCAAGCGGACTTCTCCTTGTCATTGTCAGTTGCAATTAATTAAGCTTTAATCATGTCTTGGCCATGCAATCACTTTCGTATCTGTTGCAATCGACAGACGCAGAGTTCAAGCTGCGGGCATTCAAGTTTCTGCTGCACTCGCAGCTGCACTCATGAATGGCTTAAAATGAGTCGCACCACTCAATCGACTCGCACCACTCGCACCACTTAAGCCACTCGCAGGCGACATTCATACTTTAAATTGGAATTATGACTGCATTAAAATTCGTTTCATTTCTTTCCTTTTGATCCACATTGCATCCGCATTGATATGAGACATGTTTGTTATCGATTGTTCGATTCATTTTCGATAAGTCATTAAATTAAAAGCCACTCGCAGCGATATTCATATTTTAAATAGGAATTATTATTTCTTTTTTCTTTCTTTGTTCGATTAATATTTTGTTTGATTGTTCGATTAATATTCGATATTCGACACTTGCAGGCGACATTTACATCTTAGCTGGGAATTATGATTGAATTAAAATTTGTTACTCCGTTCCTTATGCGCATTGGTATGCGACAAATTTGTTATCGATTGTTCGATTAATATGCAAAAACTTTCTATAAAATTATTATCTTTCTTAGCTGCAAATTATGATTGCATTAAAATGTAATCGATTGTTCGGCGTAAATCGATTAATGATCGATAACTTTTAATTTGATATATATCTGTGGGATATATATAGATCTTGCATATGACATTTTTTGATTAGCTTAATAAATATTTGTTAGCTATCGATCTTAATCGATGTCTTGGAAAGTTATCGATAAATATGTTAAAGCCAAATCTTACCTACATACAATTGTTATCAACTAATGCTATTCCGGCATATATAAACCGGGTTACATTCAGAAAGAGAAATAGATAGGGTGAGAGAGAGAGAGAAAATGAGACTGTGAGCTCTAACGAAACTTATTCGCAGTAGCGATCCAATCTTTAAAAGCTTCCAAAAAGTGTTCCCCGAGGACTTGCGGAATGACGTAACTCTGTTTTTTAGATATGGACTTGCTTAACGAACTGCAGCTCTGATTTCGACGCAATTAGCGTCGATAACCCTTTTCGCAGAAGTTTTCATTGCTCATAAATTTTAACGCACTTTGCTATAATGATATAATAATCACATATTATTGTTGTTGTCCAAGTGCGTTTTTTTTTCTTCACTTTATTGCCCAAAGAAAACAAGTTAAAAATTTGCGTTTAATTTAAAAGTATTTTAAATATTTTTGCAGTATTTGTTGTTGTTGTTGTTGGTGTTGTTGTATTTGCATAAGCGCAAATTATGAACGGCAATAAAAAGTAACGAAAACAACAACAACAAACAGCAAAGATGGCAAAAAATTAATAAAAAGCCGACAAGACTGAAAGATGATTGCAAAGGTCTGAAGCGCAGAAGCTGCGCGACGTCGGCGTCGGCGTCGGCGTAGGCAGCGGCGACATTGCTTGGCGCTAATTTGATTTTTGTTGCTTAATCGGCGCCGCAGCGACTGCAGTTGTTGCACTTGTTGTTGTTGTTGTTGTTGCTGGTTGTGCTGCTGCTTCTTCTCTGGTTGTTGTTGTTGTTGCCGTCTGGGGAGTTACATTTTGACATTTAAACGTGTTTTCGGCACTTGACGCCGACCGTTATTGTTGTTGCTTCTTTTTTTTTCCACATTTTGCTCTTTTGTTGTTGTTGCTGCTTATTTTTTGCTCTCTTCTTTTATTGTTCAATTTTTATTATCTTTCTTGATTTGCGCTTTGCTGTTTTTATAGCGCTGTGTGCTTAAGCTTTGCCGCCTTGCCTGCTGATTTTGTTTTCTTTCTTTCTTTCTTTTTTATTTTTCTCTTTAATTTTTTTTTCTGTCGGTCTTCGGTACAAGTTTTCACCACTGTTGCCCACAGCGCCAACCCTTGCCCAGCGACAATCTGGGCAAGGGGTGTGAAGTGAGAGGGGGGGGGGGGGGGGTGGGGAGGGGCCTTTCTGGGTAGGAGGGAGGCCAACCTGAAAATCTGGTGTCCACTCATAGAAATTTTTCGGCTGAATGCAAATTTAACTTTTATTGTTTGTCATGTTTTTTGTTTGTTTATTTGTTTGTGTTTTTTCTATATGCGTGCGTTGTTTTTGCTTTTTATGCTGCAGTAAAATACAATTTGATTGCAATTTGGCACAGTGTATGCACAGTGGGCTGGGCTGGCTGCGACACTGAATGAAATGATCCTTGGGAGCGGGCCGATAAATTGAATGTCAAGTTGAAATGGCAGAAACCTGTTTGATTTCAAATCAACGGCATCCCAAATAAAGATTGAAATAGACACAAGGCAGTGCGTGCGGGGGGGCGTGGCAATTTTTTTTTTTCGTTTTTTTTTTTTGGGTCGTCTCGGCTTGGCTGTGGGCTAGGGTATGGGCTTTTCCTTTTTGGTTTTTCGCTTTGGCTGCCATCGATTGGAGGCAAACGCTCATCGAGGCGTAGAATTAAACTGTCAAATTCAACAAATAACTGGATTTGTTACATTGAATGCCGCCGCACGAGAAAATCGAAAAAAAAAAATCGAATATATACTATATATGTATATATATATATAATTTATTTGTGCCCGCACATGGGTCAACATTTTGCCAGGAAATGGCAAATGGGGGGAGGAAACGAGTCCAAGCTTTAAACTATTTAAGTACAGTTCCACTTCCATAATATTTAAAAAAAAAAATAATAATACAAAAAATAAAAATCATGCACTGATAACATTTATACATACATATATGTATATTTGTAAACAACTTTAATCATCGCTCGATTTGGTTGGTTGTTATGTCAAATTCGTATGTAAGAAAACAAAAGCTCTAGCTGGAATTTTACTCAAGGTTTCATATATGGGGTATATATAAGTGTCTGATAGGCCCAACACCCACACTTCCTCTTAGCGACAATCGACGCAAAACATTTGCGCATTTAAGCTTTAAGCTTTAAGGTTTTTTTTCTTTTTATTTTCATCCAATTCAATTTCAAGATAAGATTATGTCAACAGACCGGAAGTCAAACTAAAATTTTGGGAATCATAAAAATAGTTAAAAAAAAAAACACTTCAAGTTCATTCTCAAAAAACTGTTTCTATTACCATATTTAAGTGGCAGAGAAAGCAGCATTACCTAAAACTTTAAATTCGTCTAACAAAAGCTTTTATTACCATTTCATAGAATGTGGAAGATCATAAAAACTGCTATAAAGCACATTAAAACATTGTGGAAGTCGAGAGTTCGTTGTACAAAAGCTTTCTTCCATACTTAACTAGCAGACAAAGCTATAAAAGCACATTAACATAAATAAAAAAAAATAATTGAAATTGGTATAACAAAAGCTTACGATTACCTTATCGGAGAAGACCGGAAGTTAAAGCATGATTCACATGGTTACGTAAACCCATTTAAATATTGAGAAAAAATAAAAATTTGTAAAACTTTAAGTGGGGATTACATAAGCTTTTATTGAAATAAAGTTAATTATAGGCAGGTCTTAAGCTTTTCGGACGTCGTGTTAAAAGCTTTATTTAATACAGATTTCAAAACAATGTTTGACACCTGGAAAAGGGCCTTTAAAAAAAAAAAACACGAATTTAATCCACTTAAACAAAATTTAAAGCTTACGCAGCTGCAAAAACATTATTTAAAGTTGATTAATTTGATGTGATTTCTCATTTTTTCTCATATTTTTGTATTATTTTTTTTATATTTTTTTTTTTGCTGTTTTGTTTTGCAGCAATCCTGCAGCTGAAGACAGCGGCGCGTGCGAGCGAGAGGGAGAGCTTCACATCCTGTGCGGGAAATTCTCATCTACTCAGCAAAAAATAGAGAAAAAACCAACAACAACAACAAGAAGAAGGAAAAAAAACAGTTGGCGTTGCATTTGGTATTCCTGCTGTCATTTGACATTTATGTCGCCTGCATTGGGGTGAGTACAAAAGGATAAATAGGGTGGTGAATGTATCTCTGTGTGTGTGTGCTTATATAAATGTATTGGTTGATTTTTGTTAATTTGTTGTTTGCGCTGATAAATATTAAAACGCGAATAGACTAGGGGTAGAGAAGGGTGGGGGTTAGGGGAGGGGCTGTTGCAACCTGCTGCTGATTGTGAATGGCAGAGCTTCCCTTTTGATTGGAATTTATTTAAATATAATTTTTTGCGCGCTGCTGTTTTAGTTGATTAAACACAACTGTTTACGTGTTGTTCGCTTTTCGCTTTTCGCATTTTTCCACATTTTCCCAGAAAATGCATTTCCCAGGCCAAGCTTTTCTTTATCACAATTGCCATAAATAACGCGTCTCCGCCGAAATGTTGCGCTATGCATAAATATTGCCAATATTGTCGATATCGGTAACAGCAACAGCAACAGTTGCTGTTGTGCGTGTTGCTGTTGCTGTTGTTGTTGTACAAATTACAAAAACCAAATTAATGAACTCTCGGCGCTATTAAATTGGTTCAATAACATTTCAATTGCGTTGACATAATTTTAATTAAAATAAAAGCAACTACAACAATATTATATATATATATATATATATATATATATATATATTTTACCTGAATGAATACCCGCAATGAATTTTAAGTGCAGGGCTTCGAGTTCGCTGAGCTGTCGAAATTGAATCGAATCGAATCGAACCGAATCGAATCGAACGGGGTTATCCAACCAAAGCTCATCGCAATTTGCATTTAATTGCATTTACCAGGGCTGCATGCCTAATGCCACCCCCACCACCCGCCAAACCCCAAACCCCAAACCCCATTGATAGCCCCAGTTAATGCCAAACACGCCGTCAAGGTGGCCTCCAGCTCCACTGTCCCACTCCGGTTCCCATACAAAAGTCGATTCTCCAGCGATTCTCCGGCGATTCTCGCTCTGGCACCCGGAAGCGATAGCCGAGCGGCCAGATAACTGGCCATGTGGCCGACTACAGTGAACACTCGCCATACGGAATACGGAATACGAAATACGAAATACGGAATGCAAGATACAGAATGTGGAAGAAAACAAGCAGAAGCAGCAGATCAATGTTGACGCACTTGCCCCCTGTTGCAGCTCTTTTCACTTGCCCCCTCAGCAAATATCTCCAGATTGCGCATCGGGTGTGATCGACTAGCGGATGCTCTGTTAATGTATTCATATATTTAACCTTGCTGCATATTGCTTTAGGTTAACGGAAATGTAGACACAATTTTATTGGCTTTCTAATGAGGATGTGCTAGACCAAGACATACCCCTTAAAGTGAGTTTTTATTTTTAGGAAAAGCTTAGTTTGGTGTGCAAATTGCATTCTACGATAATACGAGTATTACATTTGCATTTGTATATCGAGATCGATATTTATCGGTTTAATGTTACTTCTGTAACGATCAATAATTTTTAAGAAATATACCCGCCTTTCATAGGGTATTATTACGTACGTCTGTATCGGCATACATGCATATATGTAGCGCATAAATATTGGGTATTTCCATACCATCTGCATATGGGAAAAATCCAAGTGCGATAATGTAAGCAGAAATTGTTTCGATTTAATCTGTCACAGTTTTATTTTTAGAAATCAAATTGAATTTAAATCGTAAGCATCAGATAGAAATATTGACATCCTCTTCTTGAATATTTAAAATATTTATAGTCAAACGGGGCTGCCACCTGGTCAAAAACACAACAACTATGTGGCAACATTCAAGGAACTAACGAGCTGGCAAGGCTTGAGATCAGATTAGTGGCGGGATTAGACATAAAAAATATAACAAACTATGTAATAATAATTATATATAATTATGCATGATTGTGACCTAAAAAAGTTTTCACAATGGAAATATTGTGAATTCAGTCGATCGTGACCGGAATTTGAATGTTAAAACCAAAACTTTAGTCAGCTGCAGAAAATTGAAAGGGAATGCGAAAAATTTGATACGAATATCTATGAACATGTGTTTAGTTGAACTCAAACTCAATTTAAGGTATATAGTAGAACAGTTTATCTAGTATTTCTCTATATAACTGAACTAAATCAAT
Organism: Drosophila pseudotalamancana; assembly: GCA_037075185.1. Lineage (NCBI taxonomy): Eukaryota > Metazoa > Arthropoda > Insecta > Diptera > Drosophilidae > Drosophila > Drosophila pseudotalamancana. The sequence goes on along the minus strand of JBAMCK010000531.1, from coordinate 249,219 downwards.
CCCAAAATATATTTGAATTCATTCACAAATAAATGCGTTTAAATTTAACTAAAGCTAATTTTAGATAAAAAGTATTACAGCTTATCAAATATATATAAAGGAACTAGTTCATTAATTTAATTTAATTTTTTGATTGATTTACTGTTAAATCTGTTCGTTGTTTTTATTTCTTAATTTAAGTCGTGGCTAAAAACTTGATTAGTTTCTTATAAGAGTAACAAAAGGATTGGTATAAAAATTTTGTAATCTGGTCACACTTAAAATATGGTTTCAGTATTTAATTCTCTTTAGTTTTGATGTTTTATTTAAGTATATCCTTTAAAAATCTATTGTTTTACTTTTCAAAGGGTATCTTTAGCTGTTGTTTGTGTGCAATTTAAATTCTTTAAAGTTGTCAAAGAATAAAATATAAAAAAAATAAAAAACTTATTTGTCGAGTTCGCAGTTCGTGCTGCGGCGGGGTCAAGGGTCATTTAATGTAATAACAATAATAATTATTTATCAATTAAGCAGCTACATTTAATTCAATTTAAGGCGAATGAATATATATTTAAATTTTATTATACATTTTGTTTTCATTATTAATTTTGTCAACTTTTCGGTTTTTTTTTTTTATTTTTATTTTTTAACTTAATTTATGCGGCAAAAGTTCAATTACGTTCAAAATGTCAATAATTTGCAGCGGTTATTGATACATTTGTTCTTCTTGTTGTTGTAGCTGCTGTTGTTGTTGTTGCTGTTGTTGTTGTTGTTGTTGCTGTTGTAAATTGTCTCATGAATTTTGCATGCGACAATTTATTTATTGATTTACTTTAGAGCGACGGCAACAACAAAAGCAAACTAAACGCAAATACAGCGAATGCCATCCTGCCAAATATACCCACACACACGCACACGCACACACACACACTGGTACACACTGGTACATACACACACTTAAATTTGGATTGTTTGCACATTTCCATTTGCTTCACATGGCAAATGAAAACGTGTCAAAGGTGTTTGCAATTTTGCAGTCAATTGGCATTAATTGAGTGTGAACACAAAAATATTTTGTAAATCGTCATTTCGCTCAGTGTACATGTGTGTGTGTGTGTGTGCATCGCAAAATGCGTCGCACAATATGCAAATTGATTTGGCGAACAATTCATTTGGCAAAATGTGTTGCATAAGCCGCCATGGAAATTGGCGGCCCAAATGGCTGCCAGCCGCATTGCCACATTTTTGTTGCAATTTCCAATTTGCACTAAAGCCAAAGTGCAACTGCACTTTAGTGCTTATTGACTTCACTTATTGCCAGTGCAAAAACAACAGCAACAACTGCGACAACTGCGACAACAACAACAAACAGAATGCATTTTTCCCATGGGCACAAAAATCCAATTGATTGTTCCACATTTTTTGTTTTTTGTTTTGTTTTTGCATTTTGTGTTTTATTTATTTTTCTTGTAAGGAAAAACTTTTGCATTAATTTCGTTTTTTTTTTTTCCAGCAGTAGAGACGCAGTAGAAGAAAATCTTTGACAAAGTTCAGGCTTAGGCTGCAAATTTGATTAGGGCTTGTGCAATCTCTGAAGGCAGGTTTTCATTTCAATTTCGTTTTTCCCTTTAGGCTGCATTAAAAGCACTTCAACTATATTTAAAAGCTTTTCGTGTCGAAGTTTATTTCATTATTTAAGTTACGTTCAAGCATGGAATATTTTGGTATAGCGTTAAATATTTTAAATACGTAAAAAATGCTGCTTTTTTTGAATCAATGAGAGAGAGAGAGAGAGATAGATAGAGAGAGAGAGAGAGAGAGAGAGAGAGAGAGAGAGGAAGAGAAACAGAGTTAAAGATTTATCTAAAGATTGACTGAATGAAATATATAGAATTTATTTTGATACTCTCACATTTTACTTTTAAAATACAATTTGTAGATGTTTTCTTTCAGCTGGCACTTAGGGTATCCTCTAGTCCTTCACTTAAGCCTTTAGCGTTTTTACTTGTAATTTTTGTTGTGATTAGCTAAAATATCAAAGAAAGCAGCTTGGCTTGGCACTTAGGGTTTCTACTAGTCGTTCACTTTAGTCTTACTTCTTACTTTTTTTTATTGTTAAGTAATATATCAAAGAAATCTGTTTGGCAATGCGCTTAGGGTAGCTGCTAGTCGTTGCTTTTTTTGTCATTATATAAATTATCAAAGCAAACTGTTTATCACTAAACTTAGGGTATCTGCTAGTTGTTCTCTATTGCCTTAAGTACTTTACTTCTTAATGTTGTCGTGCGAAACTTTCACATGCTGAGCAAAAAGAAATCTCTCAGCTGCAAGAAGTGGGCGGCGAGGCGAAGGCGTGGCACAATTTTTTATTCCAAAAAGCCGAAAGCCAAAAATCTCAAATATTGAATTCAAGCCAAAAAAAAGTTGGTTAATATGGCAATTTTTTTCTATTATTACATGCCACCCACAAAAGTGGCCATAAAACGCACACACACACACACACACACACACACACACACACACGCACACTCACATGAAATATGGCACAAATGAAGGTTTGGCCTTGAAACCTGCGCTAAATGCGTGATAAAAAAAATTCCAAAAAACCCACCAACAACAACAACAACAACAACAACCAGCACTCGCAAGTGATAAACAATTGTTTTCTCTTTTTTTTTTTTTGTTCATTTATTTGGCTTTTTTTATAATTTTTCGTCTGCTTTTTTTTAATTTTTGTTCATTGGTTTGTCACGAATTTGTTTGTTGAATGTTGTTTGCATGCTTTTAGCGCCCTTTGCATTGCGAAAATGACATAAAGCACACAAAAAAAAAGAGAAAAAAAACTAAACAGTAACAAAACAATACAAAAAAACTGCAAAATTCAATTTCGAGCAACAACTAATTGCAACAACCAACAATAAAAACAATAAAAACGACGCGCGTTGCATTTGAAATAGAATTTAATGAAAACATAAAATTGAAATTTTAATTTGATTTTGAATTGGATTTAATTAGCAATATCTCGAAATGCGTTTCATCAATGCAGGCGGGCATTATTTTAATTAGCTTGTTTAGACATATTGTAAAACACCTGATAGGAGGTGGGGGAGGTGTGTGGTTAACACACACACACACACACACACACAATAAAAGTGGGTTTTATTTTTGGCAATGCTGTCGTACATTTTGAGAAGGTTTACGGTTTGGCCCCAAGGCCGCAGCCCCAAGCCCCAAATTCGGTTTCTATTTGCGTTTTGAGTTATGCAACATTTTGTGCCTGGTTTCTGTTTTAGTTCCGCTTTTGTTGTGTCTGTTTTACAAACAGTTCGAATGCATAGATATAAATCGATCTGGCAACGCTTCTCGCTCCACGCTCAGTTTTTACTTTACGTTTAAATTCGACAAGCAGGAATATTTTTATTTTTCAGATATTCAATAGTAACACTATATAGCGATAGATATAGAAGATTTACCCAAAACTTTTCTGTTTTCATTTTATTTTTCATTCAATGATTCTGAGCATCCTATATATGTATATATACACGACTTTTCAGATACTTCCTTTATTTCATAGCTAATCAAGTCTATTTCCTTTTCTGACTGATTTAAGAGCCAGAATCCATATAATATTATGATATATCATCTTTATTTAAATCTTAGCTTCTGGTTATAAAAAAAAAATACTTTAAAGTTATTAACATTAAAGTTTACCAAGCCACGCCCATTTGAACGTGCGGCTTAATTTGAAGACCGGACAAAGAAACGAGCCAAAATAATAACCAACAATCTAGTTTTATTAGGGGTACTCCCTAATTTTTAAATTGTTTTTTTTTTTTTTTGATAATTGTATAAATTTCTGAATATCTATTATTATGTCCGGGTGTGTAAGCTATATAGTAGACGGCATATAGAATCGAATGGCATATGACTTTATTGGGCTCTAGGGAAATGAATGGGTCATATAGCGAAGAACTTTTTATACGATAGAACCTCTTAAGTTTTTCAATGAGATAAACATTTGTGATGATATAAAAAGTGTCGTAAAGTGCATAAAAATAGAATTTAAACGAGTAGTTTGTGCTTTGACATTGCCGAATTCCAGACATTATCTATCTATATATTATACATATGTATTTATATGTGTATCTTTATGTATGTATGTATGTGTGTGTGATTTATTTTTGCCTGCTGTTCTTATTTGGGCACCAAATAAAAACTTACTGTGTAAATGTCCATTAGTTGGCGCCCAATTTGAAGACGCCAAACTTATCGTCAAGTTCAAGTGTGTCTTTCCCTCTCCCTCTCCCACTCTCCCTCTCTCTCTCTTTCGCTCTCTCTCTCTGTCACTTTCTTTTGATATGTGTGTGCATGTTTGTCCGTCTGTCTGTAGCCAAAACTAAATTGATGTGTCTCCAGTCGACCTTATCGATGCTTATCGCTTCGACCGTCTGTGGGTTGCGCACTCGCTGCTCTGTTGCATGCAATTAGACGCTGCCCATTTGTGAGGTAGTCACAATATCACACACGCACACACGCACAGACACACTCACACGCTTGTGAGCATGTTTAAAGTTTGTTTCACATGCAGTTGCTATTATTATTGTTTTTTTTTTTTGTTGGTTTGTGCAGCGCTTTGTGTTTGTCTATCTTTAGAATTTGGTCAGACAATAGTCGGCAGCAGCAACAGCAGCAGCACTTGCAGTTGCAGTTGCAGTAGCAGTTGCAGTTGCAGTTGCAGCAGCCACTGGAGCAGCCGCTGCAGTCGCGTCTGTCTAACACTTTGATAAACCGCAGACGCCTGTCAGCGGCAACAGAGTTCACCGATTTATGTGCATATGCAACTACATATGGGTATATATACAAACACACACACATACATATATATGTATATATATATATATATATGTGTGTATATACACATCTGAGATATACTGATGCAAGTGCAAACACAGATTTGAGATAAAGCTAAATCAAACACGCGCGCTGTTTGTTCCCAGCTTGCAGCTCGCAGCTTGCAGTTGTTGCTGATCTTGCAATAGTCTTGATCGCAACAGCAACAACAACAACAACAACATTGGCAACAACAACTTGCTGTGTCTGGCATTGAGAGCGTTAATTGAATTTCAAACAGTTAAGCGATGCACTAATGCACTGCAATGCAATGCGATGCGATTCGATGCGATTCGATGTCAAAGCGAAAGCCAACTTTTAGGCCTTTAAAATCGCTTTCAGAATCGCAGCGATCGAGCGCCTCACTTTCATTGGCAATTGGCCAGATTTGTCAGGGGGCAGCGGGTAAGGGGGGGGGGGTTAGTCACTGACCTATGTTTGCACCTGTATCTAGCAGATACACCTGTTGGCCGAGTGTTGGCTTATCAGCTGATAAGCAGCCGGAAGCGTCAAATAACTGTTGTTCACGCATCAACTTTTTGGCTCTTATTTCACACACACAAATCTATGCAAGTGTGTATGTATATATTGGCCATCTGATAGGCCGTAATTATTCCGGCTTTAAAGCGTATCTGCTTGCTCTTATCTGCTGTTCCTGCTTTTGGCTTAAATCTGAATCGAAATTGGCCTCAACAGCCGCAATCTCTAAGCCAGCTGCAACTACATACATACATACATACATACATACATACATACATAGCGTGTCATTCAGTTAAATGATCATTAAGCAGCTCTATTATATCAGAACCTTATCGATCCATCTGCTCCATCCAACTGACCTACCAAAATTTTATGGTATTTGGTTTTCCAGCTCTCGACCTATTTACCTAATGTAAAGATAAAGATGGGAATAAAAAGACAAGTAGACTGATCGGCAGTTCAAATAAGGAGACAAAAAACAAACAAACTATGTGCAGAGATGTGGAAAGATAAAGTCGGACACAGATAAAGAAAAACTATGTATGTGTATGCGATATTAGATATCGATTGGTCAAAGGTAACGCCTATTAGAGAGCTCTGTTAATCAGAGGCTTAATTGCTTAATTAATTTTAGCTGGAAATAACTTTCGACTGCCAGCTGTGGCCTATCAGGCCAAGAGATATGGCAATACCCTTGGCCAGATCGAGTGCATTGCATGACGATCAAGGTATCTTTTTGCTTGTTCGCTGCTATCAGTGCACGCACACATGGCCAAGATACAGATACAGATACATTTCTCAGATACTTTTCACCTTGCCGCCGCTGTTGCGGCTGCTGCGGCTGTGGCTGCGGCTGCTGCGATAACAGCTGCTGCAAACAATGCAAGGACGCTTCAGCTGTGCTCAGTAGAGCAGCTCTTATCACTCTCTCTCTCTCTCTCACTCTCTTTCTCACTCTCTCTCTCTCACTCGCTCACTCACTCTCGCTCTCTTGTAACTGTAACAATTGTATCTGTCGGACTCAACTGCCTCTGCCTCTGCCTCAGCATCTGCCTCTGCCTCTGCCTCTGCCTCTGCCTCTGCCTCTGCTGGCAAATGGAGTGGATCAAGGCTGCGATGACGATGCAGGTAGGTGACAAGTGGCCTACCTGTCCACGTTCCACGCTCCACGCAATTCAAATCCGCAGCTAGTTTGTATATATACATACAAATACAAACTATATACATATATATATATATATATATATATATATATATATATATATATGCAATCTATGTGCGTTGTTTGTTTATGCTTTGCTGTGCTCGCTGTGTGGCAGGATCGTTGCATTTCACTCGCTGCCACATTCAACAAGTGGCAACAAATTTGCCGCCAAATGGCAACCGTCTGCGAGAGACTGCCACAAGCGGCAACTCGATGTGCCATAAATTGTTGCTCTTGTTGCCTGCCACAGCGGGCAACTGTTGCTGTTGTTGTTGTTGCAGCATTGCTGTTGCAGCGGCTTCTTGTTGGCCATTGCGTAAGTTTATCTTTTTTTTTTTTTTTGTTTTGTTTTCTTTGCTTAGGAGTTGATCGGTTTGCTCCCTCTCTCTCTCTCTCTCTCGCTCTGGCCTCGCACGCTCTCTCACCCTGCCACTCTCTCTCTCTCTCGCTCGCTTTCTCTTTTTTTCTTACTATCTCTCCGTGTAGTTCTTTAAATTTGGTTTCTTGTTCGTCGTCGTCGTCGTTCTCGGCTGCGTCGACGTCTTCTCCACGATTTGTACGTCTATTAGCTGATACGAAAATTTCGTGTACTTCCATTCAGTCTGCATTCAGATCTCCAGTCAAACAAATCGCACAACGCGCTCCAAACGAAAAACTACACAACATTATCAAACATTTTCAAACATTTGCAAACATTTTCGAAAACGTGAAACACATTAAACATTAATTAACAAATAACGGTTTATGCTGTGCTTGTTTTTTTTTTTTAAATTGTGAAGTGCTTTGTTTTTTTTTTTTTTTTTGGCAATGTCAACTTCAAGTTTGTCGCTTAACTGAGATACAAATACAAATACAGTTAGATTTTGAGATACAGTTAGCCGAAACCTTGCACTAATTGGATACACCTAACGCCTTGGATCGTCCATATATACATATATATATACGTGTATATATATCTAGAGAAACAAGTGAGTGAATGTGAAAATTTTTGAACATTTTCAATTGCGTTTCGGCTGCCCGCGAATAGTTTTCCCACGTTCGTCGAATAATGCGCAAATTGAAACGATTTAAGTGGAAGAACGCAAATAAATAAATATGGTAACATATGTATATGTGGTCGTAACGCTATAGTAATTAGGAAAGATACAGACCAGACCAGACCAGATCAGACCTGGCCGGGCCGGGCCGGGCCACACACCTGTGCTCCGCTCTGCAGGGATCGCTGGGTGACGAGAGATACATTTCGTTTTTGAAAGGTAAACAAATGCTGTCTTACGAGTGTTTTGTAAATACAACGGCGAGTACAATGCCTGGCTAGAGGGTGTGCGTGTTAGTGTGTGTGTTGGTGTGTGTGTGAGTTGGTGTGTGGGGAAGTTAGCAACACAAATGCTTGCAGGTTGAGGCAGCTCTTCAGGTTCTCACGAACAACCTGTTAGGCTGCCCTGGACAACAGGGGGTGGGGTGACGGCGAACGAAGGGATGGAGAGGGAGGATGGGGGGGGGGGGGGGGTGGAGGGGAGCAGGTTAGGTGGGTGGTTGGGTTCAGGCACAGCCATGACCTCTCTTCAGTTCTTCAGCACAGTTTGTGTATTATTTTGGATTGAATGAATGAAGGAGGCACAAATGAAAATGAAAAGCACATTCAAAACAATCAACAGCAACATGTGTGCGTGTGTGTGTGTGTGTGTGTGTGTGTGTGAGTGTGTGAGAAGCAAAACTCTGAAGAGCAGCAGAAACAATTACAATGTGAGTCAAGCAACTGCCAAATGTTGCCCTACACCAACAAGCGGGCATGCTGGCACACACAGGCAACACGCTGCGCTCCGCTTTGCATACATATATAAATATAATATATATATACATATATATATAGATTTCCCTTTGAAGCAGACTCTTCATATATCAGACTAAGCCGCTGCCTGGGTCCGGCTTATGCAAATGTGGCATGCCACATGCTGAGCAGCTTATGGCTACAAAATCAAAGACAATTAATGTCCAACCGCTCGATATGGTTATCTACTGCTAACGATTACAGGGTATTTGGCGTTCGACTCTGAACAATTGTTGTTTGGTTTTCAAATTTCGTTCGCGATTCGCGCCGTTATTTGCTTTCGGACTTTTGTGGCGATTATTGTTGCCGTTCTGCTGCTGCTGCTGCTGCTGTTGCTGCTGCTGCCGCCTTTTTTCATTTTGATTGGACTCAAATTTCGTGCCTCGCTCGCTGCTTGCCGCTTGCCGCGTGTTTTTGGCCGGCCTAAGTGCGACTTAATGTAAATCGATTCGAATGCGTTTTTATGAATTCGGCACGCGTCTGCGTGCGCATTTCAGAGCCACGTTTCGTGTCGCTCTCCATATCGAGGCGATACTCCGGCCAGCTTGTTGTAACTAGCCGTGCCGCAAGGCGCACCCACACCCACACCCACACCCACACACCCACACACGCACACATACACGCACGCACAATTAGGGCAGTTGCTGCATGCTGACAGACTGTCTGTCCATCTGTCCATCTGTCCATTTGTCTTTCTGCCTGCGTGTTTGCCTTGTTTGCCTGTCTGTTGTTTGTGCCGTGGCGCCTCGCCTCGCCTCGCCGCGCTTGGTTTTGGCCGCCCAGCTGCAGCGTGTCATAAACAACATTCAGCTGGGCCACCCAATTGGCTTCCGCCAATAATGGCCAAGAGCAGCGGCCAATCTGGCCAAAAAACGCAATTCGCATCCCATTCGAAACTACTTCCAAGTGCTTTTCTTGGTATACAAAATTGTACTATAAGAAACAGCTTGATTTTAGATTTATTTCATTTGTATATTTTAATTTATATACATTTGCTTAGCTACAGGGTATCTGGCAAGCGTTCACTTTCGCTTGCAGCATGGCCATTTGTTTATTTTGCAATTGGGCTCATTGATGATGAGTTTTGGCATCCTCAGGCCGAGGCGAGCGGCGAGGCATGCCACCTGGTGGCAGCCCATGCTGCGTGCTGACTGAAAGCGGCTCCAAGTTGCGTTTCTCACGCCTTTTTTTCACACGCCACGCACTTGCTTTGGAAATCAATTTTCATTTTCCAATTTTCTAGTTTCCATACATATTTATGTATTGCATTTTCCATGAATAGTTGAGTGTGTTGGCCTGGGGGCATATCAAATGATGCCTAGACTTCGATCATGCCTCATTTAGCGGCAATTCGCCGACAATAGGCAACAATTTATTGCAGTTGCAGTTGCAGTTGCAGTTGCATTCCCTAGTCAAACCGAACAAAGGGCGACAATTGTTTGCATTTTATATGTATTTATTAGATAAGTAACGCTCTCCGCAATTTAATGGAATTGCCAGAGACGATGATGTCAGATCCTAAGTTCGTAAGATCGTAAGATCGTAAAATCGTGAAAATTGGCCCACTCGATAGATGCAAACAAATACAAAAAAGGAAACGCTTAGCCAAATCTGATTAACTAAAAGATACCCTTAACTGTTTGAAAAACTTGCACAAAAACTTGCACACGCGTGCCGAAATTGGCGACTCAGCATTCAATTTTATGCATACACACATACACACTCGCATATAATGCTATAACTTTGTTGTTTCTTTTTTGATCTTAATGAAACACAATGTTCTATCTTTTTAAATGATTTTTTTTTTCGAATTTGTGCAAATGGAAAGAAGTTTCCAAAAAAAAAATTATGCAAAATGTGTGTATCTTTGGCTAAATATATAGAGCTAAATAAATAGATACTTATGGCTCTTAAGATATAAGAGATATGCTCGAAAAACTATCGATAAGAAGCAAACGGAAGGAGCTATCGAATTTTCGAAATAAACCCGAACTTATATGTAAAGTTTCAAGTCTCTAGCTCTTACAGATGCTGAGATAAATGTTTTCATACATACGGTCAGACAGACGAACAAATAGGCAGGACTCAAATATATCTTCTGCTTGTTACATACATTTTGACAAAATCAGTATACCCTGTTGGGTGACACGATGCATTACTATCACTATCATTATCATTATCATTATCATTTTCATTATCATTATCATTATCATTATCATTATCATTATCATTATCATTATCATTATCAATATCATTATCAGTATCAGTATCATTAATATTAACGTTATTACGAAGATTGAAAATTGAAGATTCAGCTAATGCGCATTTATTAATTACTTGGCTCAAAGTTAATTAATGTGCAAATTAATTCTTCACTCGAACAGCCTCCAACGACAGCATCGATGAAGTATTTCCTGAGCTTCGACAATGCTGCTGATCTCATAAATATCTAAATATATAATATCTCATATATATACATATATATGTATATAAATGTGTGTGTGTATATTGATTGCAGTGTCTGTTATTAATTGCAGTTATCGCGCAACATGCAACAGTTGGCTATAAATAGCCACACTTGGTGGCAGCAACACTTTCCACGCTAGCTTTATTTTTCCTTTTTGTGGTAGATAAGTGGTTAAGGGCGGGGGAGGCGATGGGGCAGAGGGGGTTGTAGTGGCATTTTAATGGGCGACTTGATGCCTACTAAATAATCCGGTAGTTAAGCAGTTCGCACGAATTGTAACGGTTCTCAAGTGCGTTGCCAGCAACAACAACAACAGCAACAGCAACAGCAACACAAGCAACAACAATAACAACAGTTATAGCTGCCACAGCGACAACTTGGCATCCACTGTCCATTGGCTTTTGGCTGCTTGGCCAACTCGATCGCTGTTGACTGCTTTTGTTGTTGTTGCTGCCACGCTGAGTGATTGTTGCTGCTGTTGCTGCTGCTGCTGTTGCTGCTGCTACTGCTGCTGGTATTGGCAAAGCTGTTAAACGGCTATGAAAAGTAAATGACACGCCGCCATCTCCGCCCCCACCGGCGCATAAATAAACCACAAAGCGGTGTAAAATTGCGTTCCAGTTGCCTGCTGAACTACTCCGAGCCCCACTTCAACTTTGCATGTTGTTGCGCATCAGCAGCAGCAGCAGCAGCAACTTTTTTCTCTATTTAGTTTTTTGTTTTTTTTTTTGTTTCATTTGACTGTTTTGCATTTTTTTCAATTTTTACGACACGGCGGAGGCCCAAAAACTGGTTGATACACTATTTAGTCGCACTATGCATATACATATATATATATATATATATATATATATATATACAATATATATATTTACACACATATGTGTATATATAGGTGTATGTATGCAGCTACATGGAACAGTCCACGTGCGTAGGCAACGGCAAACCAGATTCGTTTGCTTTGGCTCGATTGTATAATTCTTGCCCAGACATTGACATACTCTGTGTTCTCTCTGTGTGTGCGTGTGTGTGTGTGTGTGTGTGTGTGTGTGTGTACTCTGGCCAATCTTTGTGTGGCCAGCTGAATGCATAATAAGCCACTTCTAATGGCCACTCGACCGCCACTTGCACCTAATTGGACCACTTTGATCATCAGCTCCGCTCCAAAATTAGTAATTGAACGCGCAGCTTTTGCTCTTTGAGAGACACCTCTGCTTACATCCATATAAACGAATATGAATCCGAATCGGAATCGTAATCGGAATTGGAATTGCAATTGGAATTGGAATATGAATTGGAATTGAAAAATGTATAGCTGGCTAGCTAATGCACTTACCGATGAGATCATTAATGATGCAATGCATCTGCCTCTGTCTTCTGCATCTGCTTGTGCTGCACTTTAAACAGGGCCCACAGTATTGAGCAATGGGCATAAGTTGCCATCATGTCCAAAAATACATTTTCGTTGCAGATTTACATCCTACACCCCCTACACCCTCATTACCCCCCCTCCCCCACAGCACCACCAAATATATAAAAACAAAATTGGAAACAGATGAGTGATTGTTTGGACAACTGAAAAAGCAAACCCGAATCCTACTTCGAATTCCACACTGGAACAACATTTGTTGCAGCTCTGCAAGCCGACTATTGAATACCCTTAGAGAGTTGTTACTTGAATGTTGATCTCAAATATATATAGTAAAACGATTCGATTAGAAGAAATGGCTATAATGAAGAAAACAGCTTGAAGTAATTTCCACAACAACAAAAAAGTTGCATGTGCATATGTATACATACATACATATATGTATATATGTATATATACACACATGATGAAAATAATAGATACGCCAATATAATTTATTTTGTCAATTTATTTTTTAATATTGTAAATTTTTCAAAAAATATAGTATGGTAACTATAAGAACACGATCTGGCAATGCAATACACTGGATATAAGTTGAAGTGTAGTTGAAGTTGAAGTGTACCTATTATTTTAGTCAAGCACATATGCCATAATTTTCCTATTGTTTTATAACATTTGAAAAGCATCTTAAAACATATGATATAAAGTAATTATATAATATATGTGCTTGATCAGCCAGATTTGTCTGCAACAGATAAATTGACACATGCAAAGATTTTATGGCTTGGCTAAGCGAAGGGAAATCGAAAATAACAAATCAGATGTTTATGCTGATTAATCGCCTATATAGCATATGGCATCAGGTATGGGGATATTTCGGCTATTTCTTATACCCTTTGCCAGTGTTAGCGTAATTATTATTTGTTGAAGCTGAGCTCTCAGCTTTAAGTAAGATTAATTGCAAGTGCTGTTTTTTCTGCTTTCTCTCATTTTGTTTTCGTTGCTTTTCAACACTTTCAACAAATGTCATTCGCACCTCACAATGGCAATGCACAAAATTCCGTTAGTTGAAATTGTCAAAGCAAATAATTTATATTATTGTTTAATTATTAATGGATGATATAAAAAATAAATAAATAATAGAAGCTTACCTCAGGCAAAAATGTTTGCTGCAAAGAAAGGGAGAAAAAGAGAAAAAGTTGTATGAGAGTTGTGAATATTTTGGAAGAACGTTCAACAAAAAACTGCATATGGTAAAAACACACACACATATATATATATAGAGAGAGAGAGAGAGGGAGGGAGAGACACATGTTGATAAGCAGGGACATGCACATGACTTTGCTTGCAGAATGGGGCATGGGGATTGGGGATTGGGGCTTGGGGATGTGCATTTGGCATTTCGCGGACACCATAAAAAATTGCCAAATGAATAGCGGAACACACACACACACAGACACAGATTTGAAGTGGCACGCACACGTCTGTTTGTTGTTGTTGTTGCTGTTGCTGTTGTTGTTGCTGTGGTGCGTGTGGTTGGTGTTTTGAAGGATGCCGAATGGGATTGAATCATTGAATTGAATTGAATACGTGCGAGCACGAAACAGAAAACACAGTTACGTGTCCTCTTCGTGTTGTTGTTGTCGTTGCTGACATGTATTAGCAGGATGTCAATGTGTGTGTGTGTGTGTGGCCCAGCATTATGCATGTGTACGTCTGTCTGTCTCTGTGTGTGTGTGTGTGTGTGTGTTTGTGTGTGTGTGTATTTGTGTTTGTGCAAACAGCTAGCAACGACAAAATCATAGATAGGACCCTAAATCCGACCGCCTCCTGTTTCCCGTTTTCCGTCTTCCCGTCTTCCCGTCTCTCGTCTTCCGTTTCCTATTGCCCAAATGGAATCGCACGCGTAAAAGGCATCAAATGTTGTCCGAAAAAGCAAAGGACATCAAATAGAAAATGGCACAAAAAAAAAAAAAAACAAAAACAAAAACATACAAAAAAAAAAAACAGAAATAGCAAACTAGATCCGAAACTGAAGAAAGCAAACAAACTGAATGGTTTGAAGAGGTCTATTGTTAGATTCTATGGCTGTGGCCCCAAATTGACATCAGATGCTGATTTTTAATTAAAAATTTGCGACGTGTGAAGTTGATTTCAATTCGGCGGCTCCCACTGACAGCTGCATGAATAGACAGCATTGACATACAAACATACATATATGTATGTATAGATATATATACATATGTATAGCCAGGATACAGATGGATAGTGTAGATGGCTAGCTTGGCTGGTCAGCAGGCTATCAGATGTGCTACAAATAAACAACTCGGATGACAAACAGCAGGCGAGTTTCGCTGCTTTCTCTCACACTTCTCCAACAATTCTCTGACAATTCTCTGACAATTCTCTAACAATGATTATTCGCACTCCACAAATACAATCAATAGAGAACGAAGACCAAGGCTTGCAAAAGCTTGCAAATGAAAGACTTCAGCAATGTCCTCAGCAATGTCCTTGTTATGTTGTCCTGCTAACAATACGGCCAGTGACCTGCTTAGTGTGCTCCTCAATAAACCTCTTAGACACTGCCAGCACCGTAATTGATAATTACGCAAATACCCTGTTATTGATCCAAAATTCAAAGCTGATTTATGGCAGCAATTCAATTGTTTGAATACCAATTAACGCAATTTAATGCGTTCATATAAATTCTTGAACATTGCTGACTACAATTTTCCACAACTGTATAAAACAGGACTAGTTCAATTAACTAGTTCGGTTCCAGTCTTGCAGTTCATTTGTTCGTTTAAAAGAAATGTTGCTTCCGACCTCGACTTTGTGTAAATTATTATGATTTGAATTCCGTTGCGGTTCAAAGAACCAGTTCATTAACTAGTCGAATGATAAGCTCTAAAACTCTAAAAAATGAATCGAACACACATTTGTATTCACTTTTCGGCTGTGGGTACTCATGAGTCCGATCGCTAGGCTAATTGAATTATGGGGCATACGAAGTGCTGCGGGTGTCAAAGTCATTGTCTTCTATATTACAGTAATGACATTAACCTTATCAAGTGCTTGTCTCAAATGTGCATGTGTGCATGTGTTCATGTGTGCATGTGTGTGTGTGTGTGTGTGTGAGTCAAGAGGTTCTTGACGTTCACACGCGCATGCGACACGCATTGCCCAAAAAGATGAAAGCCAGAGGGAGATGAAGAGGACGTTGGCCGCTGCTCGGTGGCAAGTGGCAAAGTGGCAAAGTGGCCAGTGGCCAGTTTTATGACCGATACGGCCCACTAAAAAGCTATTAACAAGTAATAATGACAACAACAACAACAACAACAAGAGGCAGCGGCCATAAACTTGAGTGCAACAGTTTGAGCGCTGGGAAAATGTCGCGGTTGCAATGTGCCACACTTGAACTCATAAATTCTAAGAACCCGCAGATAACCTACATATCTATATGACTATATATGCCCTTCTTCTCTCTCTCTCTCTCTCTCTCTCTCTCTCTCTCTCTCTCTCTCTCTTTCACTCTCTGTCCCTTTGTCGCCCAGACAATAGGTATGTGTGTGTGTTTGTATCTTTGTAAATAAACATTGTGCGTGCTTGTCCCACTGTGTGTCTGTCAGTCTTTGTGTGCGTGTGTGTGCTTAAGCAAAGTGCAACATCAACAATGACTGCTGTGGCAGCAACAAGTTGATGCAGTTGTTGCTGCTGTTGCCACCGCCACTGCTGCTGCTGCTGTTGCTGCTGCTGCTGCTGCTGCTGCTGTTATTATTATTATTATTGTTGCCGTTGATAATGACAACACCGATGACTGATGTGAGATATGCATTTGTGTCTCCCGGTGTCTGTGTCTGTGTCTGTGCCTGTGTGTGCGTGTGCGTGTGTGGCACCGTCGATATACCCATTAAAACATTAAAGCGATGCTCAAGTTCATCATCTTTGTGTGTGACGGCTACCGCCGACGCCAGCTCAACGCGCACAGTGGTTGCAACCCCCGCAAAATGTGGAGAAAGAAAAATTATTGTTGCTCTCTGTGAATAAGCAAAAGTGCTTTAAATAAAATGTAGAAATTTGTCGAAGTATGTGTATAAATATTCGTCATACATTTAAAGAAAAGACCACATATACATATATTTATATATATATTTATATTTATCATTTCTTATCTATTCTATAAGTATTAATTTGACTTTATTTTTGTATATATTTAGCCATATGCAAATATAATTTTATTCTAATCGATTTACTTGACTTCAAATTTTCGTTACTTATTGATAATTGTCGATAAAGTTATCGATATATTAAATATGAATTATGGAAATAATTGTGCTTGTTGTTCCAATGTTATTATGCCTTTTATTATGTTAAATTATTATTCATTTTTATTCTTTACTTACATAGTTCATATATTACTAATCAGTGATAATTATCGATCATGTTATCCATTTATTGAATAAAAAGTGTTGCCATAAATGTATTGATTTGTCTTTACTTATTAATATGTACTTATATAGTTCACATTTTCTTTATTTATTGCTAATTATCGATCATGTTATCGATTTATTCAGTTAAGAGTATTCCAATAATAGTGATTGTTGTGTCAAGGTTGATTTATCACTCATTATTATTCATCGGCTTTATTTGACCACAAAACCCATAAATTGAGGTCACGGTGGCACGCTCCGTGTGCGGCCGTGGCATGCCACTGCGGACTGGTTTTGTTCCTCATGCCACAAAAGATGCGGCTGACAAAGAAGAACAGCTGAACAGCTGCTGCTGTTTGTAGTGTAAGAGGGAAGGGTGATGCAGAGAGGGAGGGAGGGAGGAGGTGGCAGCTTAACTTCACCTGGGTGGCAACTCGCCGCATTTGCAACACATTTCGCCAGTCATAAATACTAATCGATTCTTCCCCCGTTCGTTCCACTTTCGATTGCAGAGATAAGCGGGACTAGGATCGAGGGATTGGTTCATCTAGGCTGGAGGATTGCCGCAATGGCGTCGTCTTCGAGAGGCAAGCGGCAGGCAGCGAGCGGCTGTTGGCTGCTGGTGGTGCAAGGACTGGTGGCGCTGACCGCCCTCCACATGCACAGCCTGAAGGGTGGCGCGGTTGAGGCGCTGCCGATTACCTCGCGGCCCATCGAGGGCAATGCGCAGAAGGATGCGTGGGAGGCGTGGCTGCGCCTGCCCTACGAGCAGAAATCGCTGGAGAAGCAGAAGAAGGTGATGCCCAAGTCGATATTCGCACTGCCCTTCCGCCACTGTCCGCCGGGCCACAAGCTCTACAACGAGCGCTGCATACCCCAGATCAACATTGATCCCACCGATCTGGTGGCCCAGGAGCTGGCCAGCAATGGGAATGGGAATGGCAATGGCAATGGGAATGGCAATGGGAACGGGAATGGCGCCATCGGCTTCACCGACTACGACTACAGCGACAGCGAGAGCGACGAGCTGGTCTACGAGATGCCGCTGGGACCGTTCATTCAGACGATACCCACTGGCAGCGGGGCCGAGGATCAGGCGCTGCCCAGCGAGGATGCCCCACTCAAGTTTAATATATTCGAGAAGAAGTTTCCCACGGCTCCAGAGGCTGCGCTGCTGGCCGATGTGGCCACTGTGGCCACTGTTGGCAATGTTGCCAATGCAACGATAGCAACATTATCGATTGCAACTGCAACCACGACGCCCACGGGCACGCCCACAATAGCCACGATGCGGGATGAGGCGCTCAAGGGTCAGCGGCAGGGGCAGCGGCAGCCGGACAATCGCATTGCTGAAGGAGCACAAGATCTGCAGGCTGATTCGAGTAACGCTCTGCCAAGCACAACAACCCTCACCATATCCACCAGCAGCAGCAGCAGCCGCAGCAGCAGCAGCAGCGGGAGCAGCAGCAGCAGCGGCGCCTTCAGCAATATTGGACATATCGATGCGATTGTCGTGCCAGCGGGCGTGCCGCTAGAGGTGGAGCCCACGGTTCAGCTGGTGACAAGCACGATGAGCGATGAACCCGACGCAAACGCGGATGCTGTGGGTGAGAAACTGGAGGCCGAGCTGCAAACAGAGACGAAGACGAAGGCGGATGCGGAGGCGGAGGCGGAGACGGAGACGGAGACGGACTTGGAGCAGCTGCTCAAGGCCGACGCCTTTCTGCCGGCCTACGGCAGCAGCGTGGATATGTTGCCGCCGTTCAGTCATCGTCGTGTGTCGCCGCTGCTCAGCGCCGATCTGGATGCCGATGACTCGGCCACGGATATTGTTCCAACGGCAACAGCAGATGGCGAGACAACAACAGCAACGGCAACAGCAACAGCAACGCCCACAACAGCAACATTGTCGTCAACCCAGGCGCAAGTTGCAGGCGAACACGATGAAGAAGAAGAAGAAGAAGAAGAAGGAGAAGTAGAAGAAGAAGAAGAGAAGCTAGATTTGCTTCTCTTGAAAAAATCGAAAGTGCAACCGGTTCAGTTAAGCTCAACAGCAGCAACAGCAACAGCAACAGCAACAGCAACAGCAACAGCGACTGCAACAACTGCAGCTACAGCAACAACAGTATCATTGACATCAGCAGCAGCAGCAGCAGCAGTGCCAACAACAACAGCAGCAACTGTTGCTGCCATACATCAAGATGCCGATGGCAATGCCCAAGATGATGACCGGTTTTATTATCAGCATTTTGCCAGAAATACTGCTGCCAGTGCTAGCAGCAGCAGCAGCAGCAGCAGCAGCAGCAGCAGCAGCGGCAATATTGCTGACGGCGAGCTGGATGTGCTGAACGATATGGCATCCAGTGACAATTTAATGACAAATACAATTGGGGGCCGGGGGGAGGGCGAGAGGGCGGCAAGTGAAATTAATTTTGAGCAAGAATTGCGCATTATAAACGAACTGGTTAAGGACAAGCGTCGATTATCGCAGCTGCGACAGCAGCAGCAGCAGCAGCCGACAATGACAACGACAACGACAACAACAACAAGAACTACAACACCAGCAACAACAATCGAAAGCAGCTCGGCTACGTCTAGCACAGCAGCAACATCAACAGCAGCAGAGACCACAAATTTTTGGTCAACAGAAGCAACAACAACACCAACAACAACAACACGTAAAGCAAAAGCATCAACAACAGCAACAGCAGCAACAACAGTGACAGCAGCAACAGAACAAACAGCAGAGACAATTACAACGACAGCAGCAGCACCTACAGCAACAGCAACAGCAACAGCAATAGCAACATCAATAGCCAATGTTGCTGATAGCTCAACAGCAACAATTGCTGACACCACAAGAAGCACACAACATTTGAGTATTAATACAAATCATAGCAATAGAAATAGTAAAATAATTAGAGTAGATAGCTTAGGCATAAGTCCGCAGCCAATATTAACAACAACACCAGTACTAGCAGCAACATCAGCAACATCCCCAACAGCAGCAACATCCCCAACACCGAATGATGCCAATTACACACCTTTCTGGTGGCTGCCCAACATTGGCTGGCGAGTGGATCGTCAGGTGGATGAGAAGGGTGAGGATCGATCGCTGTTGCTGCGCTTCTTTAGAACATTTCGTGCCGGCGACAGCAACATAACAGCGACAGCGACAGCAACAGCAACAGCAGCAGCAGCAGCTGAGGCATTGCCGTCGCGTCGCTAGTGTTGGTTTTCGCATTTTCCCAGGCGCTTTTCCAATGCCCGCGCGCTGCTCTTAGCTACTCTCGCCCATGTCAAGAGCCGCTGGAGTCCGCTGGTCGGTTGGGATTGTTACCGTTAGATAGGGCGATGCCGCTGGCAACAATGTTTCAATTGTGTGTTGAAGTCTGTGCTTGTCCAGTTGCAACGGCGTCTACAGTTACCCTTAGCTCTCCCCCCCTTGTCTATAATTATTTAATAATTTTAATTGCTCCCCAATACATACTTATATATACATTTATTATTATTATTACTATTATTATTATTATTATTATTATTATTATTATTATTTTGTCTTTGTTTATCTATTTGTACATAGAATCTAACGTCAACAAATTTTGCTTTTTTTCAACAATTCTTAGATGTTTTTTTTTTTTTTGTTATTTACTTTGCTGCTTCTTTTAAGTTGTTGATTTAATTTTAATACGCAATATATATATATGTATATATACATATATATGTGTTTATATGTATATATGTGTATATATGTATATTTTTACAATAGTTTTATTATTGTGCATTTGCCGCTTGTTGCTGTTGCATACCTTAGCAATATTTAATTGTGATTATTTAAATTTAAAGCTAGTTTTTTAGCACACACACACACCCACACCCACACACACTACACCTACACATACATATAAAAATATAAAAATATATTTTTGTATGTAACAGTCCTGCTGGCAAATTAAATACACTTTCTCAACGCTCCCCCCACCCCTACCCGTACCTATGTAACATTACAAATATTATTATTATTATTATTATTACTACACAATTTCTTTGGA
The DNA here is from genome assembly GCA_037075185.1 of Drosophila pseudotalamancana. Classification (NCBI taxonomy): domain Eukaryota; kingdom Metazoa; phylum Arthropoda; class Insecta; order Diptera; family Drosophilidae; genus Drosophila; species Drosophila pseudotalamancana. The sequence goes on along the minus strand of JBAMCK010000531.1, from coordinate 228,514 downwards.
TATACTATACAATTTTTTTTAATGTGAAGCCTCGTTGTAATTGTCTCTGTGTATATACCCCACGTGGAAAGCCATTAATTGATGCGCTGCTTAATTTTAAACATTGAAATTTGCTGCTGCATTTGAATTTAGTTTAAGAAACATTCAAACCACAAACAAACAAACAAACAAACAAACAAATCGCGTTGCTTTTAAAATGCTGCTTAATGATGAAACATTTTCAAAGATATACGAGTATATTTATATAATAGTAATATATTTTTTTTTTCCTACCACCTAAGCGTATTATTTATGTTATCTAAAACAACAACAAAACCAAGTAACAACAAAAATTATTATTGTAAAGTTAATGTAATGCATGTAAATAGATATAAACCTTTTTTTTCTGTTGGTGTCTAAAACAAACGAAAAGAAAAACATAAATATTAAAAATATCAAATCGAAAAAAAAAAAACGAAAAAAAATAAAACGAAGTTTGTAAATTATTCGGAATCAAGAAAGTGCTGGAAATGGGAGAAAGATAGAGAGAGGGCGAAAACAAATGAAGAGGAGAGACTGGCAGAGACTGAGAGAGATAGAGAAAGCAACATATGGAGGATAGAAAGAGGGGCATACAAGTAGAGAGAGCGAGAGAGCGAGAGAGCGAGAGAGCGAGAGAGAGAGAGAGAGCGAGAAAGAGAGAGAGAGAGAGAGATAGAGAGAGAGAGAGAGAGAGACAGAGAGACAGAGAAAGAGAGAGAGAGAAAGAGAGAGATAGAAAGAGAGAGCGAGAAAGAGAGAGAGAGAGAGAGCGCGCAAGAGACAGAGAAAGAGAGAGAGAGAAAGAGAGAGAGAGAGAGAGAGAAAGAGATAGAGGGAGAGCGAGCGAGAGAAAGATAGAGAGAGAGAGCAAAATTCTTCAGGAAAGTCTTCTTAAATCTAATAGATATAGATATCGATATATCATAGATGTAGATATAGATAGATGCAGATATATCATTGATAAAGATATATATATAGAAATATTCATATATATGTTTTTTAGTTAACTTGAAATTAAGAAATTTGAAAGAAGTAAATTAAAATATAGTAATAATCGTAATACCTTATACCCTATACATATACATATATACATATATACATATATACATGTGTCTTATACCAAGTTGTAAGTATCTACCCTTATACATTTATACAACATATATATATATATATATATATATATACTTTGTTTCACTGGCCTTGGTGTAAGCATGTTGCATTTGAATTGGTGCTATTAAACGGGATTAGGTGGCACGCCTGGCACTTGGTTGGGAGACGGATCCCGAGCATTACAGAGGGCTAATTATATATGGCCATTTAGTCCCTGCACTGCAGCTCAGCTGCGCACAGTGGGTCGCAGCATACAGTGGCAGACAAGACCAGCAGCTGCGAGCGAGTCCTGCAAGGCGCGGATGCAAATGCCAATGCGGATGCGAATGCGGATGCGGATGCGAATGTCAACGACAGCTGCGTTAGAAATAAAATCAGGGCCAGGAAACAGGCGCTCATGAGGATGTATAAACAGTGCACACACACACACAGATATACACAAACACACACAGATATACACAAACACACACAGAGATATACACACACTCCCATAATATGCTTAAATATCTGTCACACTCGCTGGCAGCCGGCGTAGGTGTCGATGTTGTTGTTGTTGTTGTTGTTGCTGCTGCTGCTGCTGTGCGTTGGTGTGTAGCAAATGCCATTAGGAAAATTTAGCTTTTTCCCAAAAATTCTTTGGCAAACATATGCAGACGGCGTGTTAACATGGCGAATAAAATACAAGCGAGAGTGAGAAAGAGAGAGTGAGAAATTGGCAGCGCTGTCGAAATGCGTGTTTACCTAACGATCTGCATTAGGCGCTGATTGCAGCAGCTGAGCTGCCGAATGCAACTGTAAATGTGGGGCACACGCAGCTGCCGTTCGTCAGCCAGCCGTATGGTGGCGCCCACTGGTGGTGTGCGGCGGCAGTTGCGCAGCTGATTTTATGCTGCATACCTCAGGGCTGGCCCAAATATTAAAATTCACTTTATTTCGTTTGCATAAAAGCAAAAGCAAAAGCAAAGCCTAAGCCAAACGCTCACACAATCAACTGGAAGAAGCGGCAAATGGAAAATGGCGCAAATTTCTAGTTTTCATTTGTCATGTGAATCGAACCCAAACAAAAAAAATTTCTTTATATATGTATGTATATGTAAAATTTTTCAATTACATAAGAGAAATTTGTGTTTCGGAGTTTGGGCCGTATTTGTAAGCCAAATGGCAACTGTTGCCAGAAGAAAATTGTTGTTTATTTAACTATTAAGCTAAAATGCACACTGAGAGCGGGACAATAAAGCGACGCACTTGAACGTCTGTGTGTGTGTGTGTGTGTGTGCATAAAATATAAATGAAACAGCGCCTAATGCTATGCAATACAAAGTCTCAATGTGCTGTGCAGTATTTTAGTTTTCAATGGCTGAGCTTTTATGCAAAGTAAACAAGACACACACATACACACACACACACACACACATGTACATAATTCAACTGAGTGGCAGTGTGTGTGCGTGTGTGTTTGTATTTGTATTTGCCAGTTGAAGCATTAGCTATTGTCTGCCAGTCAAATCTGCCCACAGCAGGATGCGTTTGGCTGCTTGGGGGCGCCACGAATTGGGGGCGTGGCTCGATGACGGTTGCCGGCTGTTGGTGGGGTTGCGTTGCACAGTGGCAAGCAGAACTGAAGCGAAGCGAAGCTTTACAATCTGCTCAATGAATCTCAATAAGTTTGTTATAGTGTGCGTGTGCGTGTGCGTGTGTGTGAGCGTGTGTGTGGGTGTGTATGTTAGTGCTTAAGCTTGTTTGCATTTGTGTGCGTGTGCTAAATCAAGCGGTAATTGGGTCTCCTTGCCACCGTTACCTCCGTTGCCGCTGCCGCTGCTGCTGCTGCTGCTGCTGCTGCTGCTGCTGCTGTCGTTGTTAATATAATTGAAACTAACACAAATAAAGTGCAAAAGCTTTCTGATTATGGGGCTTTGCGCCTGCCACAAAATGAGCGTGGCTAAAAGCCCAGCCAAATGCTATCCCGTTACGATTGCCACTGCCACTGCCACTGATACTTACATTGCCTTAGAGGCCGCTGTTGCTGTTGTTGTTGCTCGCTTTCATTAGTATCGACGAGCACAGTGGTCAATATCATATGTACTTAAATACTTAAGTTTTTGTTTTTTTTATAAATAAGTGCTTAATAAAGAAACGTGCATTTATATTTCATTATTTAAAGTAGTGGAAAAATTGTTGTCCAAAGCTGAAGCTTAACCTTACGGCTGTATCTATTATTTTCATCATGAGTGTACGTTCAATTCACGAATAATAACAATTATTTTCAAAGCTGTTAAGGAAACAGTTTTTTTTTTTTTTATAAATAAATGCTTAATAAAGAAACGTGCATCTATATTTCATTATTTAAAGTAGTGGAAAAATTGTTGTCCAAAGCTGAAGCTTAACCTTACGCTTGTATCTATTATTTTCATCATGAGTGTACGTTTAATTCATGAATAATAACAATTATTTTCAAAGCTGTTAAGCAAACAAGCTGCATAAAATATTTAAGCAGATGATTCCAAAATTTAAGAACTCTCAATAAAATTCCTTTGTTATAAAAAAACATAAAAAAAAAATGTTTTTATGCGTTCTTTTGTAATGCGAGCCCACTGTGCGGCAACGCAAGGTGCCACACATGTGTGTGAGTGCTTGATTAGTGCCTACAATGTGTGCGTGTGTGTGCGTGTGCGTGTGCGTGTGTGTGCGGTGTTGTTTAAGCTGCTGTTAACTTAAGTATAACAATGATAAGGATAACGTTAAGCGATTGCGATTTTGTTGGCATTTAAGCTACAAAACGAGCAGCTCTCACACACACGCACACGCGCACATACACACGCGTGTTTACACCTTATTTATTTGGCACTTTCATTGCTGCCACACACAGACACACAGACACACACATAGAGAGGGGCACTGAATGTTGGCCACTTACTCAAACAATTGTGTTAAGTAATTGGAATGGTTGGGATTTGCACTTCGAACAGACCCTTTTTTGTTGTTATTGTTATTGTTGCTGCTGCTGCTGTTGCTATTGCTGTTGCTGTTGTTGTTGTTGTTGCACTTTGTAGAACGGCATATCTATCTGCATCTACGAGCAGCTATCTTATGAGCCTATCTGAAGCGGATTTGGCCAGCACTCGCTTCATTAGTTTGCCATATGTCGAGAGGCCGATTGCTCTCTTCTTTCTCTGCTTCCCCTGCTTCCCTCTTCTTGCCCTCCTTCCTCTTCTTGTTGTTGCTGTTCAATGAAAAGGCTTAAATGCTCATTTCACGCAATTCATTTGGTTGTATTTACGCTCCTACGAATACACAAAGACACACACACACACAAATACACACACAAATACACACACACACACACACACACACACACACACACACACACACACACACACACACACACACACACACACACACACACACACACACACACACACACACTCACTGACACACGCACACACACACACACACACACACACACACACACACACACACACACACACACACACACACACACACACACACACACACACACACACACACACACACACACACACACACACACACACACACACACACACACACACACACACACACACACACACACACACACACACGCTTGTCGTGGAACTCAATTAATGGCAATAAATGCAAATTACATTTAAATGCGGCGCATAATTTTGCATTCGGTTGCCTTTTCCTGTGGCTCTGCGGTTGCCATTTTAGTTATTTACGAGCCGTCATTTCCTAACCCACTTCCCCTCCCTCCCCTCTAGCCGCCACTAAAACGTGCATTTGGCCGGGCTAAAATGTTGCTTGCTTTTAGCTGTTCGTCAATTGCAACTCAAATGTTTAAGACTTGAATCTCTCTTAGCTTTCAGTTTGTGGCTAAGAAAGTCTTCGAGAGCCAGGTAAAACCCAATTAAAGTAAATTTAATTATTGTACATTTTAAACACATTTTTCATTAATTTTTATAAACTGTTTTAAACTCTTAAATGCAACTTAATTATAATGACAATTAATATAATACAAATAATAATATGAATAATGAAAAAAAATTGATATACATATATTAAATAATCATTAGTTTTAATATTATAGATATATAAATAGTCAAGTCAATGATAATAATAGTGACATAAAATAATAAAAATTCATATGATAATGTTAATAATTATGCCATGATAATATAATATATTATGGTAATAATACTTATAATATTTATAGAACTTTAAATAAAGAAATGATAATAATATTGAATATAATAATAATAATGAAAAAATGATAGTATTAATAATGATATAATTAAATAAAAGTATTAATAATGCTAATGCCAAAATGATTTACAATAATAAAGTCAATAATAATAACTACAAGCTTAATCTGATAAAATTAATAATTATAATAATAGTTAGAAATGTATTATTAATGACAACATTTTCTTTCGTTTTCAGAAAATGTTTACTAATAAAAATAATAATAGTGACAGTTGGTAATGGTATAAATAATACTAACAATATTAATATTTACAAATATAATAATTGTATATATATAATTATATGTATAAATAATTATAATTAATATTATTATATAATAATACACAATGTAATAATATTCATATAAATAAAATATAGATAGTAAAAAGAAAAATATTCATAATAAAAATAATAATAATAATAATAACACAAGAAATAATAATATAAAAATAAAATATTAAAGTAATAAAAAATGACCAATATATAACGAGAATAATAACGAGGAAACCTTAAAATATTATTAATAAAATGTAAACATTATTCCGCAAACCGAAGTTTTTTTTTTATTTAAGAAACACATTGAAGCTGTCAATAAAATAACAGGACTTACGCGACCCTCTGCTCACCTTTGTGCGCACCTTGCCACGTAGATCGGCTTCACCGGCGCAGTACAATGCAGTATACACACACACACACACAGACACACAGACAGGTGTAATTGAGGCTGGAATCTGTGGCAACAAAGGTGCTGCATTATTACAATGAGCCGGGCTTTCCCCAGCCAGTCCTTGATTAACCGCACGGCTGATTCTCGGCTTAAGTCAATCAGTTGGCCAACGAGCTGTTGCCACGTGTTTTGTGCAATTTGAAAGCGAAACCCGCAATCCCAATCCCAATCCCTGTCCGACTCCCAATCGCTATCGCAATCGCAATCGCAATCTCATAATGCGGCGTATTCATTGTCATTGTCATCAGCGTTGTCATTGCCGTTTTTCGTAGTCCATCGTTTACCATTGTCCGTAGTCCGTGGTCCGTAGTCCATGGTCCGTAGTCCGTGGTCCCGACACTTGTCATAAATAAGCTGTGCAGCTTGAAGCTTTCTCTCTCTCTTTCTCGCGTTCTCACCTTCTCTCTCCCTCACAACTTACGGGTCTCAGCTGAGGGCTCGCATTGAATGACTGAATTCAATTTAACGAGAAATTGCAACAATCAACGCTGCTCAGTGCCTCCTCCCTCCTCCCCTCTCCCCTCTCCCACCTTTTCCTGCCTGCCTCCTGCGTCCTGCTGCGTCCTGTTGCGGCGACCTGCGTTCTGCTTTCCGCGTCCCAGTGGCACGCTCTTTCTCTTGATTTGCTTTCGTTTCGTGAACTGCTTTAATACCCTACCTAAAAGGTATTATTGCTTGGTCATATTGTTTGACCTGGCTTCTAGGCAACACTTTAAGTCACCCCTTGATTCATTTGAACAACAACAAAAGTGTGACCAGTCGTAGGGGGCAAAATAATTAAGTTCACTTTTCGATAGTAAATAATACTCTGTATGTAAAATAGAATACTATAAGAGTAAGTATGCAGATATTCTATATATGTATATATATATAATGGTAGCTAGTGTTACGCTCATTATCCAATTTTTGGAATTGGCATTGAAAAATATTAAAAGTATTATTATAAAATATGATTTGTAATTAATAAAGTGAACAACGCAAATAAATAAAAAGAATGAGTAAAAAAATAAAAATGTATAAGTATGTGGCCTTAATTGGATGGTATTTAATTACTGATTTATTTAATATGTGAAGGCTGTATATTGAAAATAAATTATAAATATAAATATACATACATTAAAATATACTTATATATATATATATAACGACTGTTGTGTGAGCTACAGTTACAATTGATTGTTAAATTATCATAATTGAAACACTTTAATAATTAATTTAATTACAAGAAGGGTATTTGACAGTCGGCTAGTTTGTTTATTGCCTTATTTGTATCTGTCTTGCTTGTATTTTTGTTTTTGGTTATACATTTTTTTTTTTTTTTTTTTGATTGTTTTGGCTTCTGCCGCCCACATTTTGCGGACAGCCAGAAAACGAAGCGCTGAAGCAGAACAGACAATGGGCCGGCTTGCTGGCCGGCTTGATGGCTGGAAAGGATTTGGAGGTGACCGAACGGCAGCAACAGGAGCTGTAATAACAGCAGTTGGATGCACAGGAAACGCGAGGCATGCCACCAAAGGGCGGCGGCACCGCAAAAGGCAAAAAAAAAAAAAAAAACAAAAACAAAGAAAAAAAATGTTGGCCAGCGGCAGCGAATGGCGCAAAAAGTTGCCCAGCGTATGCCAACAATGTAATTTTGACGCTTGATCTCGGGAAAACACACACACCTACACCCACACACACATACACATACACTCACAGCTGCTGCGACTGCCAAATGGCAGATGGAAAAAGGCGTGGCAGAAAAAAAAAGAGAAGAAATGCCGCTGGATAATGGACACCGACGAATGCAGCAAGTAAAAACTTTCTCATATGTGTGCGTGTGTGTGTGTGTGTGTGTGTGTGTTTACAGAACAATGGTTGCGTTGAGCCGTTGTTGTTGTTGTTGCCACTGCTGCGCGTTTTAAGTGCGGTTTGTTTTTTTGCGCGATTTTGGTTCGAATGCGTTTTCTTTGCACATTTACCAGGCACCCCACCCCTTCCCTCCCTCACCCTACCCACCATCCCTTGCTGCTTCCATCAAAGCCAAAGACGTGTTTGTGTTGTGCGTGTGTGTAGGTGTGTGTGTGTGTGTGTGTGTGTGTTATTACTGGCAAGCCGCAGTCGTCTGCCAAACGGCCTCATAATATTTCATGGCTGCTGCAGTTTGTTGACATTCCGTTTGCTGCTTCCTTTGGTCCTGGCTGCCGTCTTGATTATGCGGCAACAGGACACGTGGAAGCTGCCAGCCAACAGGATGCATGCAACGCCGCAGCAGCAGCAGCAGCAGCAGCAGCGGCAACCACTGCAGATCAACATCCGCGAAGGCAAACAGAGCAGAATTTGGGTTGCGGGCCACTAATGAGAATCCTCGCAAAGTGCCGTTAGGCAGCAACCCCTAACGATCTGCTCTGTGTCAGGGTCCCTGCACACCTTTGATATTTTATACTTAACATTTGATATTTATATTTAATATTTATATTCTTTATTCATGTTTCATATTCATATTTTATATTTATTTTTTGTATTCATATTTGTTATGCATATATGTATATATATCTTTTTTAATTTATGTTTTATTTATATGAATGAATATTTATATTTTACCTTCATATTTTATATTTATATTTCATATTTATATTTTCTACTTATATTTTATATTTATTTTTAATATATGTATGTATATATATATATTTTTTTATATTTATATTTAATACTCATATTTTATATAAATAAATGTTTTATATTTATATTTTATTTATTTATTTATTTTTTATATTTATATTTCGCATTCATATTTTATATTTATTTGTTATATATGTATATGAATATATATTATATTTGTTATATTTATATTTTATACTCATATTTTATATTTATATTTTATATTCATATTTTATATTTATTTTTTATATTTACATTTGATATCTATATTTTATATTTATATTTATATTATATATTTTATATGTATATATTTTATATTAATATTTTATATTCACATTTTACGCTTTTTGTTTTTTTTTTTTCTTACATAAGCTATAAATGATCAAAATTAAAGAATTCTATTAAAAAGTTAATTAAAATAAATTTGTAGTATTGTATTTTATATTTTAATCTGTTTTTCAATATTTTCATAAAACAAAATGTTAAGCACAATATTTGTGCGCCCCTCTCTGCACTTCTCAGTAACTTACTTCAGCCATAAATGATCGAAATTAGAGTGTTCTACTTAATAAGATGATCTAAATTAGAGTGTTCTACTTACAAAGTAAGACTGATAATTGAGTGTAAAACAAAGTACATTTACATACAAAGTTGGGGCCAAGAGCTCGGCTATAAGAAATGCTTGTGCACAAACAGGTGTACAGGTGTACAGGTGTACAGGTGTACAGGTGTACAGGTGTACAGGTGTGTTTGTCAGCTCATCAATGGGAGCCAGGCAAAGTAGCTCAGCTCTGACAGCTACGGAGAATTCAAAAATCATTATCTTTTACGTCAGTCACAGTCTTCGTTTGCCTCTGGCTCCGGGATACCCATAGACTGATCCGTTTGCTTGGGCTTTTGAGTTAATCACGTTTAGTTAACATTTAGCACATCCTTTATCAAAATTCAAGTCGTACATATATGAGCATGAATGCCTCAGTTTGTGTCATGGTGACGGTGCCCATCATCCAGGACCAGAGCCACCAGCCGAATGCCCGCGCCAAGCACTTCTCCAGCACCTTGCCGGGCGCCTCCGCCTCCGTCTCCGCCTCCGGCTGCAGCTACAGCTGTGCCTGCGCCACCAGCTGGGATCCGGGCGTCGGCGAGTCCAAGGGCCAGTCGCCCAAGAGCCGGGCTCTGCAGCTGCAGGAGCTGCCGCGCAATGCACCGCTGGAGCAGGTGCTGCGCCAGATCGCCGTCCATCTGCGGCTGGAGCATGTGTTCTGGTCGCACGACGTCGCTGGCAGCCAGCTGCAGGCACGCTTCGATCTGCTCCAGGACGAGCGATACGAGTGCCTGCTCTGCACCCTGCAGGATTGGGGCATTGGCGAGCGGCCGGGCACCCATGTGACCGCCATCAATTGCCTGGAGACGCGGGTGAAGCTCAGCCAGACCCCGCCGGGCGGCACCCGGGCACCGGGATCGGAGCCCGTCGTGGCCGGAGCAGCAGCGGGCGGCGCGCCCCTCGCTGCCAAGGAGCCAAACGAGGGGCAGCGCGTCGGCTGGCAGAGCTTCATGGACTCGGTCCGCTGTCGGCTGAATGTCAACCAGGTGGTGCGGGTGGTGCGCCGCGATGCGACGATCAACTTTGACTTTGTGGTGCTGCTGATGGCCGCCGCGCTGCTTTCGTGCGTCGGCCTCGTGGAGAACAGCTTCCTCTTCCTCTCCAGCAGCATGCTCATCTCCCCGCTGATGGGCCCCATCATAGCCGCCATTTTTGGCTCGGTGATTGGGGATCGGGGCCTCCGTTGGCTGGGCATCAAGAACGAGCTGATCGGCATCGCCATTTCGGTGGTCACGGGCTTCATCTTCGGCAGCGCCATCTGCCTGTGCGGCCTGGGCCGCTTCTTTATGCTGTCCAGCGGCTTCACCGAGGAGATCGTCTCCCGCTGCGACACCCACTCGCTGGCCGTCGGCCTCTGCACGGCGCTCGTCTCCGGGGCAGCGGCCGCCATCGGCGTGCTGGGCGGGAATACGGGTTCGCTGGTGGGCGTGGCCATCTCGGCGTCCCTGCTGCCGCCCGCGGTGAACGCCGGCTTGCTGTGGGCGATCGCGCTGTGCACCCGCCTGGTGAGCATCGACCAGGAGCTGCTCCAGAGTCTGTCCAAGCATCGGGAGTACTCCACGCATCTGCACATCGAGCTGTTCGTCTGCGCCACCGTTAGCATGGCCCTGACCCTGCTCAACGTGATCTGCGTGTGGCTGATGGGCGTGGTGGTGCTGCGCATCAAGGAGGTGGCGCCGGCGGTGCAGCGGGACGAGCAGTTCTGGCGCCACGATGTGCGGCTCGCCCGCGAGGTGGCGCTCCACGACCCGGAGCTGCACAACGCCATCGATCGGCTCGACTTGGACGAGCGTCGCCAGGTGAACGTCGATGCGCCCCACTATCAGCACACCTGGTCGCCGGGCACCGTGCGGCCGCGCCTCCGGCCGGAGGCCCACGTCTGCCAGGAGAAGGAGAGCACCAGCAACTATCACACGGTGCACGGCTTTCAAAACTTCTGCATCACGCTGCACAAGCTGAACTCGGAGCTGCCGCGGCGTCCGTCGCCGGCGCTGCCCAGCTTCCTGGAGGTGTTCACGCCGCTCGAGCAGCCGGAGCGCGGTCCGGGTCCGCTCTCCGTGGGCACACCGAGCAGCGCGCTAGCCCAGCCCGCGTTGGCCACCGGCTGCGGCATCAACAACTATTGCAGCCTGCCCGATCTGCGGGCCAGCTGCCTGCCACGCGCCGAGCAGCGACCCCTGGAGCTGTCCGATCCGGAGCCGCACGCCAAATCGAAGATCGCGCGCTGCGTGCACTGGGGCCAGGAGCGCAAGCAGGAGACGCTGTACGCGAGCACCGAGCAGAGCTCCCTGCCCAGCAGCAGCGTCGAGGCCATGCACAGGTGCGCCGGGCAGGTGCTGGTGCCACTGCCGCCGGATCGACGGCTGCGTCTGTTGGCCACTCGCCAGCCGGAGGAGAGCGAGGATTGCGACTACCACCACGAGTTCAACGTGTAGCACTTGCCAACAGCTTCAACAGCTCTGATAGCCTTGACAGTCCGGACAACTCCACTAACTGCAACATCAACTGAAGCGGCATCAGTATTTGTATCAGTAACTGTAACTGTAACAGCAACAACAACAGCATCTGTGTCTGTGTCTGTGTCTGTGTCTGTGCTCTGTGTGTGTGTTCTGTGTGTGTGTTCTGTGTGCTGTGTCCAGTGGCTCGACTTTCACTCGACAGCTCGGCGAACAGCAATGCAAACATTGAACCCAACTTCTCTCTCTCTCTCTCTTTCTTTCGCTTTCTCGCTGCTTTCTCTCTTTTTCATTGCATGTGCGCGGCTCGAATCTGTTTTGCTTTGATTACTTCGCGATGTCCTTGTTTGCCCAGCACTTCTCCCTGACAGCTGGCAGGAGATGGAAGGAGCTGGAAGGATATGGGAGCTGGGAGCTGGGAGCTGGCTGGGAGGAGCTGCTCCACTGACACTTCTGAGCTTCGGCACAAAGTTTGCCCTCCCTTGACTTCGGCTGCGGCATTACAAACAATTTGTTGGCTCTCAATTGGTAGCCACTGTTGCATTTCGCATCCTTGTCCGCGTGCGTTTCAATAAGTCTGTTCGACGGCGTCGCCTGAGCCACTGCTTAAAAGGACTTCGTTTCCTTTGTCTCCCATAGGCTTAGTCGTTGTCCTGCCCCCTCCCCCCCTTCCCCACCCCATCCCCTAACTTATACCCTGTCAGTAACACGAGCAGCGGAGTATTGCCTCAGGCGTTCGTTTTGTTTGCCAATTGGTTCAATATATATATATATAGATGAATAGCAGCCCAGATACCCCCGCACCCCCTCCCTGCCTACAGTATAGTATCTCAACTACCCTTCGTCCTTGATATCCTGGCTTGCAGAACCCATAATTGAAATAACAGAAAATACATACAAATACATACAAACGATGCATTTTGAGCCTGATTACTTAGCCCTCAGTCACAGGCCCATCGAGCAACGCATTTCACAAAGGATAAGAAGTTAAGGCCTATTCCACATTCATTGACATGCTTGCATACCCTACACCCCCTTGCAAGTGGCAACCGGGTATACTGGTTTTGTCGAGGGATAATCGATGCAAATCAACTTTAATATTCGTAATCTTCTCCTCTATAAATTTATCCGTGTGTATAAACGCGTTAATCTCGAAGCACATTATATTGTATTACTTAATTTTAATAGTACTCTGTTCTAAAATTCGCTCACTATCGATAACAGCTTTTTATTGTTATACAATATAATTATTCTTATAGATTGGAAGAAAGAAGGGTGTCTGCTAGTCGTGCATAGCCTACTCAGGCTTAACTGCCTGCATTTTCCATATATCCTGCAGCGGATTTTCTTCGAGTACTCAGCAACACATTTTTCCATTTACTCCTATTTTAGTACTTTTTTCTTTCTTTCGCTGATTGCTTTCAAAGGTTGTTTTCACTCCTTTTTTTTTTTAATATTCTTTCGACATGCCACTCTGTGGGGCAGCTCTTGGCCAGATCCTGGCTCTAATAGACAACAACAATTGCGTGTTGCGTGTTGGCTGTTGTTGATGTTGTTGTTGTTGTTGGCCCAATTGGCCAGCGGACGTTGTTTCACAGCCTTGATGACTAGTGTGAAAAAAGGTCGTGGCCCGGTGGGCGATCCTTTGATGTGTTCTTCTTCCCCATTGTTGTTGTTGCTGCTGTTGCTGTTGTTGCTGTTGTTGCTGCTGTTGTAGCTTAACAGTAATGTTTATTTGCCATTTGGCATTGCCGATGTCCTCGCCACGTTCACCGCATCCCATTTGCTGCTCGCGTCCTGCAGGTGCGACATTTGTGAGGTAGCCGCAATTAGCGCCGCCCTCGACCCACGTTGTACGTCCCACATCTCACATTTCACATGCCACATGCCACATGCCACATGCCACATCCCACGTACCACATCCCACGTACCTCGTCCTTCAGCCTCAGTCACGATTAACTCGTTTTCACAGCCTGCCCACTAACGACCACTTCAATGCGCATTCCCCCCTTCACCCGCGGCCTCCTCAAGTGCCACGACTCATATAATTTTATGATGCATGCGCGAGAATTTGTGAGTCCATGAGCGAGGTGCAAAAGCGGCGAAAGGTAAACTTAGCCCAACCCCGGGCCCATTTCAATTCCCATTCTCATAGAAGTGCCAACATGTTTATGTCCCTGTTTTAAGAGCCTCGTTAATGAGCTGTGCTCAAGGCTCCGCATAATGTTTGCCTCTCCTCTTCTTTCCACTCCTCTTCTCCCTTCCCTCTCGCCACGATTATTGTCATTAGTAATTGTATTTGGTCGAAGAGTGTTCGAAAACTTCCACAAACTGTCGGCAATCTTTTGACAGCTACACGTTAAGTGGGTGCCATAAAATATTTAATATTACATAAGTCGAGCACCTTATTGAGTTCATATTTCGCATTCCCACGTTCAATTTCCTAAACAAATTACACAACACAAATTAAGCTTTCAATCCAAACTTTTCCAAATGCTTGCACCTAACTACAAAATGGAAAGTCTGCAAGCCAAACCAATATTAATAAGCAGGTGATCAAACTCTAGTCGAGTGCGCTCAACTGGGCGATACCCTGCAGCAAATGTTGGTCATGCAGGCCAAAAATTATGACTCAGCACTAATCTAACGCACGCACACATTTGTGTGTATTTAGCTATACATTTTTTGCTTAGTAACAAAAATGTTATGATAATAGAATAAATACTAATATGTCTATATCTGCCGAAACGCAACTTTCTATCTTAAAAAAAATTAATATTTTTTTTCGAATTTTTTAGCAAAATGGGGCAAGTATCCAAATCTGAAGTATACACAAAAATGTTGTTTTCTTTAGTTGAATACAGTAGTATGATCGATGAATCTAGCTCACAACTCACGAAAATCTAATATCTGTTATCGATAACAGACAGACAGAATGGAGGGAGTTATCTAGATATGCGCATGCCTTAGGGCAATCCACACATAAAATTTTAGTTCTCTAGTTCTTACAGATCCCGAGATCAACGCTTTCTTACATACGGACAGGCGGACGAAGGGACGGGCTGATACGACGAATACGGCTCAATCGATTCGGCTGTTCACTCGACCACGCCTTCTTCTGCCTGTTACATACATTTTCACATAATCAATATACCCTGCTTATATAAAAATAACAGATTAGATTCTTAAACTTTATCAGAAATTCAGTTAAGTATAAAAAGTATAAGTTTGTTAATATTGCATTTCTCATATATGTGTAAATTTAGGGTATTTTTGTTGGTTTAAAGTCTCTTTGTATAAGCAACTGCTATTTTGTAGGGTATGTGTGCAACAATAAAGTTTATTGAATCGGGTGAACATTTAATAAGCAATTCAATGCAATTTATTTCACGCTTTTGGGAAGAGCTTCGTACAGCCCGGAACGGAACTCTTGTCTTCCTCCCTCTCTCACTCCTCACCATCTATCTCTCTGTGTCTGTCTCCCTCTCTCTGTCTTTGGCTCGCTTTATGCTCCTCTGGCGCAATTTTTTTTGTGTGCTGCCAACTTCAGCTGAACTTCTTTTGCAACAAATTGTGTTGGCTTTGTTATTGTTGGCTGCATTTCGTTGTAATCTTGCCGCAACGGAGCTGGGGCAGAGCCTGGAGGGGGCAACCGGACCGAGTCCGGGATCCCGACTCCTGCCACTGTCAGCATCAGCATTGTCCTTTAAAGCGTTCTCTGCTTCTGGTCTTAGTTGTAAATTATGTGTTTTAATAATTTACAAAGACTCAAAAACTGAAGCACTTTGCTTATAATCTTTTTGCCGTCTCTTTCACTTTTGATAGCCCTAATGACCAGCAGTCGAGGCACGCAGACAGCAGCTGGAATTGGAGCTGAAGCTGAGGCTGGAGCTGGAGTTGGAGTTGGAGTTGGAGTTGGAGTTGGAGCTGGAGTTGGGGCAGGAGTTGGCGCTGAATGCAAGCCCGTAAATAACTACAAAAGGCGCAGATCCGGCAGAAATGGCATATAACGAGCAAAGTCATACAAAATGCTCCTAAGTAGTAACTTTTAATTTCACAAAAGGAGCAAAATATTCCGCTGCTATTTCACTTGGCCTCCCCTTCCCCTTCCCCTTCCCATTCCCCTGCCGACGGCTCTGTTGACCCTTTCAATTTGTTAACAACAGCTGCAGTCAAAGGTCCTTCAAGCAATTCACTGACAGCATGACTAAAGGTGAGGCTTAAAGAGAATTTGCACATATACACACACAAATACACACACATATACATACATATAGATAAAGAAAATATTGAATTTAAATTAAAATAATTTTAATGTAAATTTTATAAGTCATAAACAAGCGTATATTATTGAAGAAAGTTATTTACCTGCATCAGGTAAAAGAATTGGGGAAAATAATATTAAATATAAACTTAAAATAATTTAAATATACTTAAGTGCCATATTGTTGAATTAAGTAATTTACCTGTATCAGGTAAAAATTCTATTTTAAATTCTAATTGTATTATAAATATAATAATATTACCTTTAAATTGCAAATAATTTTAGTACAGTTTTTTATAAATCGTAAAACTGTAAAAAAAACTGTTTTAGGTAAAAAGCTCTTATTTTGAAGCATAAATATATTAAACGAATAATAGTGTTACATTAAAATTAAATTGACGGTAAAGAGCTCTTATTTTAAACAATAAATAAATAAAAATAATTTTAAAAAATATTACATTTAAATTAAAATTAATTTCAATATTGTTTTTATATACAAAAAAAAAGCACACTGTTGAATTAAGTAATTAACCTGTATCAGGTAAGAAACTTTTATTTTAAAGGACAGGGAAAAAGAATATTGGATTTAAATTTAAAATAATTTAAAAATAGTTATAGTCAAGTATCACAAAAAAAAACGATTTAATTTACCTGCATCAGGTAAAGCACCTATTTTCAACCTTCCTAGTCATTGATTTAACCTGTTTTTGGCCACACCCACCAGGCGGCACACTTGACTAATATATTTAATTGAGCGCCTGGCATTTTGTTTATCTGTGAGATATTTGAGTATTTAGCACACTGTCAATTAGTCAGCCAGTGTCCTGGACGGCAGGTGAGAGCCGGTTAGGTGCACCCCTAATGGATTCCCATATTCCATGCACACGTCCCGCACTTGGAAGCACCTGGCTGAGTTACGATTGCTTGCAACTTAATTATCTACGACGATTACAAGCCGGCAACAAATCTAAACAGGAATGTCCTGTATGTCGTATGCGTCCATTGTCCTGTTTGTCCCTGCTACGTGTCCTGTCAGCACATTTGTCTACGTGGCGTATGAATAATTGCAAATGCCAACAATTGGAACATTTGTCGTTGCCATTGTTGTTTCTCCAGCTGAAATTCCACAGCTCTCATATATGTACTTTGTTATTATGCACAGGCAAGAGTTTTCTTTCACACACCTGTTTGTGTATTTGGGTGTGTGTGTGTGTGACTGTGTGTGTGTGTGTGTGTGTGTGTGTGTGTTTTTGGAGTGTGTGTGAGCGACAATTTAGATAAATAATTCTGAATGTTAATTGAGTGTAAGAAATTTAAGACTGCCAAGAGTTTTAGACTCTGCCTTTTGTGTATGTGCAAATTAATTAACTGAATTATTAAGCGAACAGCAAAATGAGCCAGACACACACACACACACACATACACACATGCACATGCACACGCCACGCACACTTTTTGCACATGCTCATAGAGAGAATATTATAAATTATGCTTTTATTATATGCTGTAAGTTATTAAGAACAATAATGATGATGTCCGGCCATGTGCTGGCAGCCCAAATAACACACTTGTGTTAGCACACACACACACACACACACACACTTATGTATATACATATGCCTGTCTCTTGGCATTTGGCATTAATTGCGGCCTAGCACCAACAAAAATTACCTGCCCTCCCACCTAGCCCAGCCCACTGTCCGTTTCAACGGCCACGCCCACTTGCCAGAAACTGACCAGAGCTCCTGCATTAGGCAAAACAGAGCACACACACACACACACATACACACATACACATATACATACATATATACTATATAGAATGGTGGCTGGCACTTGGCCGGTGTCCACGGAGCCATTTGGCTGATGGCAAACATTAAGCAATATTTATGACACGCCCCCTTGCCGCCCGCCTCTCGCCACCCGCAACGACAATTCTAGTGGGTCCAACCACGAAATGGCAGGCGAGTAAATTGCAAATGCAAACGCCAAATGCTTATTTAATGAGTTAATTATTTTTTTGTATTTATTGCAATGCCAAAATATGCGAATATTAACGAAGTAAACGTGCAAATATTCGCAATTAAACGCTAAGCACAAGTCCATTAAATATTTTATTTATTTATTTCTTTTTTTTTGTTAGCATGGAAATTAATATGTTTATGTAAGCGAGGCAAAGTGCACTTTGCCTCTAAACTGAATTGTTATTAGCTCGGATTCACAGATATTAAATTTAATTAAGTAGCTTTTCATTTTTTCAGTTGCAGCTAACTATGCGAATAACTGTGTAAAGCAAATCACACTGACTCTCAGCAGACACCGAAAGCAAATCTAGAATATTCTTTTCCACCACCAAAAATGTGTGCGAGTGTTCCCCTCTCCACTTTGTACATGTTCGCTCTTCAAAAAACAAGTGAGCGCTTCGACTATTTGCTAACGTGCGATCGAGTGTGATGGCAGTATCAACGCAACCGATCCTGTCGCACCAATGACTCTCTCAAACAAATATACATAGGTAGTGCATGTGTGACAATTAGTCACTTTTCTGAACGAAGTTTTGCAATATATCTGATCCTGTCACACTAATTGTTTTTGCTTACGCTCAATAACACTCTCGATGGCTCTCTCAATGGCACTCTGAAACATGAATATGTAAATGCATGTGTTTAAATTATTCCCTTTTGAGCCAGAAGTACTGCAAAGTGTGATACAGTTTGCCACGCTGGGGTAAAACCTTTGTTTTTATATTGTAAAATTAATGGGAAGGGTATCTAAGCGCTGCCGGGCGTGCAGAATATCATTAACAGGCCGAGCTGCATATATGTATGTATGTACATATGTATTAATGTAAATGCAAATAAGGCAAACTCTTTGTTTGTGTTTTAAACTTTAAGAAAACAGTTTATTGTTTGCCAATGAAGTGTGTTAGTCAAGGGCTTGATAAAATTTTTGATTTATTTATGGAGAAAAGGACAAAATATATTTTATAGACACATACAGTTAAATGGAAAAGGGAAGCGCGTGTGTATTAAATTAATTGAAATGTTTATTGGTAAAATAAGGAGCCAGAAGGCAGGAGCCAAAGCAAACCAAGCCAAGCCAAGCCAAATGGACTTGACTCGTGCGTCAATCAATCAGGCAATCATTCAAGCGCACATTTATTTATTCATTTTAGCAGTTGAGGCCACTCTCATCCCCCCACCCCCCACCACCAGCATCGCCACCTGGTCATCAGCCCAGCACAGTTGAATTTCGTTACTCGTGACTCATCACCAGTCACTTGGCAATTGGCACTTCGTCGATTCGTGAGTTGTGCGTCGGTCGGTTGGCAGCACACAAAATATGTTTGCTATTTAATTGCTCTTTTGCCAATTTCCGTGTCGAGCGGGCAAAACGCTTTTAATTACTTAACCGGAAATTGGCAATTAAAGCGATTTAACGCCCGACATGCATGAGAGACTGCACAGAATTCTCATTTGCCTCCAAAAGTTAACCAATGCCATCAGCAGCAGCATCAGCAGCACCAGCAACAACAGCAACAACAACAACAACAACATTCTGTTATTCTCTACTCTCCCCTCTTATGGCCGCCCGTAATCAAGTTTTAAATGGCCGCAGCTGCCACTCCTCCCGCCCTTATCAGCTGGTGGCCGCCCCCTTGGCCAAAGACAACAAACCAAGTTTGAAGCCCAGTGAAAGGTGCTGCCAACTCGTTCATTGTTATTTATTGTGTTTGTTGTTATTGCCGGCAATTTATTTCAATTTCGCCGAGCTGCAAACTTTTGTATTGTCATTGCCAGCGAGCGGACGCGCGTCTTTTTCCAATTAGAAATCGCTGGCCAGGGACGCAGGCACCCCGATGCCAAGGGGTAGGGGTGACGGGAAATGGAGGGGGGTGGGGGTTGCGTTGGCTCCCAAGGCCCGGGCATAAAAACTCATTTAACTTTTTTGGCCGGCAAACGTCAAACGCTTTGGCTTGATGAGCGCCGCGTGTAATATACAAAAGTTTTTGGCAGGTGGTTAAGGCTGCTATACGGAGGGGTTTTGGGGGGCTGCGATAACTGTTGCATAGTTTTGGGGGCGCTGCATAATTATTTATTTGTCAGCAGCTGAGACACTCGCCGGTGCCAAACGAAGCGAACCAAAGCGAAATGAGTTGAAATGCAATGCGATGAGTGAAAATCTGTTGCCATTGCCCCAAATGGGGGTTGGGCTGAAGGCTTACTGTTGAACCCTACGCCCCCAAAACTGCGCCCCATCCCTTTCCACACACCCACTCATCGTAAATTTCGAATTTGTGGCCGCAAGTTGGCAAGCAAATAAAATAGAAAATTGTTTGCCTTGACTTTTATTTAGTTGGACATGTCCGCCGGGCAACGGGGCGTGGCAGTTGGCATGCTGCGGCCAGCCGCTTAATTTCTGGCGCGACTTGCAATTTGCCGCCACATTGCAATCCAAAGTTATAACCAAAACTTTGCAACGCCCGAGCCAAGTAGCCCAAGCAGCCAAAGCAGCCAACCAGCCAACCAGCCAAGTAGCCAACTGCCTGGTCGCACTCTAATTTCAATTGGTCCTGGCTAATGTGCTGCTGCCCAGCCTTAGATCCGAGCCTTCAAGGCTGCAGGCTTCGGTCCAGGCATCCCAACTTTATCGCGAAAGTTCCGCGAAAAACGTCAAATGAAATTTATACAAAAATTTCATGCGAAAAGTGTCGAAAAGTTTTGATACCAAAAAAAAAAAAAAAAAACCAAAAACACAACGATTTAGAAAATTCTCTGGCAAAGGTGCCACATTTGGCTTCTTTTATAATGCAGCAGATCTGTGGCATTGACTTCAACCGAACAGACATATTGTTTACCAAACTTATCCTGCATAATGCAAACATATAAATCTTACATAACCATGTGAATCTTTAAAGTCTTAAGTCTTAGTATTAGCTGCAAATTTATCTTTGGTTCCTTTCCAGGCAAGAGTTCTTAAGTGTTCCGATTAATAAAAAGAACAATAGCTCTCTGAGCTGGTGAGAAATACATTCTTATAAGAGAGTTTATTGCCAGTTGCTGTAATTCTCAACCGGTTTAATTGAAAACTTATTCAATGAAGCCTTCAAAAAAGATTGGCATAAGCAATTTAGAGATTATTGCGTGCTTGATTAAGAGCCGGAATGATTCAGAAAAAATTCGCAATTAAATACTTTGGCAAGAGGCAGAACTGAACTCTTTTGCCATTAAATTGTATCTGAACAAAAGTTTGTTATGCGATACCTTGGCCAAACAGAAAAAAATGAATACAAAAATAAAAGCAAGTCTTGTGCAATCGAGTTGATTGTCAAATAATTTGCGAGTGGATTCTCGATGGTTAATTAATCGGGTGGCTATTGAAAATGTTTGCTCCATTGTGGCATACACCCCCTCCCCCTGCCCCTACCCATCCACAATCTCTGCCTACTCCTCACTTTCCCCCATTTGCCGCTTCTCGTTAGCTTTTCGCGTCAATCGACGTTCGCGATTTACATTTTGTTTTATTTATGTTTTTATTTTTTTTTTGTGTGCAGTTTTTTATTCAATTGCGTTTTTTGGACATGTTTGTGCAAGCGATACCAAATAAAAAAGTAAACAAAAACAACTGCAAGTGTGTGTGTGTGTATGTTTTTTGTATCTCAAATGTTGCAGCTCCGATGCTGCTGCTGCTGCTGCTGCGTGCCGAGTTTTGTAATA
Source organism: Drosophila pseudotalamancana (assembly GCA_037075185.1). Taxonomy (NCBI): domain Eukaryota; kingdom Metazoa; phylum Arthropoda; class Insecta; order Diptera; family Drosophilidae; genus Drosophila; species Drosophila pseudotalamancana. Next base: position 206,736 of record JBAMCK010000531.1, on the reverse strand, counting down.
TTCCCCGATGTCAGTTTGATGCAAAAAACTTTTTTGCGTAACAGTCAAACAAAATCACAACAACAACAACAACACGGCAGCGGCAGCAGCAGCAGCAAAAAACAGCTAACATTTTGTCATTTAATTGGAAAATGAAATTTAACGCCGTTGCGATGGACAGGACGAACACAACGAACAGAGCGAACAGAGCGAACAGAGGACGTTGCGTATACGCGATGTGCGCGCTTATTTCAGTCAGAAGCAATTTGCGGCGCAATCAACGGAGGCAACTGTCAGAGCTACCAGGTAATATCCGAGCATAATATATATTTAAAATATTTTCTATCCCAACGGTGTCCACTTTAGGAGCTGACGTGTCAAGTGCTGTGCTCAGCCGTCTTCCTCTTCATCCTCCTCCTCCTCCACTTTACTCCAACTGTCTCTGCAGTAGCTCGGCAGCTGTCCGGCTGTCCGGCTGTCCTGTTGCTTGTGCAATTTTGCGAAATGACTGGGAATTCATTTGACAAATTGTGCTTGGGCGCGGGGCACAAAGTCAAAGTCAAAGCCGAACCCAAAGCCAAAGCCCAAGCCCAAGCCAAAGCCAAAGCCAAAGCCAAAGCAGACTCCCAGCTTTTCTGTCTGCATTCGTTTCGTGCTCTGTCATTGGTTAAACAAGTGGCAAAATTAAATTTAACAATCTCCATGCTGGCGGAGCTGGCGGATTGTGGGTCTGTGGCATCAGTTGATGCCACATTGTTTAAAGTGCTTAACAAGCAGCTGGCCGGCCGCACACCTTGCCCCCCCCTCCCCACAATGCCTGCCACCGTGCACCATGCACCGTGCTCCGAAACGCTGCTGCAAACTCACTCAAAGAAGTGGCATGAAAAATGAAATGAAAACCAACAAGTAACCACAATCATTGCTCGACTCGCCACTCGTTAGCAGAGACAGCAGCAGAGACACTACTGCCAGGCAGCATCGTGTGGCACTGTCCGTGCGACTCCACCCCCCCTCCCCCGGCAAGGGCGCTGAACCCATTTAGCTTTGGTGTTGCTTTGCTTATGGCTCGGAAAAGTGCTACAACTGCAGGCCAGTCAACCCATCCCCCCTTTCTCTCTCTCTTTCTCTCTGAGACTCTGTCTCTGTCTCCCTCGATCTGTCCGGCAGTCCAGCTCTTAGTCAGGCTGTCAGTCAGTACTCTCATCCGTTTTGCAGTCATTCAAGTTCAGGCTTGCTTTTGATTTGTGGCACTGACACTTCTAGCTCTAGGAATGGGCTTTGATTTTGCGGTCGCTTAGGCAGCACCACCACCAACCACCAACCCCCCCAACCCCCCAACCACCAACCCCCAATCCCCAACCACGAACCGCCGCCTGCACCACTCGGCGGGCATTAAGTAATTACTTCCTTGTGCAAGTGCAAATTCATTGCACTGATGCACTGCATTTCTATATGAAATACCTCTTAAAACACACACAAACACACAGACACACACACACACACATAAACAATGACCCACGCCAGCTTAAGAGTCGCAAGGGTTCAAACTATTGCAATCGAGGAATACAAATCAGATTTTCCATTGCTTCTATTATGCTGCTATTTACTCTCGACTTTCAATGTGATCTGCAGAGCTTCCCGCTTTGTACACCCATTAAAAATGTATAAATGGGGTAGTTTCTGAAGAGCAGACATAGAAAGAGAAACTGAAGTTCAATTGCAAAGCAAAACAACCCGATTAAGTCGCATATATCTCTACTTGTCAGATTTTAATCGTTCTGTAACTTTCCTTTAATGAAAACTGCATCCCATTTTTTAATAACATTAAAAGGGTTTTGTAATTAAGCTGTTAGACGGACAATTTTTGCTTCTATCGGAAGTTCTATATATAGCAAGAAAGACAACTCTTATTCTCCACATATTTGCACATAAATCACGTAAGCAGATGCATGCCAAAATTTATCGTCTCAACCAAAACAGCGCAAAAATTAAAACTTGTTTTATATCAGATTTAAATACAACTTTTAATACGTTAATGGCACTTAAAAACGAAATTTTCTATATAAAACTTTTTTTTTTCCCCAGTAAGAGGGTAATAGAGGTAGCTATCCAATAAATTCTTAAATCCCAACATCTGTGTCTTCTTTAGCTGAATATATATATATAGCATAATTTGATGCCTCTACGAAATATGCTTAACAAACTAAAATAGTGTTATCGATAACAATAAACGGAAAGAGTTATCGATATTTCGCAACAAATTTGATCTCCCTAGATGTCAATTCTCGAGTCCCCAACTTTTTCAGTTGCTGAGATAAACAATTTCATACATACGCATAGACAGACACAAGTACAAACGGACCTAGCCTTATGGACTTGGCTGTTGATCCTGCCGAATCTACATATATAATCTATATACTCTATGAGCTCGGTCTGCTATAAAAATGTTCACAAAAATATTCCCCGTTTACCCAATTTTAAAGGGCTTCAGGGTTAATGCAATATATTTGCATATATCTAAACTATACCTTACTTTGCTGGAAGATATTCTAAAGAATTTATTTATAAATGCAAACTAAATTTGTAAATAAATTAACAAATTTATACCGAAAACTCATTTTGTTCAATTTTGTGCTTAAGAATTTATAAATAAATAATATGAAAAATGTATGCGCTTTTGGCTGGCAGCTTTTTGCACCGCTGCAACTTTTCGACTTTTCGACTTTAATATTAAACTTTTATTTATGCTGCTCTGCTGCACTTTTGTGGCTCATTGGGAAAAAGCGTTTTCCATTTTCCTTGCTGCTATGGCTTCAACATATGCCTCGCATTGGATTATGGCTGCAAATGTGAAACAATTTGACCACTAGAACATACACAGCCCTTAAGTTGGGGGTTGCAGACAAAGTGACTTGTTGAAGGGTTGTTCAAGGGGTGCGGCAGGGGGTGGGGGGAGGCTCTTTAGTGAGTCGGATGCCAAGGATGCCGCCGCCGCTGCTGCTGTTGTTGGCAATTGGCAATGCAAAGGAATAACTTTGCTTATTGCATTGAAATGCAATTGCGACTCACTGTGGAGCGAGAGGGGAAGAAGATGAAGATGGAGATGAAGAGGAGGAGGGTTGTGGGGTTTGGGGCTGACTGTGGAGGCGCAATAATGTCTAGCACATATTTCTGTAAAGCGAATGCGAAATATATTTCGCTGAGCAGCAGTCAAAAAGCGGAAATTTCGTACATCATTTTGTTGCTGAATTTTATTATAAATAATTTTTTTCTTCTTTCTGTATTTTTTGTTTTTTTTTTTGTTTTTTATTTTTGTGCTCATTCTTTCACTTTTCTATATTTCTTCATCTTTTCGAAATTGCAGAGCAAAACGTCGCGGTCAGCGTCTGACAGATGAAAGCAGCTGAAAGGACTGGCCAAAACTTATGACCACTCAATAACGGAGAGCAGCAAAGGACACGATGGAGCAAATGATGAAAAATATGTTAGCTCTGTGGGATGGGGCAAGACGTTCCGATGCCGAACAAAATATAAATAAATATAAAGAAAATAAGTGCATGCCAGAACCAGAAACACTCAAAGTTTATGAAATGCGCGTCGCCGCCAAAGTTTTCTTATTTTTTCATCATGTTTTTCTCTTTTTTCCCCCCCTCTTTGGCTTTTCCTTCCCGTTCTTCTTATACTTCTTCTTTGGCCCAAATGTTCCACACGCCGTCGCATAAAACAAAGTAAAGGCCAAGGATCAGCACACATATGTGTGTGTGTGTTTGTGTGTGTATGTGTGTGTGTGTGTGAGTGTGTTTGTGTTTGTGTGTGTCTCTGTTTGTGTGTGTGTGTGTCTGTCTGTATGTATCGCCAATTACTGTGTCTGTTTGAGCGTACAAAGCGTTTTATGAACCAACTCTGGACCCCTGATATACCCGTCAACATCTATCTAACCTCCCAATCCCTCCACCCCCACCCCCTTCATCTGTCATCCCTCGCACCCGTTGAGTCTGGACCACCTCGAATTTGGGATGCAAGACACGCCGCCTGGACTTTGTCGAATAACTTTCCGTCGTGGTCGTCATCTTTGCTACTATTGCTCTTAAGGTTCGTTGTTTTTTTTTTTTTGGTTTTTTGTTTTGTGTTTTTTGGTTTTTCTTCTGTTTTCCTCTCTTTCTCTCGTTTTTGATTTTATTGCCGATTGACCAACTTTTTAGGTCGATTGGCTCGGCCGTTGGCCAAATGACAAGACAGCTGGCCCAGATGAGCATTGCAGTGGTTCCCACGGACATACAAGTTACCTGATTTGCAACGGACAGGTCGCGTCCGACCGTCAAGTAGCCAGCGTTGAGCTCTCAAACGACTCCCGAAGTCCTGCCGGAACTTAATGACATTGAAGCATATCAGAGTCCTTTGGAACCAATAAAACATAACGAAGTTTAAATTTATCGATTAGCTAAAGCCCCCCAAAACCTGACATAAGCACAAGAAAAACAAAGTACTTCAACCAGTGGCCATTTTTAATGTTATGTAACATCTAAGCGGAAAGCCCTTGAGAAAAAGTCAGATCTTACAATCTTATTTATTTATTATTATCTGTATTCATGTATTCATAGCTATGAATGTGCAAGCAATTGTTTGTTTGCTTTGGTTTATTTATTCATAAATCTCGCTTGTAAATTAGAAAATATAAAAATAAAACTAAAATTTTCACTCACTCTTGCAAATTTTTAAAATTGCTTAACAAAATATTTTATACATTACTTTATTAAGATGTTAATATTTTACAGAACAACAATTAAGACTGCGCCAAGCGGGCTGTCCGACGAGCAGATACCCTCAAAACCCTATTTCCAGTTCTCTAGCTTTTCTTTTTTTTTTTTGTGCTGACAAGCAGAGAGCTTTAATATATAGAACAAAGGATATGACGAATAATTTAGTGAGTCCCCTCTATCGAGGTTTCACTGTATCTACTTAATGATGTCGACCACGCCCCCTTTTGTATTCACACACGCTCGATGTTTGCTCTCAACAATAATCCGTTAGGCGAATACACGTTAAGAAAATTAGGGCTCAGTTATCGAGTTAGGGCAACATCTTAAGCCTACCGACAACAACATTGAAGGATGCTGAAGGACTTAAGGCGAAAGGGTTTGAGAGGGCTTCAATATCTCTGAAGTGAATTAGGCTAAGAAGCTGGTAGCAAGAAGAGGCATTCAGGTAATAGCCAAATGGGCCAGCTACAAATCAGGGCCAAAAGAACGCAGCGAAGTCGGCTTTGGAATTGGAATCGGAATTGAAATCTGAACTAGAATCAGAACTAGAATCAGAGTAATGTTCGTTTAGCTTATGAATCTTGAATTAGCTGAAGCTTAGAACAAAAGACAAGTTGCGGTAAATTTGTATCTCTACTTCCTGGCCTCACATGAGGCACGACAGCACTGCCTTACACACACACACACACACACACATACAGTAATAGACATGTGTGTGCATGCTGAGCAGCATAATAAATGCGTGATTATTTGTAGGTTTTATTAGGTGAGCGCTCAACGCGCCAGCGGGTGGTGGCAACCAAAGAGAATTTGACAATAGGCGGGCAGGTGGGGCAGGTGGGGCACACAGAGGTGAGCTGAGCTGAGCTGAGATGAGATGAGATGAGGTGCGACGAGGTGTGGTTAGTGGTGGCCAACTTAGGCAGTGCTACAAACAAGCAGAGCAGAGCAGAGCAGAGCTCAGAAAACCGGATGCCAGCTGCCATGAAGCTGCAACTGGGGCCAACCAAAGGAATTGAGGTAATCCTACCTGCAGAGCCCCACTGCTTGAATTTGTTTTCCATGTCGAGCAGCTGAAGCGGCACCTCAAGTGCCAGCTTCGTCTGCGGCCGAGACTGAGGCTGAGGCAGAGACTGAGGCTGAGGCCGAGACTGAGGCAGAGGCTAAGCACAACGAACTCCGGACTACGGTTACAAAACGGAAAGAGACAATGCCAGACATTGTTTATTACACAAAATAAGTTATTGTTAATAAAAATGCTACCTGTGCGCGGGCGTCCCGCTGGAGATCTCAATCCCCCAACCGTGCCAAATCCTCTACTGATATTTTCTGCCGGAGGAGCGGGAGCGTGTCCTTTCTCATTGTTTGTTTGCGCAATTTGTGTGCAAGTCTCTGGCTTTATTTTGCCTAAGCGCCACCCAAGCAGATCCCCTCTCCCACCCACCCCCGCCACACCCCCACATCCCACATCCCACATTGTCCCACCTACACTTCACAAATCCGGCCAATTGGTTGCCGTCTGCAACTGAGCTTACGGCTTGGCATTAGCGCTGAGCCGGAGCCACCTGTTGTTGCCAGCCCCGGATAACCGTTCACCCCGTCACCCTCCACCTCCACCCACACCAGATGTATCTCACAGATAACCCCACTTGCTAACGCCTTCGCTCCCCTCCTCACCCTTCCTCATCCCACCTTCCCTCCAGCCTGGAGCTTAGACGCTTTGGCGCGTCAAATTAACTAAGCTTCTGCTCGAATTCGCTTTTATTTTTGTCTCATCGCACGCTTTGTTGCTTCTTCTTGCCTTAACAGTCTCTGCAGCTGTTACCGTTATGTCCAATCTGTTGCTGTATGTGTGACATCCGTGCTGCAACAGGTAAGGTGGCAGCCACACCCATATTGCTTGCCTCAAGCTTTCTGTTGCCATATCAATTACTACTACTATTAGTATGAATTCTACTACTCTTACTATTTGTAGTGGACTGGAGGGTACTACTAACTAGCACCATTAGTCATAATAATCATAACTTTTTTTGGGCACTGCTATTGACTATTAGATTAATACTACCTTTTCTACTACTATTTACTAATATTACTTTAGTTAAGTTTACTACTACTTAATATTATAACTAATTTGTTTAGTGTGTGTACTACTACTTTTTACTAACATTACATTTAACATGCTTACTACTAGTAAATACTATTGCGAAGTCTTCTACTATTACTTTTAGTATGTCGTCTACTACTATTTACTACTATTACTTTAAGTATATTTACTACTACTATTTACTACTATTACTTTTAGTATGTCGTCTACTACTCTTACTACTTTAGTATGTCGTCTACTACTATTTACTACTATTACTTTTAGTATGTCGTCTACTACTATTTACTTCTTTAGTATGTCGTCTACAACTATTTACTACTATTACTTTAAGTATATTTACTACTACTATAAAGTAAGTTACTTTTAGTATGTCGTCTACTTCTTTTTACTTCTTTAGTATGTCGTTTACTACTATTTACTACTATTACTTTTAGTGTGTCGTCTACTACTATTACTTTTAGTATGTCGTCTACTACTATTTACTACTATTACTTTTATAGTAGTATATTTACTACTACTATTTACTACTATTACTTTTAGTGTGTCGTCTACTACTATTCTATTTACTACTATTACTTTTAGTATGTCTACTACTATATTTACTAAGATTATTTTTAGAATGTCGTCTACTTCTATTTACTACTATAATATGTCTACTACTTATATAGCATTTCCAGCATTACTTTTAGTATGTCTACTACTTACTAATATTACTGTTGGTACGACTACTATTTACTACTTACTACTATTACAAAGTTAACTACTATTGCTTTTATTATGTCTACTACTACTATTTACTACTATTACTTTATTTAGTATGTTTACTACTATTTAATACTATAACTAAGTCTTCTACTATTGCTTTTAGTATGTCTACTAGTACTAGTACTTTTATTATGTCTACTACTTAAATTTACAAGCATTACTTTTGTTTGTCTACTACTTACTACTATTAGTATTACTACTATTTAATACTTACTACATACTACTCCTACTTACTACTTACTACTATTACTATTTGTATGTCAACTACTACTACTTACAACTATTAATATTTGTATATCTACTACTACTACTTACTACTATAACTTTCACAATTAGTATGACTTTTGCTACTTTGAATACTAGTAGTAGCATTGAAGACGCTATTAACTAATACTATTACAGCTATTTTGACTACTTTTAGTTGTTTTACTTCTACTATTGCTTTGCCTGCTACTTTTAATATTAATATGTTTATCCCAATTGACATTACTTACTAAGACTATTGCCCTTTCTACTACTACTAGTATAATTTCTGTTTGTACTACAATTACTATTACTGTTAGTTAACGATAAGTAGCATCATCATTATTACTACCATTACAGTAAGTAATACTATAGCTAATGCTATTACAACAAGTTTTAATTAGTATGACTTCTTCTATTACTATTACTAGAAGTTGGTATATTATGTGTGATTAATCTGACAATTTCTATAACTATTAGCATTAATCTTTCTATCATGGCAATAATTATTGTTACGAGTACTATTAGATATATTGGTATAATAACATTTTCTCTTACAATTCCCAATAATGTAGTTTTTCTATTAGTTTAACTATCAGTATTAGTATAACTACTACTATTACTATTAATATATATCTACTACTATGTGTCTGCTACTATTACTACTGCTATTTGGATAACTATTTTTACTTTTAATATTAATTTTACTATTACAATTAGCATTATTATTTTACCTCACAACTACTTTTACTATTATCATTGGCAGTTGGAAGGGCTTAAAAGGTGCCACGCCCACTTGATAGACCGGGCCACGCCCTCGAAGGTAACTGCGAGGCGCGTTGTTGGAGCTGCAAATACTCTTGACTTAAAAAGGCCTCCGGCGTAAAACGAAATTAAAAATTTTGGCAGGACTAGAAACCCAAATAGCATGCACGCTTGAGCGCATAAGTGTGTGAGTGTGTGTGAGTGTATGTGTGTGGGTGGGTGTGTGTGTGGGTGTGTGTGGGTGTAAGCGCTCAACAGGAGTCTTCAAAAATGCGCGCATGTCGCGAGCGCAAAGTTTATTGCACCATATTTTCAGAGCGGCATACGCACAAACACCGATGCACACACACACACACACACACACACTCACACACACACACACAGGCACACATACGCACATGCAGTTTTTATCACACAAGCAACGAAAATATTTGTCTTGGTCCTTTTTGGCGTGCCAACTTTGCTGGCAACTGGCAAAAATTGTAGGCAAATTTCGTCGAAAGCCGACAACAGGACGTTGTCGGGACAATTTTGGCAATTTACGTTGCCAGCACCAGCACACACACACACACTCACACACACACATACGCACGCACACAGTGATGCTTTGAAATATGGCTATGGCTATGGCAATGGACTGCAGGGAGGGATTGAGCCGAGGGAATGCTTTGGGGGCGTCTCCGCAGTGCGAGATGCGATTGCAGTCTGGCGCGTTTCGTTGCCGGTCGCATTACGACAATTAAACACACAGCAACAGCAACAGCAACTAACCCCCTCCCCCCACTCACCCTCCCCCTCACCAGCTTTCCATCTAGCCCAACCCCCTTGTTCACTGTCAACACTTTCAGCGTGCGCCTGTGGTGCGGCCTGCCAACTGGAAGCGGGACAACTGGCAACGGGCAACTGGCAACTGGCAACTGGCAACTGGCAACTGGCAGCTGGCAGCTGGCAAGCGGCTCAGAGGACTAACGACAACTAACGAAGCTAAACGCATGCAAACAGCAGCCCAAATGCATTTAAAGGGATGCCCGGCCCAGAGCAGCGGCAAACCCAAATGAATGCTGCTGATATATCGAGTGTGCAACGTGCAACCAAAAAATAAACCGGCAACAAAAATGATGCAAAACAAAAAAAAAAAAAGCAGAAAGAGGACAAAAAAAAAACAGGATTCTAATACGCACACCTCGCACCACAGTTTCAGCTTTTGGGGCTTCGTCGCAAAATTTGCTGCTAAAAGCGTTGCACACAGACATACGCACAAATTATGGTTATGGCCATGGCCATCATCATGCCATCAGACCCGATTCCCGTGTAAGCCGGCAGCAAGGCACGGACTCAAATTCCGATTTCTCATTAAGGCGACAGACTTTTGCAGCAGCCTTTAAAGAAATTTCAAGATGTTGTTGGCTCGATTTACAGTTGGAATAAATTCTTCGACTTTAGTTACGGTCTTGAAAATTGGACTATAATATTGTTTCTTTATCGTGAACCTAACCGGGCAGAAAGAATAGGACCCATGAGTTAGATTTATTCTTGATCAGGCTCAACAGCCGAGTCGATTTAGTCTATTTATCGATCTGTCCGGGTGTATGAACACGTCTATCTCAGCATCTAAAAAAGCTAGAGACTTGAAATTTTACGTGTAGGTTTTGCAATTGCACGCGCAGATGGAGTTGGTTTCAAAAACTCGATAACTCTTTCCGTTTGTTTGTTATCGATAACGCGTTTTAGTTTTTCGCGCGTGTCTCGAATATCTTAAGAGCTATAGTCATCAACTTAGTTAAGATATATTCAGAATAAGAAGAAATTGAATTTGAATACATTTCCCCAAAATTGGGACTTTTCGGAAAATATGCGCTTTATATTGCTCTTTACATAGCCCAAAGATTTCTTTAAAAAGTTTTAGAATTGCACTTTCGACTACATTTATCTAACTTTTTTTTTTTTAACTTTCTTTAAGATGGGAGAAAGTGAATTATTTGCTATGCCCGAACCTTTAAAAGAAAAGCTTAGTCGACGCTTATCAGATGATATTAAATGGAAGATCATTGGATGCAAACGAGCTCCACAAGAGCTTAAAGCCGTTAAATTAAGGCAATTTCTGGAAGAGCTTAAAGCTGTTAGCCAAATGTAAATGTTCAGCCAGTTGGTTAGATTTGGCCGCACTTTGCCACTGCCTTCCCTTAAGTAGTGATTAACGGCTCAGAATTAGCTGCAGTCATTTAATGTGGCTATAATTGGTTTCATCTGGAGGGGGTAACAAATGAGGCTGGCTAATTAGCATTAATTAACATAAGTGAGTTTTCGGCTGCTTGCAACTGTTCAATTGTTTAAATAAACGCCCACGCAATCAATTTGCTGTGCCAGCAGGTGGCGGCAGGTGAGTTCCAGCCATAAATACGAATGCAGGCTGCAGGCTGCAGGCTGCAGGCTGCTTGCATTGATGAATATTTGAAATTAGATTTCGCTGGCAAGGACTGCAGCTGATGGCCATCAGTTGTTTTTGGCAGCATTTACGGATCTGGGCAATTAATCTTTGTCCCCACTGTTGTAGCTGACTGATTTGTAGTTGTTGTTGTTGTTGTTGTTGTTGTTGCATGCCACACACGTGTCTCACAGTGGCAGTCGCATCAATGTTCGTTTGATGTTCGATGTTTGCCCGTTAACAGTTTGTGATTTCATTTAAGTATTTCATTGGGATTTCGACTGCTGAGCGAGACAAGTGGCAAGTGGCAAGAGGCAAGTGGCAAGCGGCAAGCGGCAAGCTGCACATTGGCCACTGGCTCACATATGTAAATCACAAACGGATTTGATGCCCCATTCAGCTGCACTGTGGCAGTTCCAGTTGCTGTTGCAGTTGCAGCTAATGACTGTTTGGTGTTTAATGTGGCAGCCACAGCTTAGCACCCATATAAGGAGATGCAGCACTATACATATGTATATATATGTATATATGTATATATGTGTATATGTACATATACATATGTATATACGTTCATGAAACATCTGTTGAAATGAGGGCAAGCTGAATGACATTTAGCTCGGGCATGCAAATGATTTTGATGGCCTCTTTGAATTTACCTTTGCATGTTAATGTCTGCAGCTCTAATGCCTGACTGCAAGCCATATTTATGGCCACACTAAGGCTTGAAGAAGAAGAATATGCATACATTACATAACGATTATTAACTGTGAAGTATGCCTCAAGATTATACTCCAAGGCTTAGTCTTTCATTTAAATTAGACTTAATTAAAAATTGTCAACTCTTAGCTTGATATTCAAAGAAATCGATAACTGCAAGATATCAATGCATTACATAACGGTAATTGACTGTGAAGTATGCCTTAAGATTATACTTCATTCATTAAAATCAGATAGTTTACAATTTTTAACTGTCAGGTTGATATTCAGGGAAATCGATAACTTGGGGATATCGATTCATAAAAATAATTAACTGTAAAGTATGCCTCAAGATTATACTCCAAGGCTTAGTCATTTATTTAAATTAGATTTTATTTAACTGTTAGCTTGATATTCAAAGAAATCGATAACTATAAGATATCGATACATAACATATCGATAAGACTATAATCCAAGGCTAAATCTTTTATTTAAATAGGATTGCATTAAATACAACAAATAATTAATTATTAGCTCCATATTCAAAATCGATAACTATGACTTAACGATACCGATCGATAATAATTAAGAAATAACTAGAAGAAAATAATAATACGATCAATGCTTATTGAAATTGAGTGCTTATTACTGATACCATTCAAAAGAAATCAACCTACAGAACATGGTCCATAACAATCGATAAAAATCGATTATCGAATACTTCATCGATTGCTTTAGTAAAATAATTATAACTAACATATGAATGTACAAGCCTACAGAGGAATCACTAAATATCGGATGGCTGCGACAAAGCAGAGTATCTTATAGTCGCACACTTAGCACTTGTGTGCTTCTTCTTTCTTGTATTTCCCAGTGGAATTCGTTAAGCGAGAAGCAACTGAATTGTGTTAAACAAACGCGCTGCTCCACACCTGTGTTTTGTGCTGTCCGCGTTGTAATCAACAGGCTCGTTAAGGTGCACAGCTCCACACTCACACACTCACACTCACACACACACGCACACACACATCAACACATGCACTGATACACACAGTGGAAGGCACACTCAGTGGCTGGAGTCAGTCCATCGCCGGGCTCGTCAACTGTCTGGCAGCCATTTAAGCCGATTGATTGACGCTAATAAAAATGTTGAACACAAAAGCGCAACAATGCGGATGCCGAGCGGCAGATATCGAAGCTGGCTGGAGGCGGGCTGTTGGGCCTTTTCATCTAACTTCCGCTTTCCGTTGGCACTTTGGCAACAATGGGCGGCCGGGCAGAACCTCAGAGCCTCCGCCTCCGCCTCCAACTCTGCCTCTGCCTTAGCCATAAACGGCGGGCGGAAGTGGAGCATAAAGCGGCAAGCCTTGCAAATCGTGCAAATCGTGCTGAAGGCAGCTGCCAAACGGGCGGAAGCAAGCGCGGTTGGCCCAGTGGGCGTGGCTGGAGGTAGAGTGGGCGTTGCACTTTCACTGAAAATCACATAATGGTAACAATAAGGAAATCGCATGTGAAAAGCCGCCAGCGGCAGCAAAAGAAAGCCCGAAATGAAGCATCAAGAACAAAGAGGAGAGAGAGAGAGAGAAAAAGAGAGCAAGAGAGCAAGAGGAGGCCGAGTGGAGCAGGCTGACAATCTCCTGGCCGTGGCTGCGGTTGTTGACTATTTATGAACTGAAAGCCGTGCCGAAGTTTGCCCCAGAACACTCTCAAACAGACACACACATACACGTAGAGTTTGTGGCACAGAGGCGGGCATTAAGTTATAACCACTTTTTGACTTGTCGCTCGTGCCACTTGGCAATTTCAAAGGCGTTGAATTGGAGTCAAAGTCAAGAGCAGATCCAGAGGCCAACAGCACAGCCTCCAGCCGGATTTCTGGACTCGTTGCATGGATTTTGCTGTTGTGTGTTCGGCAAGGCTGGGACTAAAGCTTTGGATGTAAATGATTTAAAGCTCACTTAAAGCGTCACCAATGCACACACACGCACACACGCACACACGCACATGCGCATGCATGCATACACGTATTTAATCTCATTTATATGTCCCAATTGCAAAATTTTCAATTTTTCTTATAAGCGAGCGCCTAAGAGTATGCAGTGGAAAATTGCCGGCGCTCGTTGAGGCTTTGATGTTGTGCATGAACGGCTTCCACAACAGTCTGTGAGTCTGTGGGTGTGTGTGTGTGCGTGTGTGTGTAGGTGTTCGCCTGCGTCTTTGCTTCTTTTATACATTTTAATTGCATTTTTTGAATCAAGCTCGTATTTATTATATGCCGTTCATGTGAAAGTGGGTATTTTTTCTTTTTATTATTTTTGTTTTTTTTTTTTTTTCGATTAAGAGAAGGAAATTAAAGCGAAAGCAAGAATTTATTGTTGTTCCAACCAGCCGCTAATTGTATTATTTTTGTTTGTTTGATTTTCATATATTGTATTACGCTTGCCCAATTTATTCAGAAAATGTGAAAATGTGAAAATGTGTGCGACAACATTTTATTATTATTTTTATACGCTGCTCATTAATAATTGCCAGAAATTTCAACACAAACACTTTTTAGACAAATAATTGCAAATAGATTTTGCATATTTAATAATTCATAATGATATGCAGATAGATGCATATGAAAAGTGTAAATATGTATTATTATAGATTTTAATTTGTTTATGAGCATGATTAATAAATGCATGTATTACTTTATAAGAATTCTTTGGCTTAAAATCTTACCATGTTAAGAGTTTTACATCATTAAGGAACTTGCAGTAAACTATTTAATATCGAACGTATTTGGGGCGATGTTATAAATTGAACGATTTAAGGAAGTTTGTGGGTGCGTTAATGCCTCATTTTAAGTTTTTCGTATTTGGGGATTCGGCATTGAAGTTGCTGGCAGAGCCGCAGCTGGCAGAGCCGCAGGCATCGATGCTTTTGTGCGCCAGACCCAAACAAGATCTTCCAGTAACTAACCGCGTGGCAAGAAAAACTTTTGCTTTGGGATTTTGAAGCTGCTGTTGTTGCACTTGCACTTCAGAGACGCCACACAAGCACCGAGGCAGCCAGCAAGGCAGCCAGCAAGGCAGCCAGCAAGGCAGCCAGCAGATGCCAGGGCCTCATCCTCAGCCTCTGTCTGAGGCCAGGCTTCAGCCTGCTAATAACAGTTGCAATGCGAACCAGCCCGGGGATGTCGACGAACAAAAACGATTTACGCTGAAAGTGGCAACAATGGAGTAAAGTTACCCTTTACAGGGCCATACGCCAGGTTGCATGCCACATCCCCAAACGCTTGCCTCTGTGCGCCAAAGTTCTCCTCCGCTCAGCGTTTTAATTTAATACAAAAACTTTAGCCCATTGCTCCAACCTAGGCCCAGTTCAAGCACACAGGAGCAGAAGCAGCTGCACACACTCCTGCTGCCAGTGGCTGTTGGCAATTGAACTTGGCCAAGAGCATGGCTGAGTGCACTTATTTAAAGTCAAGTTTGTTGATTTGTCGCCCCACAAATTCCTTTCATTTCTTTTCTTCTCGCTTCCACAATTAATGCAAATCATATACAACTTACCTAAACTAAACCCATTGAGTGGGAATAAAAGGAGCATACTTTCAGTCTTGGCTCTAAAAGTGTTCCTTTTTTTTTTTTTATTATTTATGAGCCATAAGGCCAATATTCATGCGATTCGATGGTGAGTGAAAAAAAAGCAACGTAAAAAACGGTATAAAATACAAATATGGACTCCTTGTAGTTCTTTAAATAGATTTCATACCCAAGCCAGGTGAATTATGTTTGGCTGACCTGACTTTTTCACTTGGAGGAAGTTGAAGAAGAAGACGAAGAGGATGTCAAAGTCAAAGTCAAAGTTTTTCTGGTAACTACTTACTATATTATTTTATAACTTGTCATCTGCTGTTTGACAGCCTCTTCTTCTTCCACCCCTTCTTCTTCTTCTTGTTCTGGTTCTTCCAGCTGGTAGCATTATGTCCATATTACGCATATGTCATCTATCCCAGCCATCAAAGCGACCTTTTTTTTGCTTCATCTGCCGTGGGCAGCGTCCCAGGACACGCAAAGGGCTGCAGTGGGAGGGGATGGGAGTGGGAGTGGGGGTGGGGGCGTGGCTGGACAGGTGTGGCAAAAGGACAAATGGAGGGGCAACAAAAAAGGGCAAATTGGGCGTCCTGGAGGCCTGTAGTCCTGTAGTCCTGTAGTCCTGACATCCACTAATAAAATTCGTGTTTCAAGTTTTACGACTTGCTGACAAATAAATGCGTAGACAAATTTAATGAACGGCGGAAATGTCTTTTCATTCTGTTGTCCTTTTTTATTTTTTTTATTCGCCTTTTTTTCGTTTTTTTTTTCCTATTTTTTTAGTGTTGTCCGGCCGCACGAATTTATGGGCCTAGACCGGGGTCCAGGTCCATTTTTAAGCCAACGGCAATAGCGTGCAATAAAAATTACGGCCCGGATAGAAATCAAACCTTAACACAGCCACAGTAAACAACAACGAATACAAATACAAATACAAATACAAATACAAATACAAATAGAAATTCGAATGCGTATGCGAATGCGAATGCGAATGCGAATAGAGCTGCAAATACTTGTGCATATGTTTGTTTAGCTGGCCGGCAAATGGGAAATAAAATAATGCGCACTTACAGGACCGCAAAGGACAAAGCGGTCAAAACCGGGCGGGGGGGTTGGAGGAAGTAAAATAAATGATAACAATAAAATATAAATAAATAAATAAAATTAACTCATAACCACTTAGACAACCGGACCGAGTCCCAGCAGAGTTTTGGCCAAATGATGACCCATGTCCCGCCAACTTCCGGTCTGCGGCCGAGTCAGCAGTCCGGCAGTCCGGCAGTCCAGCATCCTTGCCAGCCATGCCAGCCCACGAGTCCTTGCAGCAACTAAACACAAAATAATTTAGTGAGCGCCCACAAACGACTGAAACGGATGTTCGCTTTATATAGAAGGACCCAACCGGGCGGCCAGAGGACAATGGACACACGCTAATGTGATGCTCTGTCTCCCTGCAATACACACAAATGTATGTGTGTGTGTGGGTGTGTGTGGGTGTGTGTGACACTTCTTGGTGGCTGATGCCGCTTCAAAAATGCCGCCGTTGCCGACACACGACTCGGAAACCTTCATTTATCAAGTTGACATTTTAATTTATTAAAACAAAATGAAATGGAATGAAATGCTATGAAATGAGACGCAATGGGAATGGGACGTCGGACATGGTTAGAATGGAATTTTCGGGCTCAGCCCGGCTCACAGAGCGGTTGTCCATTACTTTCGCACACACACACACACCGACAATCTGCTTCCCAACTGAGGCATGCAACAATTTTCGTCCGCTCTCGCCCCACTGTGCGACTTGAGTGCGGCCCTGGGGGTGCGGCTAAAGAGCTTCGCAACGCACATAACTGTTAAAAGGCGTGGCAAATGAACACGTTAAGCATGACCAAATCCACGCCGGAGAGTCCCCAAAGTGTGGCCTAATTATAAAGGAGTTATGTCTATGGCACAATGTACCGTTATACATACAGCTTAAGCACAGCCAATCGCATTTGGCCAGCGTTCGATCGCAGCTGCCGCTGGCTGAACTTTGGGCCAACAAAATGCCGTTAGGTCATAAAAAGATGATGCGGCCAGCTACATAGATAATTCCTTAACTCTCAAATCGGTTTTTGCGGCCTCTGGAAATTTGCATTTTTCTTAGCCATAAATTCCACATGCTGTGCCAACTCACACTAAGAAGAAGAGTGAGAGAAACAACTTGTTTCAGTCCGTGGTGCGTTTTTTAATTTGCATAAATTTTAATAGCGAAAATTTGAAAACGTGTTTTTGTTATTGTTTCCGTTGTCGTTGTTTTCAAAGATTGTTTTTTTTTTCAAAAAAAAAAAGACGCAAAAAAAAAAAAATGATGTATATTAAAATGCGCATCGAAATGTATAATAAAATATACACAGAGGCCAACAAAAGGTGTGCAGCCTACCTACTACCAAACTGCGCCACAGCAATAAAAATGTATGAACGCCCTGGAGGAGTCTGCTCGACTAGGAGATACCCTGACCAACGTGCATTAATATTATTTAGTAAATTTTGCTAACAATATATAATTAATAATTGACGACTCTAGCTCTTAAGATGACGAAGTTTTTCTGGTTATCGATAATAAGCAAACGGAAAGATTTATCGATTTTTGAAAACAAACTCAATTTCAATCTAAAATTTCAAGTCTCTAGCTCTTAGGGCTGCTGAGAAAGGGGCTTTCATACAAACGGACCAACGAGCTGAATCGAGAAATCTGCCACGCCCCCTGCCAAAGACATTTTTTGAAAAGCATTATACCCTGTTTACCCATTTTTAATGGGCTGAGGGTATAACAAGATGAAGCAGAGCGTTTCAATTTTGCGGCTGGAGATTTGTTGTGGGGAGCAGAAGGTCGCTGCCTCTTCTTCTTCTTCTTCGTGTTCTTCTTCTTGCGTTAGCTTTTGAGTATCCCGGCCACACTCAACAGAATGCACGCTGAAGGAATTCTATGCGGCAGACAATTTAGTATTCAAAAATGTTGCGGACCATTAAAGCAGCTTAGAAATTCTCCGTGTTTGCCAATCAACAAAAATAGAAGCCCACAGTTGGGCAAGAGGCGATGTTTTTGGTGTGCGTGTGTGTGTGTGTGTGTGTGTGGGGGGGAGTTTATTGAAGGGGTTTTCAAGCAACGCAATTGGTGCCAAATGAATGCCGCAAAATGCCTTTTCGAGCAAATGCTTTTAGCGCCTTGATTCAATCCTCCCCCTCCACCTCCCCGCACCCCTTGCCAACGCCATCGATGTCTGGCCGCTGCCCACGTCCGGCGTAACTTGAACGGGCGTAAATTGCTTTTCATTTATTGTCCGGGCCGGGCGCTGGAGGTGGGTCAATGGAGTTGGCTTTATGGGGTTACGTCAACAGCTGTTGAGCTGTCATGTCTGAATCCTTTAAAAATGTGAACTTAACCATTGCAAATATTTCACAAATTAAAAATAGTTTCAAATGAAGGAGACGAAGATGTGGCAGAGGCAGCAGAGAAAGCAGAGAAAGCAGAGAAATATGTTTGGTCAGCCAGAAGCTGAAGATTGAGAGCTTGCCTACCTGTCACTTGCAGGTGAATAACTGTATGTATAGGTGGTGGTGGTGGGGGGGCACCTTTTCAAGGAAAACTGCCAATGGGGGTTTTCTTTATTCATTCAATCATATCAATTAATCGCAGGCAAATGCAGCCAAGTGAAATTTTCCATATATTTTCCACATTTTTATAACTTTGACATATTTTTGTAATTGATGCAGAAATGTGAATGCTAATAAAGAATTGCCACAAATTGAAATTGAAGCTCAATCAATTTGACTTCTACTAAAATTTCGGGTTATTTCCATTCATTGCTGTCCAATAATTCCCACAACAATTAAACAAATGTCCAGTTAGCAATTGGTTAAAAGTTTTACCTTCATGCTAAAGCTTTGTCCTCCCCGCTTTCTCTCCACTTTACCTAGCAACAAGGCCACGAATGCCCGCAGTGAGAGCGAATGTACAAATGAATGGATGCCACGGCGTGCGGCATGCGGCATGCGGCATGTGGCATGTGGCATGTGGCATGCGGCATGTGGCATGCGGCATGTTTGCCGTTAGCGATATGCTTTTACCGTTGCCAGTCGAACATTAACCAAAGCTGTCGCGTTCCATTTTCAACTGGCTTTTAATGGTTATGCTACTTATCATGTCCTACAACAAGGCGCAGCGATGCGGATCGCAGGCCTGCCTTATGCTATGGCCACTGTTTCCACCTGGAAGAGGGGTATATGTGGTCCAATGTACAGCTAAATGGTTGCTTAGCTGCAATCCGACTCAATCCTTAAGGTAGGTAAAATTCAACCTGTTGCCAAACAATTTCTTGAATTGTTGCGAACAGTGTATGGCACAGTCGGGCCTTCAGTTGGCCATCGCTTTGCTAAGTTGCAGCTGGCCGTTCAGTGGGCGAAATAAAAAAGGCAAAGCAAAAGGCATTCGGGGCTTCACTTTTTCACACAGCGAATGGAAATCGAAATCCCTTGCAGCCCAAAGGAAAATAAGAAGGATGAACTGGCGAAGGAGGGGGTGGGGGTGCTGGCGGGGTTGCAGATCAGCGCTTGGAGACTGACCCAAATATGTTTGCGCAAATGAGTTTGGCGGCCATTTAATGATTTGTTTGTTCGGCTCGAATCGAATTAAGAAGGGACAAAAAAACCAAAAAAACCAAAGAAAAAAAAAAAAACACCAAATAAATAAAATAGATGTACGAAAGAAGCAGAAGAAGCAGCAAAAGCATAGACCGAACCCGAAGGACTGGCGTCCAGGGTAACCAGGTGGACATCGCACGTATGTAATTTGTCGTCTGCGGCGGAAATTTGCACGGAACCAGCACAAAACAACAACAACAACAACAACAGTTGTGGAGCAACAGCAGCAAAGAGAGAGAGTGAAAAAAAAGGGCAAAAGGCAAAAAATGCCTCTGACCAGGTTAGTAGCCAAGCCCAGTCTCGGGCCCGCAGGCAGTGAAAATGCTGTCTATAAATAAATTAGCATGGCAAACAAGTTGCCAACTTTGCTGATCTGTGTGTGAAGGTGTGCGATGGTGTGTGTGTGTGTGTGTTTGGTTGGGTGTGCGGCTTGTTACGGCTAAAAAGCTGTTTCCGCAATGAGTTTGCTTCCTGTCCATAAGGACATGCCGGCGATGCTGCTGCCATTGACAACTCAGCTAAAACTAAATGCGCTGCACAACGCTCCCGCTGCCGCTGCAAACGGGGGGCTCGCTGACATTGTGGGCGTGGCAGTTGTACCAGCAGCGAGAAAAAAAAAATCTAATTTCCTGTGAACAACATAAAGTAAATGTTTCAAAAGTGACGCCCCTGGGCAAGACACAGGGGCAGAGTGGAAGGGGGGGGGGGGGAGGTGAGGTTGCACACACACACACACACTTACACACATGTGTGGTTGTGTGTGTGTGTGTGTGCGACAACATAGCCACTAGCATTGGTGGTAACAAATGCTCGGCGCTGCCCGCCATTTTCCATTTTGGGCCTGGCACATTTTTGCCGCCTCTGGCATAAGTTATGAGCAGGCGACCGGCAGCTGCGGGGCTCGGCAGGAAGCTGCAGGCGGCCATTGCTGCAAAAGCGGGTCGGGGTGGGGGTGGGGTTGGGGGTGTAGCCGGAGGGCTGGCTGAATGTGTGGGACGAGAGTTTGCTCGTCTCCTACACGCTGTAAATGGCATGAAACATGTGACCAAAGTCGTTGCCGAAGTCGCGACAGCTCTGACCAGGCACACACACACACACCCACACACAGACACAGACGAGCACACACACACACACTGCCGCCCCCTGTCGGCTGCAGATGAAACCACAGGTCAGCAGCTGCAAGAAAACAAAATAAAATATTTTATAAAGAAAAGAAAAACAGCAACGAAAAATGCCAAACAAAGCGAAAAAACGTTTAACGAAGCGTCGAAAAAAGGAATTGCGCAGATTATTTAAGCACGAGGCAATCAAAAGGACACCGTGTGTACGTGTGTGTGTGTGTAAGTGTGTGTGTGTGTGTGTGTGACTCTGTCCAGCGAGTGTCAAGTGAGTGATAAATTTAGTGGACAAGCCAAAATGAAATCAAACCCCAAAAGATTTCGAGGTGTTTCACAAGCAGCACTTAACTAGGCAATTGTAACAAATCCTTCACAAGCTTAATAAATATATAAAATATTCCAATATGAAAAGAATATAGTATATATATATATATATACAAGTGAGTTGCATCTGAGATTTAGAGGAGGAGAGTTTGACAAAGAACAAGTTAAATGTCTTTGGCATCAGTTAATGAATAGCTTGCTAATTGGCTACACCTGAGAAATCTGCATGGCAGGTGACACAATGCTAAAGAGAGACAGCAATACATGTATAAAACTTATCATTGATCGTTTATCATGCTAAGGAAGTGGCAGGCATACAGTAAAAAAAAGAGCACAAAAAAAAACAAAGAAAAAGTTAACAAACAAAAAAAACAAAACTGAAAAAACTGAAGCAAAATCCCAAGTGGGAAAGCCGCAAAAAGAAGAGCGGAAAACCGCAAGCTGTGGCAGCAAAAAGGTGTACGCTGCTCTCCAAGGACATAAGCACGTGTGTCTGTATGTGTGAGAGTGTGCGAGTGTGAGTGTGTGTGCGTGGAAATTGGCTAAAACGGATTTACACAAATTTATCAACGTGGCGAAGTCAAAGCCAACGAACCAAAGCCGCAGCCACGAGCCAAAGCGGAAAGAAAGTGTCAAGTGTGTGACACACACACACACACATCCACACACACACACACACACACAGACACACTCACACTCGCATACAAATAGAACGGAAAACGGAAATGAATCATTTCATTAGAGTTGGCAACGCCTACGACATGAGCATGAGTCATGGAAACAGTGGACTTCGAGTTGAAGAAGGGATGGCAAAAGGGTTTGGGGATGGAGGCGAAGGGTAGGTGTGAGGCCACAATAGGGGCGTAGGGGCGTCACTGGGGCCACGATGTGCGACCCAAGAAATTGCTTAGTAAAATGTGTTTGACACTTAACGTAGGTCGCCGACATGGCCAGTGGGGACACGGATGTGGCTGAGGATGAGGATGAGAGCACGGATGCAGACGAGACAAGAATCCGCTTGACCGTGGGGTAACAGTCATGAGGATCTTTGTTCCACTTCATGCCCACTGTCAGTCGCAACAGCCGCAAAAGCTCACAAACTTGGGAGTTCCGCCGAACTGGTTCAAGTTTCAGCTCAGCCGCTTGTCCCGTTGCACTTGAACACGTGTTACGAGGCCTTCAACTGAAACTCAACTCGATTTGGCCAAAAAATTATTCCGTTTCTCGACTCAAGTTCAACAATGTTGAGGCGACATTCAAGAAAGGTTTGCGTCTGAGTGTATTTTCTTCTTTGAGTTTTTATCTCTCAAAAGCAGACATTAGGGTTAAAAAGGGTACGCAATCTGGCTGCAAATAGAGCCTTGGTTCGGAGTTCGTTAAATGTCCTCGTTACCACTCCGGCAGGCAGGCAGCCATATTATGCAAGTATTTGTTACAAAAATCACACAACATTAAAAAAAAAATCTTAATTAAATTTTTTATTTATGTTTGAAAGCAATTTCTTGAATCACAGACGACACGCAAAAGACGGCAAACCAAGATGAATTGATATAAAAGAAGCAGAAAGCAAAACCCCCCGACACAAGATGGAAGCTAAACAGATCGGTGGGCTGCTTTAAGATACCCTGTACTGGTGAAGAGATGTATTTATATAATAGAAGCAAAGGTATAAACGTGGAAGGCACAAAAATCTATTAGAAAAATAATAGTAATAATAATAATAATAATAATAATAACAGTAATAATAATAACAATAATAACAATAATAATAATAATATAAAAGTAATCATAATAATAATAATAATAATATAACAGTAATAATAATAACAATAATAACAATAATAACAAAAATAATAATAATAATAATAATAATAATGAGATGTATAAGGATACCCTGTATCCACATATAAATATAATTGTATAATTAAATAAATTAAATAAATAAATGACATATTGCAACACATTAAGTAAGTTCATTATACCCATGCAGCTCGTGAGTGCAGGGTATACAAGGTAAATAAATAAAAATATTGCAGCAAACACAGAGCGAAGCCCTAGAGAAAGTTATTAATTAACGCATACAGTACGCATGCATATATTTTGATATGTTTGGCAATGCTTTAACTTGGCCAAAATAATTAGAGACTTGTCCCCAGCCAGTTACTATTTGGCCAATACAAGCAGCTGTCACGGCTCACAGACTTGCTTCAACTTTTTATCAAATATTTTATACACTTCTTTTTTTTTATTTATTTTTTTTTTTTCATCTTTTACGCAACAGCTCAAGCAGAAACTGGTCCATTTTTGACTGCTTCGATTTCTGCTAATCAAATTGGTTTTTTGCTTGGGCCGCACTGGCGTATGAATAATATTCTGTTTTATGGAGCACATAACAAATACACGCACACGCACACGCACACGCACACGCACACACACACGCACTCGCATGCCTTGAAAGCCGAACAAAAAATGGCATTTTCTTTGTGCTTGACAATCGATTGTGTGCCTGTGTGTGTGCGGGTGTGAATGTGTGTGCCATTCTCTGTGTGTTTGTGTGTGTGTGTGTGCATTAAATACAATTGAATTCTTGATGCCTTGCACGATAAGAAGACGAAACGCTTTTATGTTTATTCATAACACTGTGGACGGACGCTCAAAAGAAAAGAAAAAAACCCACAAAAAAACTCTATGGAAGTTCGGCATTCGCATCCGCATTCGCATCCGCATCCGCAGCCCTTGGAATACGCAACACCCCCAATTCCCAATACCCAATGCCCAATTCCCTCAGCAAGTACCCCTTTCAGCCGCTTACCCTTATTGTTGCAAAATGTCTTACACACACACACACACCCTGATACTCACACCCACACACACATTCATTGTGTGTAAACACTGCTGACTGAAGCATTTGGCTGCCTTCTTTGCATATCCTTTAATGCGTATTCTTGCCCCCGCCCGCCTCTTGTGGCAGCCATTTCAATGGATCGCTGTGGCAGGTGCTTGTTGAATCACAGAATTCGTAAGCGTAATGAGCGCCCATTTACGTCAAGCAATGTGTCACGCCCAAATCCTTAATGTTATGACCTGCGCCTCGGCGTATGCAACACTTTTTTTCTTTCTTATTTTCACCTCTGCTACCGGCTTACAAAGCGTCGCGTACAGTCACCGTTATGCAGTCACCTTTGTGTTATTGATTAACCGATGAGTTTCTGCCATTTGAATTCACAAATATTTGTGCCACGCCCACGCCCGCGCCCACGCCCATTAACAAGAAGCCTTTCAGCCAGATATTGCACAGGCGATAGATTTTGACTGAAAGGTTCCGATTTTATTTTGTTCCCAGAAGCAGCCGCTGCTTGGCTTGACGGAAAATCTCAGGCAGTTACTTAATCCTTTCAGCCAGACAAACATCTTTCAATATGAATTTCAACGGCTTGTCAAGCTGCTGCCTTTTTCAGTTGATCCTGTGCTACCTCAGCGCCAGTCCTTGCTCCTTCCTCCCACCCCTTTCCCTTCCCCTTGCGCTTGCTGTGTTTGCCGTTCTTCGGCATTTCTATTACATTACTGATTGTTTTTGTATGTGTGTGTGAGTGAGTGTCTGTCCGTTGTCGTTTAGTGTATCTTTTAGTCAGTCTCTGCTACTCTCTGTTTGCCTCGCCGTCTCGCAGTCTCGCAGTCCTTCTGTCTCAGCCGTTTGTCCTGTCGTTGGATTTCAGTCGTATTTCTGCAATATTTTGTTTACTATTGCCACGGCTGCTTCTATCATCAATCCATTGCCTTTCTCCAAATCTCTGTGTAAGTGTCTGTCTCTCCATCTCTGTCTCTGTCTCTATATCTCTGTGTGTGTGTCTGTGTCTATCTGTGTGTTATTTCAACTGTCGTTTACCATTCATTCTGGATAAATACAAAATGAAGATGATCCTTCGGGAGCTTTAGTTATTTAATTTCAAATGTAGTAAATTTAATCTAGCAAACAGCTCTGTGTTTGTATGCGTGTGAGTGTCAGTGTGTGTGTGTGTCTGTCTGTTTGTGTGTGTTTGTTAGCCCAGGCCTCGACTGTTCCCCTGCTAACGGTCGCTACTTTTGGCCAAGGCTCATATAAAATACGCTACAACTTTCAAACGGGGGCATATATTTACTTTCTTTTTTATTTTACTTTCTTTTTTTTTTTTGCCTCTCTTATTTGCTCGCTGCTGCTGACTTACGCTTTCCCCTACACTCTCCACCCTCTCCCCATTCACCACCTCTTTTGGCTGCTCTCTTTATTCTAGTTGTCGATGATTGTTGTTGTTGTTATTGTTGCATTGCTTGCTTTGCAGGGTATTTAAATAAAATAAATAAAGCCCATACATGTATGTATTTAATAAATAAATAAATTGATTTAAATAAGTTTGAACTGTGAGCAAATGTCAGACTCTACTATTTGTTCCCACATACATATGTGCATTGAACATAGCTGCTATTGAAACAAGCAACCCTTCGTTGCCAGGGTATCTGTTCTCTCTTCTGTATATTCGTCCTTTACTCTGTTTCGCTTTGCGAAATCCCAGCTCGTCGTCGAAATCTATCTATTTTCTTGTGTCTCATGCACATGTCCTGGTGACAGGCTCAGTCACACAAGCGGACAGTTGGCATTTTTATGTGACTGTGTCTAAGTATGTGTGTGTGTGTGTGTGTGTGTGTGTGTGTGCGGATGCCTTTCTCATTGCGTCTCCAAATGCGTTTCGCCGCCTTTGGCGCTGGCGTTCACCCCACGGCCGTCTGTTTGCACTATTTGCCCACTTTAGCAGCTGGCTGACGAGCTGACGAGCTGACTGCGTACGAGAGGACACAGGAGTAGGACACAGGACGATGGCGGGTGGAGGGAGCCAAGGACCTGTATTGGAGGACTGCAATCGGTCTATGGCAACAGCCTCGTCGACGTTTATTTGCTCATCTTGTTTGCCTACTGCTGCCTATTTATCTTTGGCCAGGCTTCGTGCTCGTCCTGCGTCGTCCTGTTTCGTCCTTGCAGCAGTCCTGCTCCGCACAGCCACCTCCTGGCCGTCACTTTGTTATTGCTGCATTATCTTTCAAATGGCATATTTATAGGATTTTGCTAGCTTTCCCATTGCCACCTCCTCCCTCTCTCACTCTCTCTCTCTCTCTCTCTCTCTCTCTCTCTCTATCGGTCGCGTCTCCCCCTCGCCACCTCTCTTTCCCGCTTTCTCTCAGGGGAACGACAGAGTGAGATCATTGCACACACACACACACACACACACACTCACACGCTGGCAGTCGGAGACAGGCGCATAGTTTATTGGCAGTGCCTTGCAGCGCTTGATGCGCATTTCCTCAATCAGCTTCAGCTTCAGCTTCAGCTCGAAAGGCAACGGCAAGGTCCAGCAACTGTAAACAGTTAAACAACCGTTACGCTGGCGCAGCCAACAGCAACAGCAGCAGCAGCAGCAGCAGCAGCGGCAGCAGCTGCAGTCAGGTGCAGTCGAGAGCAGCCGCAGCAGAGAGTGGC
Organism: Drosophila pseudotalamancana; assembly: GCA_037075185.1. Lineage (NCBI taxonomy): Eukaryota > Metazoa > Arthropoda > Insecta > Diptera > Drosophilidae > Drosophila > Drosophila pseudotalamancana. The sequence goes on along the minus strand of JBAMCK010000531.1, from coordinate 179,787 downwards.
AGTTAGGATCTGACTGAGGACATGGATGATGGCCAGTCTAACTGCACAGTGTGCTGCCTGCTGCACAGTGGGGCAAAGCTGTGCACAGCAATCATTCCAGATTTAGATTAAGCGGTTGCCTGCTTTTAAATATTGTTGTTTTACTTGGGTTTGATTAAATGTGCTTCGTTTTTAGCCAAAAAGAAGACGTAACTTTTATTTGGACTAATTTAATCAATCTTTCTTTTTTTTTTAAGTTTGTTACCGTGATTAGCGATCAGCTTAAAAGGCAACCAACTATCGTATGTTCCACACTTTTTTTTAAGAATATATATCACAGAAATATATTCCAGTACTAATTCTACTACTTCAACTTCAAATAGTACTATTGTTAATCCATTTCTCCTACTACTTTTACTACTATTATTATCATTGCTACTTTCGCTACTTCTAATACTACATCTACTTGGTCTACTACTTTTACTACTAATTTCTCTACTACTATTTGTTCATCAGCTACTATTTTAACATATTCAACTTTGTTTTCTACTACTTTTAAGTATTCTACTTCTACTACTTTGACTTTTTTAACTTGTAAGTTATAACATGGTTTGCTACTTCTTAAGCTTCAATTAATTATAATATTACTTTATTATACTACTAATACTACTACTATTACTTTATAATACTACTAATACTACTAATTTTGCATTAGTTTGCTACTAATACTATCACTATTACATTAATTTACTACTTATACTACTACTATTACTTTATTATACTACTAATACTACTACTATTACTTTATTATACTACTAATACTACTACTATTACTTTATTATACTACTAATACTACTACTATTACTTTATTATACTACTAATAATACTACTATTACTTTTATTTGCTACTAATACTACTACTATTACTTTAATTTACTACTTATACTGCTACTATTACATTATTATACTACTAATACTACTACTATTACTTTAATTTACTACTAATACTTGTACTACTATTACCTTTACTTACTACTACTACTACTTACTTACTACTATACTACTAAAGCTACTACTATTACCTTTACTTACTACTAATGTAGCTACTACTATAACCTTAACTTTCTACTACCATAGCTACTTCTATTACCTTTACTTACTACTACTGTAGCTACTACTATTCCGTAAGCTACAAATACTACAGCTACTACTACTCCTTCAAGTACTATTAATTCACTACTAACGCTTCTCAAGCTATGCTCCTACTACTGCGATTACTCCCGCTACTGCTGCTGGACATTGTTGATGCCACTGCCCGCCGTATCGGCAGCATCGGCAGCATCGGGCAATATGTGCTCAACCATGCCATTGATAGTAAATTCATTTTCTCAATTGGCTGCCGTCCATTTCGATGTCGTTGTACTTATCGCTGTCATCGTTCGGCTGAGCCATATTTTATTTGTGTTTGTTTATTTATTTGTACTCTCGTATGGGCAAATATTTTATTTTCTTTTCATTTTTATTATATTTGCCTCGCTGGCCGGCTTATACCGAGGCGCGCCTGCACCTCTGTATCGTCCTTATTGGTACGCAATTCGCTTAACTTATGCGGCACATAAGAAATCAATACGATCCAATTTCAATTCATTCGCTCTTCCGCTCTGTCCGAGTGGCCGAATGTCCTGCTGTTCTTTTTTTATGACAGCACAGCAAAAATCAAAGCATACGCTGCACGTGGCGTATGAGTAATGCGGCATTTGCAAATCCAAAACGCAAACGTCGCAGCTCCGATTCGATACACTCTCCACTCCGTTTGCTTGCGAGCTCCGATTGTTCCACTATACAAGTAGCCCGCTGCCATTTGCCTTTTGCCTTTTGCCTTCTTTCCTCCGCCCTCTGTGCTCCGAATCCCGTTTGGCCAAGTCGATGGCAGTTTATGTATTCAATCAGCTAACGGCATACAAAAAGTTGAAGTCAGCAGCTCTCGAATTACAAATGCGAGCAGCGAGCAGCGAGCAGCGAGCTTCGAGCTAGCACAAATTTCATTAATTTTCATTTATACGATAATGGGAAATTCAATTTTCCATGCACAGCACAGTGTTGGACACACATTCAGAGAGCTCATCTCTCTATCTATCTCTCTCTCTCTCTCTCCCTCTCTCTTTCTCTCACTGTGAAAGGGGTAATGAATAGGACAAAGGCAGTGGCAAATGCTAATGGCTGTAACCGCACACACACACACACACACACTCGTATTTGTGTCTGTGTGTGCGAATGCAAAGTTCGCAAGCCTCGTGACGTCTGCTTCGATTATCATTTTTTGTTAATGATATTGAAAGGAATATTGAGATGCGCTCATTTAGTCTTTCAGAAACTTTCCAACAAGAAGAAAAAAAAAAGCAAATTCGCTCAACTATTTCAATAGTCGCAAGCTTCACTGTAGATTAGGCCAATGCTAGTAAAAACTATTCGACAGCTCGATAAACCCATCGAAATGGAGCTGGATAATTCAGGATCTTCGATAAAGATAGGGAATAATACATATCCTAGATACAGCATCAATTTATATTTAAATTAAATTGTATTATTATTTAATTGTATATAGAAAGTGATTGATTTAATAGGCTCGACTTATAGGCCGTATGTTTAGCAAGTTTCCATTATCTCTGAACAACCTATCAATCGCCGATTTGACTTCAAATATTAATTACTGTTAAACTGTTAGTAAGTGCTTATCATTTAAATGTAAGTCATTAATAAATTAAAATTATAGACAATTATTAAAAATGGATTGCGTGATTATAGTTAAGCTAGCAAGTAATTATTGATTAATGCAAAGCGTATTAAATTTATTGAAATGTAAATTTGATTCTCATACAAATGATTCAAACTTATCAAATGATTTAATTGGTTTGCATTGTAATTTATTTGCGTTTAAGCCTCCACTTATTCACTTAATCACTTTAATAATTTAAAGCATCTGGCCACACCGAGAGGCAATGTAATGCGCATTAACTCAAAGAGGAGTTTAACCGATGACCCATAATAATGCGAGCACAGTGAAGCACTCACACACGACTCACACACGACTCACAGTGTGCACTCATTAATGCGGCTGCGAGTGCTTTTACATGCATGAATGGAATTGACATCGCAGGAAACACCTTTTTAATTTAATGTTTAGTTTTTATTATAGCTGCGCGTGCAGAATTTATTAGCTTGCCTCTGACTTTTATGTGCGTGCCGGCCATTCGCCTGCCCGTAGCTGTGCCTATGACTCCGACCCCCAATGCCCCCCAAATCCCCCCCCTGCACCCATCCACCCATCCACCCCTCCTCCATCCACACTCACCCGTGGCCAGCAATAACAAGCCCCCAGCCTTTTGACCAGCGTAGCGCATGAAATTATCTATCGAGGTCGAGATTCGCGTTGGAAATCTAGTGAAGGGTGAAGCATTAGTCGCGCTCAAGTCCGGCGATTGGTTAGAAAGAGGAAGAGCCAGTGGCTGTGGCAGTGGCAGAGGCATTGGCAGTGGCAGTGGCTGTGGCTGTGGCAGAGGCAGCTGCTGGTCAGTGGATGCAGCGGGCAGCGTATCAAGTAAAACCATGAATTATTTATTTGTGTGGACATGAATTATTGTTATGAAGTTTATTGCAAACAAATTGCGTCCCGGGACAGTGGAAATCAATATCAAATAAATAAAAGCGCAAACAGTTTTTGTGACTTTCACTGAAACAACAGAAACGTGAAACGTGGACCGATATCCCAGCCAAGACGAGCACGGAGGAGCGATTGAGAGGGTGAAAAAAAGGGAAGGGGGGGGGGGGCAGTTACTGGAATAAGGCGCGGGACAGGGCTTGCGAGAATCGCTGAGTTATACGCGTGTCCCAACCAGCAGACAACAAAGAGCCTCGCAGCTGTCTCCCTGCCCCTCCTTCTCTCTCCCACTCTTACTCAGCTCAATGTGTGAGTGAGTACGTGTACGTGTGTGTGTGTGGGTGTGTGTGCGTGCAAAGCCATCAACAACATGCACAGGATATGGGGGAACGCTGCGGGCGATTCATGAAATTTAATGAAGCAGGCAAACTAAGTGGGCTGGAGGATGAACGATGGCGTATGCCAGAGGAGTGCGCAGAGTGGGCCGGAGGGGGAGTGGGGGGTATGTGTGTTGGCTGGCCGATGGGAATCTGCATGGTTGGATAACTCGCGAACAGTTGATGCGATGGCACTGCCAAACGGATGTGGGATATGTATTTGAAGTTGCTTTTTAATTAAAATAAATATTTAATTGAAATTATAATTAGGAATTAGTTGCGATGCGTTCCGGGCAATAAGTCAAAGCGCAGAGCCAACAAAGGCGGCGTGTCCTTGTTGCTGTTGCATGGCCAATGTCCAGCTGATTGGGGGGCTCCTGTCCATGTGCTCCTCGTTGCCATTGATGGACGGAATGTGCACGGAATGGACAGAATGGACGGAATGGACGGATATGGCCATTGGCGGCAAATCAATTTGTGATTATAAAAGATAAACGCCGAGCAGCTGCTGACGATGTTGATGGAAGACTCACACACACACACACACACACACACATATATATATATACATATATATACATATATATTTATATGTATGTTTATGTATATATAAGGTATGTGTGTGTATGCGGTATTCGATTTCAATAACATTTAGTGGCAATTTCTTTGGCTGCCGCTTTTAACGACAGCGCATTGCATTAGCAAAGAGCAGCAGCAACAGCAGGAGGAGCTGGAGAAGCAAAAGGACTAATGTCCTTGCCATTAAGTGAAGAGCTTGGGTTGTGGCGACTTTCACGTTTGCTTACGGATTGTCATGGCAGCGGCCCCAGCGGCGGTTTTTGATTACATAAAAAGCACACACTCAAATTTTCACACACACACACACACACACACACACACAGTGTGAGAGGCAGAGAAGCAGCAATATTGGATGCAAAAAGGATGCGCATTAAATAAATGAACGAAAACTCATCTTGTTTTACACAAATCCCCGAATTTGGTCGCTTTAAGGCAGCTCATTTCCTGCCGCCTTTTTTTCTTAAATATATACATACATACATATATATATATATATATCAATATGTATATGTATGTAGCAGAGGAGATAAAAAGTTTTGCTAAAGTGGTCGAGCATCAGTTACCCAGTAAAAAACCGCCGGGCTTATTGTTGGCAGTGTTTAAAAAAAAAAAAAAATGTTGCATATTTAACTTTAGTTGCAGATTGACATTAAATTTTCATTCAATATTTATGCAGAGTTTTTTAGGGTATATTCACATTTGTGACAAGCCGATATACCCGCTTAAGTCCACTTAATGAATGCAGTGAATTAAAAACTTTTTAATTGGAGTTATCGGAAAGAAAAAGGTTTTATATTTACCTGCAAAAGTTGTTGACTCGACGCTGCCCTTTTTTTTCAGTCCACAGAATCTGCAAGAGGGGGGCGGAGGCGGGGGAGCAGAGAAAAAGAGAATACATAGAAATCAATTATATGGTTTTCATTTGGGTATTTATTCTAAGATGAATGTAAATTGTGTATCACTATAATGCGTGGAGTTGAGCTGGAAGGAATGAAGAGTGTGGTGGGGGGAGGGAGGAGGTAAGTGGGAGGTAAATGCTAAGTGGCTTTTCCGTCGAGATGCGCGCCTTGCATGTAAGGCACAAGGATAACGAGACAGGATTACGCTGATGAATGGCGCTGCCGCAGCAACTGCGCGGCGGAGTGGTAGGGGAGGGGGAGGGGGAGGGGGTGGGCGTGGCAATGGCAAGTACAAAAGCAATTGCAGCTGCATTTTAATGCATTCTCATTGCAGCTGCTGTGGCAGATAGCAAGCAACAGAAACAACGACATGCCGGCAAGACCTGAGCTCCGACTGACGCCCATCGGACCCGTGCAGCCAGTGGGCGTGGCCCGGCAAGAAAGTACATGAAGAAAGTGCAGCTGCAAACGTTCGAATCCCATTTTGGCAATGGCCTCTCGGGCACATAAAGCGAGGGATAGCAATTGTGAATGCTCAATGCTCAATACTGAATGCTCAATGCTGAATGAGAATGCTGAATGCTGAATAAGGACTCCTCCCTTCGAGAACTGTGGAATCTGTCGATCGATCTGCAGCTAGTTCAATGACAATTCCAAATGAGTGGATGCCGGGCTCTCAGCTGTGGCTGTCATTGGGGAAATGCGTATAATGGATTTTTTGTATTCGATTAAGCAGGCCAATTGCAGGTATGCAACACTTACTCACACCTGAGGCACACGATGCTAATTAACGGCATTATAAATTGTGTAGCAAATGGAATTTAGCTAATATATAACATCGCCTTTCTATGTGATTCTCACATGCACACTTTCAGTAGAAATTAATTGGATTGATATATGTATGTATCTACGTTCGTTTGTTCCTCCGTTTGAATTTGAACCTACATTTTACATAATGTTCCATTATAATATGGGTATTCAGTATTTAAACACAGCTCGAGCACACGATATTAATTTAAGGTTAAATAAATGACAAATTCAATCAAAACCTTGCTTAAAGTCATCGCCTTTCTATGCGATTCTCATTAGCACACTTTTAGTATAAATAGAAAATGATATGATAGAGATGTTGAGATAATAATAGAGTTATGATGATGGTAGATAAATGTAGATGACTGGCTCTTGATTAATGTATCCATCCAAGTCCCCTTTGCATTTAAACCTTTATTTTACAATATATTTCATTACAGCACACAGACTTTCTATGTGATTCTCATTAGCACACTTTTAGTATAAATAAAAAATGATATGATAGAGACGTTGTGATAATAATAGAGTTATGATGATGATGGTGGATAAATATGAATTACTGCTTTTTGATTAATGTTTTAGTTTATTATAAGGGGAGTATTTAGTATTGAAAATCAGCTCGAGCACAGGATATTAATTAAGGGTATTATAATTCTTATACCAAGTTCAGTTAAAAGTATGATAAAAGTCAATGTCTCACACAGTCTTCCTATGTGATTCTCATTAGCATACTTTCGACATAAAAAGAAAATGATTTGATACGGATATGATGCTAATAGGGATATGATTACGCTAGATATATGTGAAAGGCTGACTTTCTATTATGTAACCATGAATTTCCGTTTGTATTTGAACCTTCATTGCATTACATTGCAGAATTTTATTAATTATTTAACTATTAAAAGCAACACTCAAAACTTAACTGTTACAAATCGCCTCTCTATGTGATTCTCATAAGTTGTAAAATATGTAGGTACCTGCATGGTCTTGCCTATTTGTAGAAATGTTTTTATCTATGTTTTTATCTATGTTTGCATTCATGAAAGAAATTTATGTTTCGCTTCCGCTCAAATTGAGGGCTAATGTGATGAATGCATTGCCCAAAACATTATTATTACAGCTTATGGCTTATAGCTCGAGGATTTCTTGGCCTGGCTTAAGTAAATCAGCGAGTTACATCAAATGCAACCGATATTTCCTGCTGCCGTTGTTTACCTTTTTGATTGGGGTAATCGGGAGAACGGGGCTGACCCCACTTGCAGGTGCGAAGGTAGTCGCAACTGAACCTAGGGGGGGGATAAGAACTGGCGCTGGAGCTGGAGCTGGAACTGGAGCTGGTGACAGACGCGGCCGTGAGCATAGATAAATCGTTGGTAAATTTTATATAATCTAATATAAAATTTATGGCTTTGGAGGGCGCATTGAGGCTGCCAACTGGCAATAAATACCAACAGGCGCTTGTCCTGCTCCAGCTACAGCTCCAGCTCCAGCTTCTGCTCCTGCTGCTGCTCCTCCTGCTGCTGCTGCGGGATCCCGTCTGGGTCTCAGTTTCAGTTTCAGCTTCAGTCTGGTGTCTCGGTTCACGGTCTCAGACTCGGCTTCAACGGGAAACCCAGTCGAGCAGATTCTGCTCCCGCCTGCAGCACTTTAAGCATTGTGTGTGCATGTGTGTGTGTGTGTGCTTAACTGTATCGACGCGTATGTTTCTGCTGCCAATCCGTTGAAAAGCGCTTGCCAATAAATGATGAGACATCGGCAATGGAGCAACGAGCAACGAGCAACAGGAAGGAGGAACGTGGAAGGTGGAAGGTGGAACGTGGAAGGAGAAAACATTGCAACAGAGCTGCAGGATGGGCATTGATTGCAAAGGATCGAGCGTGTGGTGTGGGGGCAAGGGAAGCAGCAGCAGAGCATTAGCTCGTTTTTTATGCAGCTCTGAGCTTAATGAAATGAGTTTGTCGAACTTATTGCTTACTGAGGCATGCAACATGCCTCGCACAGCATGTGATATAGCAAAAGATACAGAGTGCAACTAATACACAGAGAACGATAGGGGGAGGGAGAGGGAGGGAGGGAGGTAAGGGAGTGTGATACATATGACAGGGAAGGCAATTTATTTACGTATAAGTAGCAGATGGAGACAGTGACAGAGAGAGCGAGAGAGAGAGAGCGAGACAGAGGCTAAACTCAATTTTCTTTGGTGGCATTAATTTTGCAGGCATCAAAATCAAAATCAGCTGCTGCACTTTACTAAAATTTGTCAATACTTTTGCATTTTGTATATAGTACGGTCTATAGTTAACCATTTGAAATTGTTAACTGAAACGAAATTGAATTTATACATTTTTAATGAGCTACTGGGAGCGGGAGATTGTGTCGATTGTGTCCTAGGAAAAGTGGCTCATAATAATATCTGAAATTCTGTCCGGCGCTGCACAATTAAGATGAGCCGCTGGCCATTTGGCAAGTCAATCAGCCAATCAGCCAAGGTCCTGGCCAACTTGCCGTTAGCTCTGGGCACAGTTTGGGTGAAGACGGAAGACGGAAGACGGAACACGGGTGACGGGGGAAGGGAGGCGGGGCTGGGCTACTTAGAAAACTTGAATCGCATTGTTGTATGCACAAACTTTTGCCAGGCGTTGCCGCTTGTTATCTGGTGAAACTTACACAATTGGACAAGCGATTGCCCCAGCCATTAGCCTGACTGCCCCCAACTCCAAACTCTCAATCCCCAGCCCTCAGCCCTCAACCCTCAACCCCCACTGCAAGTCTCTTGGCTGGCAACAATCAAGACCCCTTTGAGCGAGTGTAAACAGTTTCAAATTACAAGAACCAACTTTGTACTATTAACAAATTGGCACGCTGTGCCGTGGCTGGAGTTGGCTTAAAGCCGCATTGTTCGCGGACTGCTTAAAATGTTAGCCAAGGAAATATTTATTTATGAGTAAACTTGTGTGATCCAAAAACCCATCCCCCCCATTACTCCATTACCCCATTACCCCATCGAGTGAGTTGCTTCTACGTTAATGTTTTTATTAGCGCGGGTGCAAAGTTGAAACTGAAACTGAAGCCAAAGCCAAAGTCGAAGTCGAACTCGAACTCGAACTCGAAGTCGTGAAGGAAGCTAACTTTATGCGCCGTTTTATGGTAGCTCCGTTCCCTCCCCTTGCCAGGACCCTAAATGATGATGACTGTCTTGCCGATAATGATAAAGCTTGAATTGGGGCATGTGTGTGTGTGTGTGTGTGTGTGAGTGGGGCGTGGCCAGAGCTGAAGCAGTTTCGCCTGATTGCCTCGTTCCCTCTGATATTGACTTTAAAAATATATACACTCAGCTATGTATACGAATACGAGTATGTGGCATGTGTGGCAGCCTCTCAGTCTCTCAGTCTCTCAGTCTGTCTGTCTGTCTGTCTGGCTGTGTGTGTGAGTTTTTAATGCGCTGCCTGTAGGCTGTGGGCAGGGGGCGTGGCCGGGAAAGCAGCTGCTCCACAAAACGTTTTCAGCTGCCCGAAATGGGCAATCAAGCGAAATGTGGCAAGCGGTTTGGGCCAATATCTGTCGCTGGCTCGCCTGCTGCTACTGCCGCTACTGCTGCTGTTGCTGCTGTTGCTGCTACTGCTGCTCGTCGACAGCTAAAGGCTCGGACGTGGGATTTGGGGCTTGGATACCGCTGAGAGGCGACACAAATCAATGGCAAAGAACTCCGGCAATGAGCATTGAAAATGACATCGACAACGAGTGCGACGCCCGTCAGATTTCAGCAGTCAGTCAGCCGCTGGGCGGGCGCCATCTATCGGAGACACATCGGAGCTGCACACACTCACACAGCTAAATTTTAGCCAGAGTAATGCCAGCTTTCTACACTCTCCAACCAGACAGGCCACTTGAACCGAGCTGAAGAGCCACTCAGCCACGACAGAAGGCATGCTGCAACAACAAAATTCTGTCTGTGGCAGAACGAGACAGCAGCAGAGTGTGTGTGCGTGTGTGTGTGTGTGTAAGAGAGAGAAAGAGAGCGAGAATCAGGGTTAGGAAAATCGCTCAACAAAAACGGCTGGCACTAGAGAAATGCTTTAACTGCCAAAACGCTGATCGAAACCAAAACCCCAAAAGCCATGATGAAATTCTTAAAACTACTGCCATTTGCCAGCCACACACACACACACACACACACATGCACACACACACACACATGCACACACACACACACACACACGCACAGTTGGCAGTTGGCCGCTGAGTTAGTCTGAGCATTTTTTTTTTCACTCCTTTTTACTCTTTTTAATTTCAATAAATTTTAAAATGTTTTTATGCCTCACGGGGCATGCGGTTGTGTGTCTATATATGTGTGTGTCTATATGTGTGTGTGTCTATATATATGTGTGTGTGTGTGTGTGTGTGTGAATGGAAGTATAAGCTAGCGCTACACTTTAACATTGAAGCCGAATGTTGGGTCAGCTGCGACGGCAAATGGATCCGAGTGTAGCAAAAATAAATAACAATGAGATACCCTTTGCTCCTCGTCGAGCAATTTGATAATAATTAATCTCAATGCTGCAATTCCCTCCATATAGAAAGGGTTTAATCATGGCTTAAACGTTCTTTCGAGCCTTGCGGCCAAGCTACCCACTTTGTGTGTTACTGAAAAAAGGGGCAACGGGCAAAAAAAAAGAGGATTAAATTCTTTTGTGCCAATGAAAATGAAATTTCATCAGAAGGCTAACGGTTAAGTACGTAAATAGTCGCTGTTAATGCGAGATGTTGAAAAATAAAATAAAAAAAATTAAAAAAAAAAAAAAAACAATTTAAGAGATTGATTGACTTTGTGGGCATTTAATGAGTAACTCTTGTACATGAGACCCTTCTTATAGCAGTTTGTATTCGAGTTGCGATTAAAAGAAAATCTCTGCTGGCAAAGGGTAGATTTTTGGCTTCTACAATATATACTCGATGAGATTTAATTGCAAATCGATCTGTTGTCAGTTTTTAGTTGCAAGTAAGAGAAATGTTAAGTTGTTTAAGCTCTACACAATTACTTTTTAAGATACAATCTGAATCGCAATCTGAATGTGAAACCGAAACCGAAACTCGAAATGGATTTCGGCGGGTTATTACGAATGCAACGAAAACTTAACTAAAAAGTTTATTGTTTGACATTTGCATAAAACGCAAAGCTATGTACATCAACTGGCAACAGCCGCATGCAGGCTGCGGCATGTGGCAAGCATAAACAGCCAGTCGGTGTGTCACTGAGTCAGTCAGTCACTCAGTCAGTCAGTCAGTCAGTCAATAAGTTAGTCATTGAGTCAGTCATTTGATAGTCGAGGTTGTTGATCTATTGACAGACGCGTTGGTTTTGGTCATGCCAATGTCTATATCGAATGCATGCCACATGCTTTACATAGAGCCACACAATGCCACACACACACACACACACACACACACACACACACACACACACACACACACACACACACACACACACACACACACACACACACACACACACATACACGCAACCATCAATCGGTCAGACACAACACAATCAGTGTCTGAAAATCAATGCCTGCCAAAAATATAAAAAAAAATATATACATACATACATACATACACATGTGTATGTGTGTGGATGTATTGAGGGAAGTTTGACGTTTACTGGTTGCTGGTTGCTGGCTGCTGGCTGCCACTGCCACGCCCGCTCATGTGGCAAGCACGTCAACGATGGCGGGCAAAAAGTCAAATGGATTGAATACATATTGAGTTTATGATGTTGTCGCTGGCAATTTTCGTTGGCTTTAAGCGGTTTGCGCGTTCGGCTGTCGCTTTGTGCTGGTTGCGTATACGCAATGTGGCCAAAACCTCCGCCCATCTCTTCCCGTACCAGAAAGGCACGCATTGTGCGCCTCTCTCTCTCTCTCTCTCTCTCTTTGTTTGTGTGTGTGTGTGTGTGTGTATTGTCGATTATATGCCTCACAGAGCTGCCAACACACGCAGCTCGCACGCTTCAACGCAGCGACCGCTTTTTGTTTGCCGCGTGCCCCATGTTGTTCCTATTGTTGTTGTTGTTGTTGTTGTTGTTATGCGCATGTGTTTATGGACTGAGGCAGTAAATTGAATTTTGCCCACAACAACGACATTAGGCATATCGCAGACGCTGGGGCTTTAGTCGTGCGGGTTTATTGGCATTGGCCTGGGTTTGTTTTGCACTCTGTTGGAGGGTTGGCCATTGGGGGGGTTGGGTTGGGGGGTTGGGGGTTGCAGATTGGAGGTTGGGGTTAGGGGTTAGGGGACTCTTCTGGGGCTTTCACACTTTTTTGCCACCAGCCGGCAACTGTTTTTTTTTCTTCTGCTCTGCGTATCCGTTTTTGCCCGCTGGTTGTTTGTTTTTCAGTCGAGAGCTTCATTTTGTAAGTCGCCGCGTGTTTTCATCATTTTCATTAATGGAAATGGCGAATGGAGATGTCACAAAGGCTCTTTCTGAAAGGCATTCCAGCCGTCACGCATAGACTAGTGCACGAGTCGGACTGCTAGATGTTTTTTCTCAGTGTATCAGAGCGCAACGCATGTTACAAAGGCTTTTTATGAAAGGCATTCCAACCATCACACATCATATCTGATCGTATTACCTAGCAATCGAAGTCCTAGACTAGTGCAAGAGTCTGAGTGCAAGATGTTTTTTCTCAGTGTATGAAAAGCTACTTTGCGAATGGCTGTTGCAAAGGGTCTTAATGAAAGGCATTCCAACCATCATATCTGATCGTATTGCTAACCAAGGTAAATCCTAGACTAGTGCACGAGTCGGACTGCAAGATGTTTTTTCTCAGTGTATCAGAGCGCAACGCATGTTACAAAGGCTTTTTATGAAAGGCATTCCAGCAATCACACATCATATGTGATCGTATTACCTAGCAATCGAAGTCCTAGACTAGTGCAAGAGTCCGAGTGCAAGATGTTTTTTCTCAGTGTATGAAAAGCTACTTTGCGAATGGATGTTGCAAAGGCTCTTAATGAAAGGCATTCCAGCCATCATATCTGATCGTATTGCTAACCAAGGTAAATCCTAGACTAGTGCACGAGTCGGACTGCAAGATGTTTTTTCTCAGTGTATAAGAAGGAAATGACAGTTACAAAGGCTCTTAATGAAAGGCATTTCAACCATCATATCTGATAGTATTGCTCACCAATCGAAGTCCTAGACTAGTGCAAAAGTCGGACTGCAAGATGTTTTTTCTCAGTGCATAAAAAGCTACTTTGCGAATGGATGTTGCAAAGGCTCTTAATTAAAGGCATTCTAACCATCATATCTGATCGTTTTTTTAAGGTAAGTTCTAGACTAGGCAAAAGTCGGACTGCAAGATGTTTTTTCTCAGTGTATAAGAAGGAAATGGCTGTTACAAAGGCCTTTCATTAAGAGGCATTCCAATCATCATATCTGATCGTATTGCTAACCAAGGTAAATCCTAGACTAGTGCACGAGTCGGACTGCAAGATGTTTTTTCTCAGTGTATAATGAGGGAGTGGCGCCCCCACTGGGCAGCTGGCGCTTGCTTAAGGTCAGATTAACAACAGTTAACAGTTTTAAGCAGGTTGCCCGTAATGCTAGCCTTTGAGTGCACACCATTCTCTTTACTTTGTGATCCTTTTACTTTGAGTTCGCGTCTTGCGCTTTGTTGAAATGTGAGTCGCTGGAAAATGCTGGACTGTTCGTCCTGGATGCGGCTCAGACTGAGACTTTGGCCAATTGAGCTGCAGACTTAACTCTTTGTCGCCGTCTCTCTTTAGCTGGTTCGTTAGTTAGTGTTGGTGCCACATTTGTCACACAATCTGGCAACTTCGGCCAAGTACTTTGCGCTTTTCACTTTTCAACAGCTTTGGTTAATGGAGCCGCTGCCCCCTCCCACTCCCCTCTTCCTCCTCCTTTCCATCGGTGTCTTCAACGCTTAGTAATTTGAGCCAAACTTTATGCACAAGTTGCAAATTTACGCCACAATTTGTGCAAACTTTTGAGCGATTCCCCCTTCCCGCTTCCCCCCTTCGCTCGCACTTCTTCCACATTTCTTTCACCATCTCTCGCAGCATTTATTGCACTGAGATCGCAGTTGAGTCACTGAAAATCGATTGCAGTAGCCCAGGTTCAATCCGGCTATTAAAATTGAACAAAATCAACTTGCGCTAGTCCAAAGTGTTGGCTAAGTGCGAAATGACGCACAAAGTGGAAGTGTTGATAAGTGCCAAATAAGTGAAAAATAAGTGAAAATGTGTAAAACAGGCACAAAATTCAGTAATAATTCGTCTTGAGATGTCGAACTATCTCGAGGATCTCTATTTTGGGACATTTTTTAGAAAGCATAATTGGAGTGAATTTTCGTAGTTAACGTGACTTTTATAGAGCATTCGACATACCTGTGAGGACTGTGAAAAGCAGGCATAAGTTCGAAAAGTTCAACCAGGAATAGGGAAATCGACCTGTCTCGAGGTGATCCATTGGTGCATTTTTTAAGGGATACAATTATCTAAATTGTCGTAGTTAACTACGGAAGGGTATTCGACATGCCAGTCTATACTAAAAAAGGTGTGTCACATGTGGAAACGGTAACACTTCGATTATTTCAAGGATCTCCATTTTGGAACATTTGTAAAAAGGATAATTGAGCTAAATTGTCGGAAGGGTACTCGACATGCCAATGAAGACTGTGAAAAGGAAGAATCTTGAGTGCCAAAAGTTGAATATGGAAATAATTTAAAGATTTTCAGTTTTGAGCACTCATTAAAGGAAAATTGATCTAATTTGTTGTGATTATCAAAAACGAGTACTCGACGAGCCATTGAAGACTCTAAATAAGAAAAATCAAAAGACTCGTAATACTAGAATATCGAATTATTCTAGCATTTCTTTCAAGGATAATTGAACTAAATTGTCATAATTCAGTTGACTTCTTAAGCATATTCGAAATTCAAATTGAAGACTGTGAAAATATTTGAATATTTGAATTTTATGGATCGCTATTTCTTTAAAGGAAAATTGAGCTAAATTATCGAAATTAACTTGACTGTGGAAGGAAATATGAAATCCCATTACGATGAAAAAGAAAATTTGTAAGTACCAGAAGTGGAACTAGCAATACGAATATGGAACTAATTTAAAGATCTAAATTTTTGAGCATTTCTTTAAAGGCAAATTGAACTTAATTGTTGTGGTTATCAGGAGAGAGTATTCGATGAGCCATTGAAGACTCTAAAGAAGAAAAGTCACAAGTTCCACAACACTTAAATATCGAATTATTTTAAGGATCTTCATTTTCAATCATTCCTTTCAAGGATAATTGAACTATTGATATTCCACATGCCATTAAGGACCGTGAAATGGAAAGTCTCAAGTGCCAGAAGTGGAACTAGCAATACTTTAATATGGAACTATTTTCAGGATCTCAATTTTCGATTATTACTTTCTGTGACAAGGAAAACTCACTAGTTCTGCAAATTTAAATAGCCATACTCGTATATCTAACTATTTTAAGGATCTTCATTTTCAATCATTTCTTTCAAGGATAATTGGACTAAATTGTCGCAGCTAACATTGAAGACTGTGCAGCATTAGCGGCATTCTGCGCCTTAAAATATCTTATACTTATGACCGTTAAATTTGGAATCTATTTGCATACACACACAGACTCACGCACACTGAATCACATTTAAAGAGTTCATTTTGGATTCGTAACGCGTTTGAAGTGCTCGCAATGCGACGCGTAACGCGTTTGATTTTCGCTTTTGTTTTTTAGTCGCACACACACGCACACTTATGCATGCAAATGTGCGTGCCCTTGACTGTCTGAATGTCTGAATGTCTGACTGACTAACTGTCTAACGGCCTTTGAGCCGGTTTGTCCGTCTGCGCTGTCTGTTGAATTACGCGCTTTAAAAACAATTTTGTCGATTTTTTAATATTTTATTGCGCATATCAAATTCGCATTCAAGCGGAAATCCCTAAGCACAGGCACAACGCCTCACATACATGGTGCATACGCACACATCACACACACACACATCACACACACAAACACACACACACACATACACAGTTAGATAGATGGATGCACGTGCTGCTGGTTGTTGGTTCCGGGATTTTAGTTCATGTCGCCTGCGATGTTTATGAATACATTTCACAGCTGCCAGCTGCTGAGCTCGGGATGTGGATGTGGATGTCGATGTCGATGTGGATGTGGATGTGGATGTGGACGGCACCTTAAGACGCCGCCACAGCCGTTGGCCCCGAGGCACACCCAGAAATCAGCACGCAAAGCTATATTTTATTGATTCTAAACTGGCTGTGATATATGTCTGCTACCTCTCTCCGTCCCTCTCTCTCTCTCTCTCTCTCTCTCTCTCTCTCTCTCTCTCTATGTGCAACCCCTTCCACAATCCCGCTTTGCATTGCGCCTGGAGCCGCCGGCACCTTTGCTCCAGCTCCTGCTCCTGTTCCAGCCTTGCTGCGCTTCACTGGCCTGAATACCATCATGATGCCGATGTTTAAGTGCGCACGTGACGCTGTTGGAGCAGCGCCCAGCAGCCCCAACGACTGACGAGCGAATATCAACAGCCGAGCGGGACAGCTGAAGCCGATGAGTGGCAGGGGGAGGGGGTTCGAGCAGCTTCCTCGGTCATTGGCAGCTCGCTGGAGCCTCGTCGAAGTGGAGCAATCAAGTTTATCTTCTTTTTTTTCTATTTTTTTTTCGTTTTTTTTTTTTTTTATTTGAGTACACAGCCCATTTTTCGTTTTGGTTTTCGACGCACTTACTCGTATTTTTGTTGATACGTTGCGGTTGCCGCGAGCATCACCCCCGCCCCCTCCCACCAGCAACCACCCGCTGACACCCACCCTGGAGGCGCCTCTTCACTAGCTCACTGTTTCGCCTCAAGTATGTGCAACAGACAACGTGTGGCATGCCACGTCTAAGTGGCACAATAGGCATGCCATAACATAACAGCTATTGATAACAATCGATAAATTTTGATCATATTTAAGCTATTTATATATATTGAAAATCATTTGTTAAGCATGTATTTGTTGGCAATGAGTTATCGATAAGTAATCGATAATAATAAATTATTTTTTAAAATTATATCAGAGTAATTAAAAAAAGTCTATTAGTATGAATTGATAAATTATTAAAAAGTAATACTAAAATATCTATGCAAAAACCAATATATAATTGATACAAAATCGATAATAATAATTATCAACTTTAAATATTTATGTATGTTAACTTCTGGTAAAAATAAATTAATTACTGCAACATCATCAACATTTTTAATCATGCATTTCTTTTTTAAAAATGATCAGTAGTCGATAAATAATCGATTATAATAAATTACTTTAAATATTTATACCTACATATTAATTTAAGTTTTATTTCAATTACAAATCGATTAACTATTTAGATAAACAAATTTATCAGCGATTAATATAAATAAATCGATACGATTAAATTTCATATAAATTATTTAAATGTTTTCTTCAAGTGAATTCCATGTCTATTAAGAAATTTTCATTAGCTCAACTTTTTACTTTGAATCCTTTCACTGGGCCATTAAAATTTTCTGTAAGCATTACATAATATGTATGCTATTTATGTATGTATATATTCCCTCAACAAAGCTAAGCGTAATTTAATACCTAGACAAAGGCTGACAATGAAATTCGTGCAGCAAAGTGGAAGGGGAAACAGAATGTAGTCGAGCTCCAAGCAGAATGCTGAAAGCTGAAAGCTGAAAGCTGGGAGATGCTCCAACTGGAGCACGACTGGACGATTGACAGTTTAATAGTTTTGCTAGTCAATATATTCTGATATTTCGAGCTTAGCCCCCCCCGTCCCCCCTCTCCGCCAATGAAAGGGCTGGGTATTAAGTGGAGCAGGGGGAGGAGCGGCTCCAATCTCCGCTGTTGGGGCTGCTGTTCAGTGGCTGCAGCTACTAGTTAGGCTGGCTCTTTGAAATTTGATTGCACATGCAACTGGAAAAGGAGTGGTGGGGGGAGGGGATGACACATAATATATGCAAATTCTCCATATAGAGTATAAATTTTGGTGCATTAAGGCCAGCTGCCAGTTGACACAGCACAGCGTACGTTGCGTATGCGCAATATTTTGGACCGACAAATTTGCTGGGCCTATGTTTAAGTTTTTAGCATCAGCTGGCCTAAAAGCTTTGTCCACCATGCATTTGAAATAGTTATGCGTGGTATTTTCTGGAATTAGTGAAACAACGTCAATTTCATTAATTGAACTTGGATTAAGAATTGAAATTGCGATATTTTGAACAACCAATTTAAGTCCGGCGATAAAAGTTCACTGCATGGAAAGCTCTGATTAAATGGGGTATTACAATGTGTGGAAACGTGAATAATACATTGACAATCCGATTGACCGATTTCTGCGTATATTCAGGGTATATTCACATAAAGCATATTTCAACAAATTAGAGGACTACAAAATTTGTCGATTTAACTCGACTTTAAATTAATTTTTTACGATATTCCTCCCACTTTATTTAAGTAATATGTGTTCCTCTTCTTCTACTTTCGTTCCTTTCTCATATCCTCACATATATTACAAAATATTTTTTATCGCTCTTTCCCTCAAAGTGCGTACTTGGGGTAAAAAAAAGAAACATGAAGTATTCCATTTAACAAAGCAGAAATGATGTATTGTATTTGTATGGCATAATGTGTGTATGTGTGTATGTGTGTATGGCTACTTTATGCCATGCATATGTGTGCGAATGTGCTTTCTATTATCCCAGCTTATCCCAGTGTACATTAACGCTCCTTTGCCGGACCCTAGCTTTGAGGTATTATACTCATTTTCATCAGCGAGAAGAAGAGGCCACAAGTTGGTCAGAAACCATATGAGAAGAAGAAGAAGAAGTTACTAATCGAACGCATGAATTTAGTGGATGATTACCGTTACCAGATTGAGACTAAGGTCTGATTTTTCAGGAATGAAATGCAGTCTAAATAAAAGCCAAGCTAATAAAATGTGGCTTAAATGCAAAGTGAGAACATATAAAAGGCTTCTAAACGTCATATGACAGCCGTTATTTATGAATGAATAAAAAAAAAACAAGAAAAAAACATTTAAAGCCCGAAAAATACGAGAGTTAAAATATTATGACAAGCAAACATATGCTAGGGTTTCATCTATAAACTTAAAATCCGCCAGGGATTCTCTTAAGAGACTTTCCTCATACCTCTTAGCTTTTATGTAAAGGCGATTTTTAAATATTTTTTAATGTCTTAATGAGAATCTTTAAATTGAGCTTTAATTGAGTCTCATTGAACTTAAATAAAAATAAATAAAAATATAAATTAAATATAAATATTTATTATTATTAATTATATTTTCTTTATCTTCTTGACTGTAGAATGTCTGTACTTTAACTTAGAAAATGTGTAAATAAATATATAAATATATATAAGCTTTCTTATATGTGTGTTTATATATGTCTTTATTTGTGGTGCATGTGTGTGTGTGTGTTTGTGTGTGTGTAACTGTTTTTGGCAACGACACGCAAAATGCTAAAATCGAGTTATGACAGGACAACAAGCTAAGCGCTTCCACTATCCCATTTGCTGCCCCTTTCTGCCAACCCCAACCACTTATTGTCACTCGTATGCTCTGCTAGCATATGAGTGTGCGTGTGTGTATGTGTGTGCGTGTGTGTGTGTGATTGTGTGTGCGCATAAAATCAGATATCAAAAATTGTTTACAAATAATTTAATAGCCACAAAGCGCGCGCGCCACGCATTTGAAGGCCTACGGCACAAACACACACACATACACACACACACACATACGCAATCATAAATCGGCTTTGTTGACCAGCACACACACACAGCCACACATATTGGTATATCGCTGGCTTATGGCACCAACTGCGGTCAGAGAAAAACGCCGAAACAACAAAGGACCCGCTGACCAGTCCCTCATACACACACATGTATATGTGTCTGTGTGTGTGTGTGTATGTTAGTTGGTCATAAATAAAATGTTAGTCCGGGAACAGCTTTTGGGGGAGGGGCAGCCAGAGGGCGGCTGCGGATGCGACTACACGACATTAGGCCGAATTAATGCGCGCAAGGACTTAAGTCGCAAATTTATTTCTATTCAACATACAAGACAAAACGATGAACGGCCCCACAAAACAAGTAGAGCTGCCCTCCCCTCCCCCCCAACCCCCACTCCATGTGTGTGTGTGTGTGTGTCCACATTTTGGCATGACAGTGGAAATCCGGCGATAAATGTTACCAGCAAATGTGCGTGCCTTCAAAATGGTCCGTCCTTACCGTACGGTGAGGCCACAAAGCGAGCACCGAGAAGGCAGGAGTCGGCAGTCAGCAGTCAGGAGTCAAGAGGCAGGCGTATATGGTAACTAGGTGCTACTGTTGCTGCTGCTGCTGCTGCTGCTGGCTCTGCGTTAATTTGTGGACAAATTTGTGCGCCGCAACGGAAGTTGCCAAGTGGTTGCAGGCGACCGGCGAGGGTCGAGGGGGGTGGGGTGGGGTGGGCAGCGCCTTGTTGTCCATTGTCTGCCCTAATCCAATGGATCAGCAATCGATAATGAAGTTGCCGAAAAACACACGCGCCAGCGTCATAAGTTAGCCACAGTCCCCAGCTAAAGGACTTAGTCCGAGGTGCAGCAGTGGGGCAGCGTGGCTGGCAAGGGGCAAGGGGTGGTGGGTGTTGGGTGGTGGTGCGTGGCGTGTTCAAGTGTGCCGTCGATTTGTTTGCTGCAAATCCAGTTATCGGCGATACGCATTTTCATCTTGTTGTTGTTGTTGTTGCTGTTGCTGCTCGTTGACGGTTGCTGGGCACAGTTTCAATTTATGTTAAGTGCTTGGACCGAAGGGAAAGCCGTGGCGGGGGGTTGGGGTTGGGGGCTGGGGGCTGGGTGGCATGGCATACGCTCCACGCTTGGGCAACTGCCCGCATCGTTGCCACCGGGGGCGAAATTGTGCGCTGCTGCCAGTATTAGCACATTCTGTGCATTGATTCATGCATTTGCTTACCGGCCGGTGGATCCTGATTGGGACTCAGGGCTGCAAATTGACTAATATATTATTTGGCCAGCCACTGGGCGAAATTGGCAATAGGCAATAGGCAATAGGCTTAAGCACTGGTGCCAGACAGCAGATTTAACAAAAGCACCGCTACACTGCTGATGAGCACGTCGAGCGTTGCCAGACCGTGGGAAAAGTCCTGCGCTACGATTTCATTTCGAAAAGTAAGCAACTGGCTTAAAGGCCATCTTTTGCATACAACAAGACTTAATTAATTAGAAAACAACCTAGAAGCCTTCAGTCGGGAGTACGCGACTAGGAGATACCCTGAACCACTAAAATATTGTTGCTGTAACTATAATTTTTTTGCTTATGATTCGTTCTTAGTTAAATTTTTGGAATATGGTAATTACATTAAGCTATATATGTATATATGTCTTTCTATATTTAAAAGTAAATATATAGAGTAAGTTTGAAATTCCCAGCTCTTAAGATACAAGAGATATGCTCAAAAACTAAAACTATCGATAACAGAAAAACGAAAGAAGATATCGGTTATCGAAAACAAACACGATATGCGCGTGCCATAGGAGAAGATATACATCAAATTTCAAGTCTCTATTCGTAGTAGTTGCTGAGATCGATGCGTTCATACAGACGGACTGACGGACAGACAAGCAGACAGGCAGACGGACAGGGCTAACTGATTCGGATTCTGTTGCATACATTTTCACAAAAACATCATACCCTGTTAAGTCATTATAAAAAAGTGTAGAAACAGTTAGTTGGATGACATTTAGGAGCAACTAGAAATTTGATTAAGCTGCTTGTGAGTTTAATTCAACTGCAAATGGAGGCCCAAAATGAATTTGCAAAACTCGAAAATGAAATTTTTATTTAAATGCAATTGCTTAAGAGGGGAAGAGAAACAGAGAGAGGGAGTGAGAGAGAGAGAGAGAGAGGGCTGGGTTAAGGGGCTGTTAATGCAATAACAAGGCCAAAAGCTAGGCAAGAACTTCCGATATGAAGTTGCCAGCACATTTGAGAAGTGTGTGTGTATGTGTGTGTGTGTGCGTGTGTGCGTGTGCAGCTGGCTCTGGGCATGGCTTAACTTTCAATTCATTAGACCACAACAACGACGTGACAACTTTTGCAATGGCCAAACAAAAGCTAAATACAATCAACTGTAAACAAAAGCCAAGTGACACACGAGCCTCACAGCTCAACAGAAGCGCCCGAGAGGGTGGGTTGAGGGGGTTGGGGGGTTGAGAGGTTGGTCTGCTTGAAGTTGGTAACGAAACTGAAATTGTAGACGGCTGCACACAGGCCCCCAATGCCACGCCCCAAAATGAAAAGCAAAGACAAATTAGTTGCAAGTTGGCGGCTGCAGCGACTGCAACGTGCAACTCGAAGCGGCTGCAAAAAGTTTTCAAGGCGCTGCCAAACTTATTTGCTGTCTCTTTCACCCTCTCTCTCTCTCTCTCTCTCTCTCTCTCTCTTTCTGTCTTTATCTATTGCATTGTGCGCATTGTTTAAAGTTTGTGCAAATGTGAAATAGAATTGGACAAGCGAGCAAAAGGCGAAGCTGCCCGCGAACGGAACTTGGCCCAACTTAAGTTCAGCCCCCCATCCCCATTTTTTGGTGCAGCTCTGCCTTAGACGACTTTTTTGTTAGCCTTTAGTTTTATATTGTTATTGTTTGAAAGGCCACTTTGGCAACGCGCGAATTAGCCAAATAATAAATAAGTGCACGACAAAAGGCGGCAAAAGTATTTGAACTACAATGAAATTACTTTAGATGCGACAGTTATTCTGCTTCTTCTTCTTCTTGTTATTCTTCTTCTTATTTTTGTAGCCAGTGTAACTGTTGTTGCTGCCATTTTGCCTAATGCGTGGCTCATTTCATCAGCAAGCCGAAATTTTTGTTGCACACACAGCACAAACTTTGCGCCACATGTGTGTGTGTGTGCGTGTGTTCATATGTGTTAACTAGTTGATGATTCTCAAATTTCTCTACAACTTTTTTTTTATTTCATATACTCTGTAATTATCCACAAAATGCAAGCGTTTCATACGAGAAATTCGAAAATTATATTGAAAATTGTGTGCTGAACCGGTTCAAATTCACGTACCAGATGTTGAACCAAAATTTCAAAAAAAAAGAAGCCTCTTCTTAAAATAAAAGATATAACGAATATAAAAGTAGAACTCTTTACTGTTCCACTCATTTTTCACAACTGCGCGTGGAATCGATACAAATATAATATAGTCAGCCACTTATAATATATAGTCAGTCATTCAAACATTATTTATAGATTTATAATTAACTGTTATTATAGTTCATTTTCTATATTAATTAATTTGTGTGCACGTAACAACAATTTTGACTGTTCCACGCATATTTCACAGCTGCGCGTGGAATCAATTTAAGAGGAAGCTAGATTAAAAAAAAAAAATTAAGTCCATTCTTTTATTATTTTACTTATCCGTCAGTCAAACAAATTTTATGGACTTATAAGTGACATTCATAGCAATAAATTTCCAAATTCATTTATTTGTGCGCTTAGAAAAATGATCGTAACTGTTCCACGCATTTTCCACAACTGCGTGTGAAAACTATTTATTATAAAATAAAATTAATAAAATAATATAAAGAGCTTATCCAAAGCTTTAATCTATAGTCAGCCTAATAAGTAGCATTCAAGAGCTAAATATGAATAAATAAATTGGAGCTAGGTACAGGGTATACCCTATTCGAATATCTTGCGTCAGTTGATGACTGTTATTTTTTTATTTTTATTTTTTTGGTTTTAGCCATTTTGGTTTGTTTGCTGAGCGCTGTTCGTTTTTGTTTCGCTGTTTGTTGGCCAAAAGTTTGTTTATTGAACATAGGAGGATTGTGGGCCTGGCTAAAACTAGGCTTACAAGTTTTTGGCCCATGCCTTCTTGACCAAATGTGAGCCCTAATTATTTGCTTGGCCTGCATCTGGGGCTTCATTATGAACTCGCCTGCAGCGAGCGTGACTAAGATAACAGCTCCAAACTTTTCTTAACAACAGCAATGCCAAGAAGAAGAAACACAAGATGAAGATGAAGAAGAAGAAGAAGAGTCATAACAAGTACACATTTTGGCCAAATGCACTTCACATAAATGGCTGCTGCTGAAATGGACATACTGAATGGGCTAGAGAGAGAGAGAGAGAGGGAGAGAGTTAAAAGGAGGGAGAATGGGGGAGAGGGAGAGGGAGTGTCCTTACAAGACATTAGTAGAGACAACAAAAGTCAGATTCGGACATCATATTTAACTTCCTTGCAATTAAACTTAATGTTAAACTTAAAGTCAGCTTTAAAAGTTGGAAATTTGGCAATTTGTGGCTTGCAATTGAGTTTGTTTCCAAAGCTGAAGGTCTGAGTTCTACCCAAAGAGGATCAGCTTAGGAGTCAATATTCAGTATATATTATACATATAAGCGGCGGCAATATACCATCTGCATATATAAACTTATAAACTTATTTACATTATTATAAATTCTTATTTTTGTTTGAAGTCTTTCCTAACAAAACGTTGAAATGTTGCTCCAATTAAGGAACATCGTTATCCATCTATATTAAGATCTTAAGTAACTTTTTAAGCGCTTCCAAATGCTTTCAATGTTGCGCAGTTTGCCCTCCCAGTTGCTGAAAGACTTTCCGGGTGCAAACCCTTCGACAATCGCCCCTCGGGCAATCATTTTAGACCGCAAATCTTTGCAGTTGCGATTATTTCAAATTCATTTCGAGTGCAGCTCAATTTCAAAGCATTTGCATATAGCTGCTGCTCAGCGCTCAGCGCTCAGCGGCTTTGTCAGCGCTTGTGGCATCCTTGTTGGATTAGTGCTCCATCAAATTAAGGACACCAGCGAGGGGCCACAGCGCCACGAAAGGAGTTCCACTCACAGGCAGCCCGAACCGAAAGAGTGTTGAGAAGTTGCAGCAATTGTCATGCTGTCGTTCACGCTGACCGCATGCACAACACACACGAATGGAAGAGAGTGTGCGGGAGTGTGTATGTGTATGTGTGTGTGTGTGCGGGAGTGTGTGTGACAAGTGCTGTAAGCGGCTCTTTGGGCAGGTGGCGGGTTTTTGCAACGCCTTGCGGCGGCTACTGCTATGCGCCGTGTTGCACAATGCCAGGAAAAACAACAACTGTGGACAACCGACTTCGCAATACTCTGTTTCAGCTCAAGGTGAACATACTGTTGTTTATATTAACTGTGGTTGATTTGGTGTTCTACGATATGCCACGCCCCCATCTATAAATACACTACCAATAGACCCGGTTTTTAATATATAAATTATTTTATTATTGAAAAATAGCATACTATGCTATACTTTTTTTTAGCTTGTGTTGATAACTTCATTGCCACGCCCTTAAGAGGCGTTTATATAAAATCTCAACAATTAATATAAATAAAAAATGTCAAGTCAAGGGAAATCCCTTTGATTAGACGGACAGCCAGCCAGAGGATAGTCAAAAGCAATGGACTCATTTTGCCTCTGGGAAACAGAGTATGAAGAAGCACACACAAAGCGGAAATACACAATGTGCTTAATGAATGTTTCATGAACATCCAGAGACTCGCGCTGAGCTTCGCAGGTGACTAGCCTGAATAGCTGGCAGTTTAGCTGCGGATGCGTTTAAATTGCGCCAGTTGGCAGCCAAGTGCGCAGCCCCAGTCAAAGATGCAATGAGAGTCGGAGTCGCAGTCGTAGTCGAAGTTGGAGCTGGAGCTGGAGCTCCAGTTGGAGTCGGAGTCACCTAAGTGCTGCACTAACTTCATTTGTGCACGCAAAGCCGCAGCAGCCGTCGCGGCAGCCGTGGCGTATGCGTAATGCCTGCTCAAAAGGTTGCGTCAAAACAACTCACAAGGCAGAGCAACCCACAGAAGCCACCAACAAGAGCAACAGTCCCGCCGACCCACCGACCAAAGCAATTTGTATGCACTGCGAATTGCTCCCTCTCTCTCTCTCTATCTCTCTCTCTCTCACTCACACACACTCACTCTCGCTGTCTCTTTCTGAGCGGAACTGAGAATGTGATGCGTTTTGTTAAGCGGAAGTTGAGTGCTTTGCTAATTTGTAGCAAACTGCGCTTCTTCTTCTTATTGTTGTCGCACTCACAGCTGTCGACTGAACAATAAAAAAAATCAACTATATATAAATATATACATGCATGCATACATATGTATATATGTAAGTAAATGGAAGCCAAATGTTGTTATATCATTATTCAAGTATATTGAAAAATATTCAACTCAATCGATTCAAAGATTGCAGTAGCCAGGAAACTAGGAAAATGTCCTTATATATGACACATTGAAAGAGGACTTTGCAGTCCTTACACAATTCGTTGTATCCTTCAATTGTTGTCAACGTACTTAAAGCGCACTTTAACCAACTCGAAGAAGGAAACAAAAGTTGACGAAAACTTTTATATTGAATGCGGACTTAACATTTTCCTTTTTAGCAAAGATATTTACAACAAGTCGGTGAAAAGTTCTTCTCTATGCTCTATGCGAAATATCCCTAGAAGTGGGCTACAAAAATCTTCTTTCTTTCTTTTATTTAGATATACATATATAATAAGCAAATATTTTTTGATTTGTTATACCTAGATGTGACTCTGATATAAATATGATTATCAGGATAAGCTGTACGTATATTGTTAGATTTGTAATAGCTGGGGATGACATTCATATAAATACGATTATCAAATAGCAAGAAAATCAATGCAGAAGAAAATATATGATCATGGACTATTGTTCGATTTTGAATACCTGGAGATATTTTTCATATAAATGCAATTATCAGATATCAGATATTAGCCATAAGACAAAATAATTGATTATTCTTCCACTCTGTATATTTTTAGCACACAATACCAGGTCCATACTTTAGAATAGATATATTCCCGGCAGATCTTGACAAGTGTATCAAATGAATTAAAATTCAATGGGCAAAAATACGCACAGATTGAAGATTATAAATAATACAAATACAAAAATGTTAATACTTATATTATTATATATACAAATAGGAAAGAGTATTCAGATTTCGGCTGGCTGCGAACATAGTTGTAATTCTTTTTTTTACTGCTGTGCAATTTACCATCTTATTTTATTTTATTTAGGAATTTTTTCGAGTTCCCTTCTACTTATGCCGAAGTGCTTGCTGCTTGTTTGTGGAAATTAAGCTTTGAAAAATGGCTTGCGCGCTCGCACACACACACACATATATATATATATAGTATATATACATACGCACACATTGGCCATACATAAGTATTTAGAAAATTACTTTCATTCGTGCTTCGTTTTGCTCGTTACTGCGAATGTCCCGGCAACTGGTTGGCTCCTGGCTTTTCGTCCTGTTTTCGTCCTGCCCCTGAGGAGCATTTCTGCTGCGTAGTTTTTGTGGCATTACAAAAGCATTTTCATTTGTATTTAGTTCCCTCTACCACTCGCTCCACCTCCCTCTCCCCTCCTCTGTTCCTCTCTTTCTCTTTCATTCAGTCTCTTCTGCCCACTCCTTGGCTGCTTTCACTGGGCCATTATCCACGTTCCCTTCGCACAACTCTTTCCTATTTTTTGTTCTTCCTTTTTTGTGTTATTTTTTGGCGCTCGTCCTGACTGTCTTGTTGATGTGCTTGTTGTCCTGGCTGTTCCAATTGTCGTTGTTGCATTTGTAAACTACAAAAATGAAATTAAGTTCACACTTTGTCATGTGGGGACATTTACGGTTTTTAATTGTTTCGAGCCGGAGAGCCAGAGAGCTGGAGAGCTGCAGAGCTGGAGAGCTGAAGCTGAAGAGCTGAGCGAGCGGTGTGAGAAGCGTTTAATGTGGAGCGCTTAGACAAGAATGGAGTCTGCACAACTGGAGGAATGTTGCGCACTTTTTAGGAACAAAGCAGTCTCTTGTCTCCACATGCTTTTGCCTGTCAGACGTCCTGCTGCTGCTCCTGCTGCTGCTGCTGCTGCTGCTCCAAGGCAGATCCCCCAGCCCCACCCCCACCCCCGTCCCTACTTGTTACCCCTTGACTTGGGTACCATTTTGCTTTTCATCTAGGAAATTGAGTAATGAATGCTTTCATCTCTTCATCGTCGTCATCAACGTTGAGTTTGTTATAAATTTCACTTGTGTACATTTATAATTTCGTTAAATATTTGTTGTGCCTGCATAAATGTGCGTATGTATGTGTGTGTGTATGTGTGTGTGTGTGTCTAGATGCTCGTTTGCTTTTCTAATTAGAAAGTATTTTCTGCACATAGTCTAAGTGAAGAGCCCTGCCAAGGACCTCTTGAGTGGTACTTCGGATTGCTCGGCACATCCTTGAAGCTTGCAATTCGCAATGCAGCCCAGAAGTTGCAGCCCATAATTGCAGCTGCGGTTAATTAACTACATCAATTGCAACCAGCTGGCAACTAACAGAAATTTTAACTTTATATTTCACCAGCCTCGCCCACTGGCCAGCTTCCATTCACCTGGCCGAGTCTCTCGGACAGAGACTGGAATGCAAATCATCTGATTAGCATGGAACGGAAGATAGGAGATGGGCGATTACACTGAGAGAAAAGCGAAAGCAGTCGCTTATTCAATCTATCTTAGAATGAGACTCAAAGCATGCTGTTTGTCCATTTATTGATAGGTTAACTAAATTCGATAAGCATCGACGTCGATATACCCTGTTTTCTTCAGCATATCTCGCAGATTATAAAGGAATGAATATATTATATAGAAACAGATCTTATAAGTTATACTGATATACACTTATATCAACTTGTTTTTCTATTCCTATCAACCTCTCATACACCATAAGAAACTTTTTTATTCCTCATATTTGTTAATTAATATAATTAATATAAAACCTAACTGTTAAATTGCTGATCTTATTATCGCATCCTTGGGACAGATCCTTATCTCTGATTAACCTTGATTTCTAATTGTCTCTTAAGACTAAGCACCTGATTAAAGGTCTTAGCGTGAGTTCCGTTTGAGTTTTCATTTTTCATTTCCATTTTCATTTTTTTTTCCTTTTTTCTTTTTTTTTTTTGCCAAAACGCGCAGTCATTTATTTTTCTTTTAGCGGGAAATTTGATAAAATGTTGTTGTTTCTTTCGCTTTTGGCCACTTTTGGCCACTTTTGGCTGCTGCCGTCTGGCGGCTCATCGACTTGTAATCGCATTTTGGATGAAGAAACCAATTTGGGAGCAGATTTACATTCGCCAGCGTTTTTTTTTTTCGGCTCTTCTATATGGCACTCGTCTGGCCGCTTATCTGACGCTCCTGACATAATATATAGCGCAGTTTTTGTTTGGCTTTTGCCGCAGATGTCGACGTCGACGTCGACGCTGACTGCGCTGCGCTGCGGACAGCCAGCATTGAGATTTGCCCGGGCGGCAGTTACCTAATATATATATATTTTTTTTCCTTTGGCCTTCTTATATTCTTCTTCTACCTATCGAGCTGTTGGCCATATTTTGGTTTTGTTCTTGGCTTCGCTTTTGCCTTCAATTTGCGTCGCGTTGCCAAAACCAAAAACTGGCAGCGGAAAAGTGAAAGAACGTGGAAAGTGGAAGGCGGCAGTCGCATCGAGAACCGTAAACATGAAAATGTAATTTGAAAATTTTAGAATTTGCGAAGGAAGGATTTGTGCTTAGTTGCAATCGTCCTGTTGTGGCTTCATCCAATTATCTAGCTGCGTGAATCCAAGTTGCACAAATGGACATCAAAAATAATTAGGTATAAAAATTATAACAGCCATAAACTGACAGTCGACAATTTGCTTAAAGCCAAATGGAGCGAAAATCGATAAGGACACATTCACAAAAGGTCCTTTTCGTTATTGCTGGTGTTGTTGCTGTTGTCATTGTTGTGGCTATTGTTACGATTGTGGCTCCCGTATCTTAAGTCCGGCCATTCTTACTTGCAACAAACAGCGGACAAGTTGCCACAGTGGTGCAACATGCATACAAATTAATTTAATTAAATCAAGTTGAAATCGAAAAAAAAAAATTGTAGCTTTTCGGATATAATTACAATTATGTATGTGTGTGTGTAAAGTCAATAATTAGATTTTATATCTACGGCTATTAAGAAAAACTTTTTATAAAATCAAAGTTGAATAGTTTGTAGAAAAGAGATACAAAATAAGAGAAAAAAAATAAAAATAATAATAATACAATTATTATTTGAAGAGTTAACACATTGTTAAGCTTTGCAGCCAAACAGTTAATTAAATCGAAAAGCCTATTTGGTAAATAATTCATTTATGTATTTTATGCATTTAAAGTCGGGCATTAATGCCGGAAAATATGACCACAATCAATGGAGCTGCGATAACCATATGGAAGTTGGAATTTAATGGCAATTTGTGGTGCCACTGCCCCACTGCTCCACTGCTCCACTGCCACACTGCTCCACTGGCCCACCCCCTCGACAAGGATCGCAACATGGCCTACAACAGCTGTTGCTACATGCCTCGACACGGCTCGACATAACTCCCAAAAACCTCCAAATCTCTCCCTGTCCCCCACTACCCCACTACCCCACTCCCCCTCTCTTGTCTGTGCGACTCCCTTTGCATGCGTAAACATTTGATTTCAAAACATTTAAAACTGTTCTCATGCTGAGCCGCAATGCTGGTTAGAGTGGGTGGACGGTTGTACTGCCTGTTGCCCCAATCATAAAACCAAATGCTGTATAAACCGCTTATTGCCCACCACATGCCCCAGCCACCCCCCCAGCAGCCTCCGGGAAGTGGCGGGTCCGACGTCTTGCAATGATTAATTTATTGAAATTTGCGCTTATTGCGATTCCCAAAATTTATGCTTCGCCTTTTATTTGGACAAGCGATGCCGATAATTTGTCAAAAAGTCGTAAATTATAATATTACACAGCGGGGATTTAACTACATGACGCTCGCTATGCCACGTGCCCCACGTGCCCCACTTGCCACACTTCCAAAGAAATCAGCATTTTGTTTTTTTTTTTTTTTCGAGACAAATGCAGCGGAAATTTCCATTTGGCCTTAATTGGGGGCCATTTTCGTAAGAGTTGCGAAATAGGCATGTTGCATGTGGCATGTGGCATGTTGCATCTTACATCTTGGAGGCAACGTCGTATGGCAAATAAATGCGTTTGCCTCAATTATGAATTATTAAAGCCATAAAACCAAATATAAAAGCTTACATTATAGCTTACGTAAACACACACACACACACACACACACACACAGAGAGAGAGAGAAGCTGCATGTACGGGTGCGTAATCAGTTTTTACTTCATTCAATTGGATTGGTGGATGCGCCGGAAGCAGTTCCGTATACGGAACCTCAATCCGGCTTTGATTTCCACGGGATCTCGAGTACGGTCGTTCTTTTGATGTTTTTTTAATGACTTATGCAAGGCTTAATTTATACTCACTAATGGATTTCAGTGCGCAGTGCGTTGCATTCAATATTATCAATTACGAGACGCCGCCAATAACTCAGTTGCCAGTTGCAGGTTGCATGTGGCCCGTTGCACGTTGAACGTTGAACGTTGCACGCTGCTGTAAATAAAATAAAACAAAATTAATTATGGCAAAAGAAGCAATATTTATGCTCCTTTATATGCGTATTGGCAGAGCTCTCGAAAATGCGGCAAGCGGCGTCTTGAGCCTCGCAACTTGGCTTATTGCTTAAATTGTTTGCCATTTAGCAAATGTGGCTGCAATTTAATTAGGTCTAAATGTCCCATTGGGCCAATGCAAGCCGCACTTCTATTTCTTTAACAACCCGAACCCATTGAGAAGGCGCAAACAGGGTATAATGTTTTTCTCACCATGCATGTAACAGGCAAACTTTTATATTCTGTCTGTCTGTCCGTTTGTAAGAAAGCGTCGAACTCAGAAGATATGAGAGCTAGAGACTTAAAACTTTATGAGTAGGTTCTTCTATGGCACGCGCAGATAAAGTTTGTTTACAAAACATCGATAACGCTTTCCGTTTGCTAGTTATCGATAACATAGTTTAGTTATTAGAGCATATCTGGACCATCTTTTAAGCTAGACCTTTCAAACTTATTATAAAAATATTCTGCTAGGGGAAACATTTAGCTTAGTATACTTCAGAATTTGGATAGCTGCTCGCATCGAAGAAAAACTCATTTTATAAATGGAAAATTTCACTTCAGATGGAAAACGCATTATTGTATTCCTTATTCCTTAAGATCGGATTATAAAAAACAAAGCTATAGCCTCGAACTTTAGGAAGAAGAAGCACATCCCTTACAGCGTAAGTTTTATAGCAAGCAGTATGTGAACTTTATCGCTATAGTTTGATGTCTCAATTTTGAGGCGCCGCACAGGCTTTCAGGGTATCCGCTGGTCGGGCACACCCGGCAAGCGTTCTCACGCTTGTTTCAGTTTAGCCACTTGTCCGAAATTGGCGATCATAAATTCTGGCAGCTAAACGCAGTTCATTTTTCATTGGCAAATCGAAGAACATGAGAATCAACTAATTTGCACACTTTAGCCGCCAACTAAATGCAAAAGGTCCTGCCTCAAGGACTCTCTCAAATGAAAAACGTGCGCAAAAAGTGGCAAAAAGGAAGCTGTCAATAAAATAAATGAGCGCCATTAGCTGCGCACAATGATGAACACTTGAAAGTGTAGCCAGTGGCGCCGCCAACACAGACACACACACACACACACACAAACACTTTAGTCTAGTAGTATGTGTGTGTGTGTGTGTAGCTATTTGCAAACTTGCAGGCAGTTCGGCCTTTGGCTTGGCGTATTTTACAGCATTCAGAAGCCTCAACTCTCAACTCGAAGTCAACATTTTATGTATAAACAAGGCTATAAAGAGAAGTGCTCTGGCAGGGTATGCCCGACTTTGAGATATCCTAAAACCCCTACTTATGCACACACATACACAAATAAAGAAAATGTCTATTGAAATTTACTTTTAGATAATTCTCGACTACTTCCACAATTATTTAAGCTCAAGTCAAAATTTCTTTTACAATTAACAAGAACTGAGTTTTTGGCCTTTTGCTTAAGTTTGTGCGAGGTATCGCGTACATTACTTTATTCCACGGATAATGATACTTAATGAATTATATAGGAAGAAAAGAAAAAAGAAAATAAAAATGGAAATGAAATATACGTATGTATATGTATATGGAAAGCAAGGTCAAAGAAAGGTAATTCCGCCTTTCTTTTAGCTATTTGATGAATGTTTTTATTCACGAAAGGATTCGCGTGCAGCTTTATGACGCTCAGAGCTTCAAAGGGTTAATTGCACAAATGAGTGCGGAAATGGGTGTGAGTGAATAGCTGTGTGTGTGTGTGTGCGTGTGTGTGTGCGTGAGTCAGCGATTATTTGTAGCTGGTGGCAACGCGTCGGCGAGACTTAAAAGTGGGGCGCAATTATGCAACGTTTTCAAATATGATTTTCTTCCAGTGCATTTTACACTCAAAGAATGTGTATATGCTGACGCGTGAGTGTGAGTGGATGGGTGGATGGGTGGGTGGTTGGGTGGGTGGGTGGTTGGGTGGGTGTGTAGAGTGCTTAAATAAACGACAACACTTGAAATAAATTGCAGGAAATCAAGTTAAATAAATTGCGCGAATGAACGGAACATCAGCGCCGCAAAATTAGAAGCAGTGGCAAGGACTTGCCAACCACAAGTCGTTATCACACACACATAGAGAGACAGATACAACCCACATACACACACACACACACACACACATATACACGCACGTGTTTTATATAGCAAAAGAAACGAAGCTCCGGTGGCATTCGCTTTTGCCTGCATGGCAAACATTTTGTTGAATTCTTTTGATTTGCCACTGATGAAATGCACACACATGCAGACTCCCATTCTCAGTGTCTGTGTGTCTGTCTCTCTGTCTGTGTGTGTGTGTGTGTGTGTGTGTGCGACAGTTGCCACAGTCGCGTTGCGCTACGTGCTTGCTATCAATTACATGCAACAATAGCAAAAACAAATCACAACCGGCAACTGGCGACACCAGAGACCAACAGCCAGCAACAACAACAACAATAAACAGGCAACAACAACAACAACAACAACAACAACCACCTTCGCATTGTGTCCTTATAAATGTGTGTAATTAGTTGCGGGTGTCCGTGTAATTATTTCGATTGAATTCATTTGATTACCCAATTAAATGGTTCACCTACAGCCAACGCCGCGGCTCAATTGTCCTTGTTTTAAAACTCGGTCTTCAGTTCATTTGCAGAGCTGTGCAAAACTATCCCGACTGACTGACTGACTGACTAACTGACCGCGTGACTGACTGATTGATTGATTGATGAGCAGCAGCTATGCAGGTATTTATATAAAAGATGCTCGACAAAGAAATTTCTCATTGCATTTAGTTTACGACACTTTAAACTAGGCACACACACATATGCAAATAAAGATACACAGCATTTATGCACACAATTACATACATTGTCAAAATAATAATAATACATATATATATACATCATTCTAACTCCATTTATGTTGGCTACACATTTGCTAAATATTCACAAATTGTTTTTGTTCAAATATAACATGAGTGTTTTTTTTTTTGTCTTATTTACACTTAAAATTCATGGCACACAGATTAAAATGTAAATATTGTAATAAAGAAATAATAATTTGATTTAAATTAGTTGCAAAATAGATTGCATATACAACAACAAATTGTTTTTGCTAGTCAAACAGATTTGCAATTGCTTCACACGGCGTATACTTAATTTGCATGTTAAACGGATTTATGGCAAACATGAAGGTGAAGCTGGGCAAGAAAAAGACGAAAAAGACAAATTTAATTCAACAAAAAAAAAAACCAAAATAATAATATAAATATTATTATTCATAGAAATTAAATGTAATTATTGCAAATAAGATATAATAATTCGATTTAAATAACTTTTCAAATAGGTTCAAAATAAAATATTATTTGCTTAATTTGCACGTAAAACTGTTTTATTGAATCAATGAAGCTGAAACTAAATGCCACGCATATATTACATATGTCTATATATATACATAATTTATATATAGTATATATATATATATATATACATATGACTATATATATATAGTGGTTTATCTGTGCATGTCAAAGAAATGTCGCATCGGTTAATGCAAATATTTAGTGAGGCAAAAATTATATCAAATATTTTGATTAAACGACCTGTTGTACATGTAAATAAAGTGACCGCAAAAAGGATTCGCAATTGACACACACACACACACACACACACACAAACACACACACAGACACAGATTTTTTGTAGGCCACTAAAAATGTTTACACACATACTTCTCATATGTACAAGTGTAATTGTGAAAACCCGAGGGTATCGTAAAATAAAGCAGATTATTTTTTTGTTTTGAACATTTTTGATGGCCCTTTAGATGGGCGTCCGCCAATCTCCATTAGGTAATGCATTAACTGATTCATTTCGGTGCTCATACCCGGATTCCCGGAACGGGCCACACACACACACACACACACACACACACACAAGTTTCTCTGCCACTTCTCCTTCTTCCATATCGTCTTCTTCTTCTTGTACGGAATGATGATGACAACATATGCGACCTTAGCATTTGTCTATTTGTCTACTCGTCATTTGTTTACTTATTTGCATTTGCTTTATTGTTGGCTCTCAGCCTGTTTGTTCTGCGGCAGCACGGCGAAATCTTTGGAGTTCCCTCTTCACTATTCTCGGTTCTCGGTTGTCAGTTGTCGGTTGTTGGTTCTCCCCTTTCATGCTATGTACAAGGACAACGATTCGGCGTCGCAGCCCGAAAGTATGCTTTGATTAAGTGCGTGTCCTTCGGCACTCGTCGGCTGCTCCTGCTGCTGGGATTGACTCATTGCCCATTTTGATGAAATGTCGCCAACTAAAATGTTTGCCTACACCAACCCCTAAACACATCCCCCGGCCCTCCTCTATCACCCACCCTCCCTCTCGCTCTCTCTCTTGCTCTTTCAGCACCGCTTGCCGTCGCGTTGTTTGTCGTCGTCGTCGCATTGTTTGCCTTTTCCGCTTTGTCAACACTGGCAGCAAAGAAAAAAAAAAAAAAAAACAAAAAAAAGAAGGGTTGTAAAACGTAATGGCGAGTTAAATAAAACAGCGAACGTGCTAAGCAAAAAGCAGAGCACACGAAAAATATGCGGAGGCCAACAAAAATGTATAAAAGTATATATTCAAAAGTGTCATAAATGTAATACAACTTTTCCTTTATGGCAATTGCATATGTGAGTGTATAAGTGTATGTCAGTGTGTGTGTGTGTGTGAGTGTGTGTGTTGGCGCGTTGCTCAAGTGGCGCTCCAGAAAGTTGTGTCGTCAGGCGAGCCAATAAAAACAAAATAGAGTTCAAGCAAAATAAAAGAACTAGCCAACTTAAAAAGGCACAAAGATGCAGGCCAAAACTTTTCCACACACACACACACACACATATAAACGATGTGAGTGTGTGTGTGTGCGTGTGGGTAATGCTTTTTCATATTTTGTTTCGGGCCAATTTAGTGTAACCGTAAGTCCAGGTAAGAGGCACGCAGCTAAAACTGTTTTTCCGAGCAGGTGGTGCAGATTGTGGTGCACCATCAGCAAATGCATAAGCCGTTAAGCTGCTGACCCACTAAGATTACGCCCATGTGCATGCAGAAGGCGGTTAAATTGAGTTTTAAGAGCATTTCATTTCTTTCTTTTTTTCTGTACTGCTCCATTTGCATGTGGAAATTATTTGTTATTTAGATTGTGACCTTTAGCACGATTTTCCTATTGGTTAAGACCTTAAGCAGAATAACAGCTCCATAAAGCCTTTAATTAAGTTTTATGCTGATATTTTAAGTGGGTTCGTTTTTCCTTTTCTTACCCAAAGTTCATGATTTCGGTCCGCAAAGAAAACTCTTCAAATTGCTTCAAGCAAAACGTGATGAACCGACTACACTGAGAGAAATCGTCAAGGCTTTGTGCAAATGCGATTCACATGCAACAAAATTATTCTTTTTAGATTGTCTTATATACATTGATCAAATCGAAATTTGTATTATATATAAAAAACAAACATTTTTCAAATTTCGATAGTTCAAAAACTATTCATATTAATAATTATTTAGAGTCTTACAGGCTAAAATTCAAAAATCGATTTATATTGAAAGTTAAAAAATTAACACACTAATTTTTTTTTTTTAAATAATATGTTTTATTTATTATCTTAAAAGCTGAAGGAAAACCTTTCATAATTTCCCATTTACATTTTTCATATGTGAACTTAAAGTTTAGTTTGGATTTTATTTGACTTCATAATTTCGGAAAATAAAGTCCATTAAACTTATTACAGCTCTTAAATTAAGTTTTAACATTTCTTATGGTCACGCTTCACTGGTTACAGGCTATCTCTGCGTCGAGCAATTCGGCTTTAAGCGCTTTTTGTTCGCTTTAAAATAATATATTATATAAATGAAATTTATTTTGGCCCATGGAAAATCAACATTCGGGGTATATTGGCTTGGCAGAAGCATACTTGATTGAACCCATAAATAATTTACTTGTTTAGGATCAAGAGTCGAGTAAATGTGCCTGTATTTGTTTGTCTATCTGCTGGTCTATGTATATATATGTATGTTTATACCCATACAAGCAAGCGAGTATTTTAGGTTGGTTTTTATTAAAGTGCGCCAAAATAGATATTCAGGTCAATAGGTATAGCTGACCATAACCTGGCTTAGAGGCGCGAAATGAGGTACTTGGATAGATGGAAATCAGATGAAAATAATGTTTGAAAAGGTTTAAGCCTTTAGAGCTTTATCATAATATTTATGGCCATGATTTCGCATAGATCAGAAAACCGCTGCATAAAATGCTTGCATTATTAGCATGGCAGAGGAAGCAGGGTATCGTGCAGTCGGACACACCCGTCCAGTCTGTGCTTACTTTGTTATCTTTAAATATTGGAAATCCAGTTGCAGCTGGCATAGGCCAGAAGCCTGCATATGGATCCATTTTGATTGCGGCATATGTGCAGCTGTCTGTGTGTGTGTGTGCATGTGTGTGTGTGTGCGGGTGTGTAAGTGATGTGGTAAGTGCTAAAGAGCACTTACTGAAAAGCTGAAAGAAGTGCAGCTGCAAAAACCAAAATTGTGCACACACACATACACCCACACACCCACACACACACGGACACACACACACACACACATACACATGCAGGCAGGCAGACACACGTGCCTGTTTGTGCTGGCAAACATTTTGGCAAGTTGTTACAAAACTTAAAAATAAATTTAAAAACACGTTGCATGACAAACAACAACAACAACAACAACTTTTGATGTGTTTTTGTTGGTTGCCTTATTTGTTTGGATTTTGCAATTGTTGAAATTGTTGTTATTGTTGTTGTTGTTGTTGTTGTTGCTTTTATCGAGTGGCAACAAAGGAGAGAGAATGAGAAGGACGCCCGGCCAACTGCCTTGGTATGCAGATTGCCAATGCTCAATAGCTGTGCGGCCTGCTCGACTGGCAGATACCCTGCAGCAAAAAATAAATATCCAAATGCACAGCAAAGCAATTTTAATCCAACATCCGAGTCGAGTGTGCTCGACTGCGTGATACACTTCAAACGCACAGCAAATCTGATTAATTTCTGAATCTGAGTGGAGAGTGCTCGACTGGCCGTTACCCTGCAGCCCAGTTATGACATTCAAGTGCGCATTCAAAGCACACTTTTAATGCTCAACGATACCCTGTACCACAAGTAAGCCATCCAAATGCACAGCAAACCAATTTAAGGAAATATGCTGTGGCTCTGTCTATCCATGATGAGCAGCTGGATTCCAGAACGAGTCAAGTTCGAACTCCATGTGGTTGGGGCTGCTTCCTTCTGCCCGAATGCACAAGACTCCTTTTTTTAAACTCATTTTTATTTTTTTCTCAGACGTTTTCAATGGGAATAAAAAAGGCGAAAACGGAAACCGGAAAACGCCGCTACTACAACTTCCTTCCCGATGCCTTCTCGACTGGCTGCACATGCACATCCACATCGACATCCACATCCACATCGACATCCACATCCACATGCAGTCCCGAGGACTCATACCTGGTCGCTCACCTGCTCAAACTATGCTAAGGAAAAAAAGGCGCTGAGCAAATAAATTAAAACAAGTCCAAAACAAATTTGGATCAAGCTGCAGAGAGCGAAGGAAACAACTAAGCAAGCGGTTGAGCGACTAGCTGATACCCTGTAGTCGTTGCTTTGACTTTTAATTTAATAATCTTTATAATTAATAATAATTGAATAGTAATAAAAAGAATAATCACAATAATTATTTTATTTTTAATCTAATAATTAATGCTACTAGAATCTATATGTGAAGTATAAATAATCTCCATATGTGCATAAACCCTATACCAATATTTGTGGCCATCTATTCCTTAAGCTAATTAGATTTCCGTTGATCAAAAATAATTTTATTTGTAGTTGATATAGTATAAGGTTTATTCCTCTACATCTCTAATTTTATTTGTAGTTGATATAGTATAATATATATATTTATTCCTCTACATCTTCCATTTTTCTATAGAAGTTACGCCCTTTAATATTATATGTATATAATAAAGTGTAAATATTATCTATCCGTTTAGCTTTTACAGTTTTGAATGATAGACTTAATTAAAAATTCTTTCTATATAGATGA
Organism: Drosophila pseudotalamancana; assembly: GCA_037075185.1. Lineage (NCBI taxonomy): Eukaryota > Metazoa > Arthropoda > Insecta > Diptera > Drosophilidae > Drosophila > Drosophila pseudotalamancana. Next base: position 139,679 of record JBAMCK010000531.1, on the reverse strand, counting down.
TATTAAACAATCTTATGGGCTAAGCTTTTAGATAAAGATAAGAAAGCTATAAAATTAAGATTGATAGAAGAGATCTAAAAATATAATTATTGGTATCTTAGGTATGCCCTTGGCCTGTACACCCTCCATTACCCATTTTCGATGAGTACAGGGTATTACAAAAAAAAAAGAAAAATAAAGAAAATGGGAAATAAAACGTATGCAAGGCATTTGCGCCCAAAAAGTTGTCATCCTCCGGTTGTGATGATGCCGTAGAACTAACCAAAGACAAGATGAGCACAAGACTGAGCCAGGCGGGTGGTGGTTATGGACGGGGGTGGAGGTTGGGGGAAGGGGGTGGTGGGGTACTTGGCAGAGGCGAGGACATCCGCTCCTTCACGCTCAAGCTGTGGAAGATTGCTTAAAGTTTTATTGGTTGTTGTTTGCAAAGCAAAAACTCTACTTTTGCGCGCTTTTCTAACGGTACACAAACTGCCAACAACTAAATAGCGAATGTGTGGCAAAGTTGCCCCTGGCTCTTGCCCCATGCCGCATGCCGCATGCCCATTGAGCCCGGTTTGCAGTCGATTCCTTTTGCTTTCGTTTCGCCGCTGTTGCTGTTGATTTTTGTTTTTGTTTTTGTTTTTATTTTTGTTTTTCCTTTAGTTTTGTTGCCCTCGCTTTTCTTTCTTTTCTTCGAGCTTTATTTTATTTTCGCTGCTGCTTCTTCTTCGTCGTCTTCTTTTTCTCGCTTTTTCTTTTCAAGTGAACAATTTTGTGTTGTTGAAACTATAACTGAAACTGCCGTTAGTCAGTCCGTCAGATAGGACTAGAAGGGTGGTGGAAGTGGGGTGGGGGGAGCGGAAGCAGCCCCAAAAAATGGCGCTGTTCAACTTGAAGTCGATTCTCAAGCTCAAGTTGAATCTTCGCCAGCTCAAGTTGGGGTCATCTTCGACATTTATCGTTCGTCGAGTGTAATTTTCATAAACAAAACAGTTCAACATTGCCACAAGTTGTCGCATCCTGCAGCTGCAACTGCAACTGCAACCAGCAACCAGCAACGGTAAATCCTTTTCAACATCTCATTCGCCACATTTTGGTTAAAGCCATCAAAGCGCTTACAGCTTAATAGATTTAAGCCCTCTGCTTGTTGATGAGCTTGTGGCAAAGTTGCAGCCTCCATTTAATTGAAGCACCCAAACATAGTTTTCCATCTGAATCGCTGAAAAGGAAAACCTGTTTCCAAGGCATTCCCTTAAGCCTCAAGCAAACGACTTCTGTAAATTCTGCTAATTAATGAGCTTAAGAAGCTTTCACACATACTTTGCATATGCTACAACAACAACAACAACAACAACAACAACAAAATAAGAAATTCCACAAAAATTGTTGGTTAAGTCTTGCTTTCAGCGACTGTACCTAGTAGTATTAATTGCTTAAGTGACGTCATTATTATATATAATGATATCCAACAGTTAAAACTTTTATTTTGTGAATCTCAATTAGGTGAGAATGTCACAAATATTTGTCTTACAAAGTTTTCGAGCTTTCAATTATTTGTTATTTCTTAAAGGGAATGCCTTTATCTAAGAACTATAAAAGAATATTATATATGATATAATTTATTATTATTGTTACTAATATATACTGTTTAATAGAGCTCTAGAAACATTTAAGTTCAAATTAATAGTTATAATTAATTTCCATTTTATTTCATCTATATAGAACTCCATTTGTAAACTCTATCAAGTTTTTCCGAAAATAATATTTTTATATATAAGTTATGTATCTATTATTATTAACAAATGCGTAACCAACATTTTCAAAAATATTTAAAGTAGAAAAAATATAAATACAAATAGAAAAAATAAGAAATTTTTTCGTTGATCTTAACACTAGTTTATCTAATGCAACTAATTGTGAGGGAACATCCCTAATGTACATTTACATCCATTTATTGGCGACCTTTGTTTAGGGAACACCCTTAATGGGAATTTACAACGATTTATTGCCAACCGATTTTGAGGGAACACCCTTAACGCGCATTGACAACTATTTATTTCGAACTAATTTTGAGGGAACACCCTTAATACGCATTTACAGCTGTTTATTAAACTGTCCGCTGTCAGTAATCGCTGTTTTATTCTCTTCTTTTTTTTTTTTGTTTTCATCATTAAAATTGTGCGGATTTTTTTATGATTTTTAAATAAAGTGCATGACATAATTTGCATTAATTCGAGAATCGGGTTTTTGTCATCGCGTATCAGTTGTGCAGCTGTTTAAATTCATTTATTTGCAATTAAAATCGGTGCTCACATTCGTAAGTTATGAATATATATTTAATTGCTGTCAGTCGCTTAATTTGTTCTCACACACACACACACACACACACACACATGTATGCATTTGTTTGGCTGCTGGCCGAATAACAGTTTATTATGCTTTTCATTAGTGAAGCACAATAAGACAATGACGGCACAAAGGCAGCCACTGCCACGCCCACACACGCAGTTCGCTTTAGCGCCCACACAGTGCCACTTAATGGCCACACACACACACACACATACACACACACATGCACGTACACTCAAAACATGGGAAAACTTTGTACAAACTTTTTACACACCGAACGCGTCACTGCGTGTGTGCGAGTGTGTGTGTGTCTGTGTGTGTGTGTGCGAGTGTGTGTGTCTGTGTGTGGAATGTCATTGGCGGAAATTGAAACGCACATGACAATCCATTTCATCAGCAGTTTAGTTGCTTTTAGAAAATTTGCTGGCCACTGGCCACGAGTCTGGGAGGAGGTGGAGTAGGAGTTCTTCCCACAGCTGGCGCCACACACGCACACACACACACACAGAGAGAGAGCCATTGTGATGTGATGTGATGTGATGCGAGTGGCAGCCACTAAGCCAAATCAACAAAAATCAACATTTCAACAACAAAGTCCTTGACTGGTAAACTTAACCGGACAGGATACGAGCAGCCGGCCACACACACACACACACACACACACATACAGAGACACAGCCGTGAAACAGAAACAGAAACGAAGACAGAGATCGAGTTGGAGCTGGGGATGGGGTTGAGGTTGGGGTTGGGGTTGGGGTTGGGGACACGTTGCGCTGTCTGCCAAAAAGACAACGAACCGGACGACGATGAGGACGTTGGTTCCAACAACTCTCGGCAGACAGAGCGGAGCGACAGACACACAGACTTCCAGACATACAGACGGACGGACGGACGGACGGACGGACGGACGGACGGAGAGGAGATGCCATAACGGAGCGTAATAGAAAAACTGTGTCTGCTGGCGCGACTTGGAGCCGTGAGACCCTCGCACGAGCACATTCAAATAGTCGTGTAGCACATATTCATGCACGGCCACATACATGTCCATCGACATGCTCGAACGTGGGACGGGGTATGCTCGGCGTCAGTCAATATTTTGCATTTGCTGTACCAACAAGTCAGCGTGCTGCGCGCCGCGCTGCTCGACTGGCTGATGCCCTGTATACAAAATATTTAAAATGTTAAATATTTTTATTTATAAAAATTTCCGATAATTAAATAGTTACATAATCAATACAATTACATTAAATTCCTCAGTCGAGTGTAAATGACGATAAATAATAAATGAAGCTTAAGCAAATTCCTATCAACTCAGCAGTGAAACTTAAAAATAGAATAAGTAATGCCTTCCACTGTCTGTTACAAAATGATGCCCATAAGCATCATACCCCATTGGAGGGTGGCAAGGGTATCAGAAGGGGTGCACGAGAGCAAAACAAAGCAAAGCGAATCAAATTGAATTGCACAGAAAGCAAAAATAAAAGAACAAAATCAAAAACAAAAACAAAATCAAAATCAAAATCAAAACGGGACAAATGGCAAAGTTGGAGAATGGCGTGCAATGAGCAGCCAGCAATAACGGCACAAATTACATATGCACACAAATACTTGGACAACTTTTCTTTTTGGCCATTTTCGTTTTTGTTTTTGTTGTTGTTGTTGTTGTTGTTTTTGTTTTGCTGTCTGTGTGGCTGGCCGTTATAGTGGATGTCAACAACAATAACAACAACAAGAAGAATAAAAAGAAACACATGAAGATGTAGAAGAAGAAGAAGAAGAAGAAGAGCAGCAGTCATAAGAAAAAGAAGAAGCACACATTTTCTGATTAGTTCCTGCGACAAATCAGGCGACTTTGCTCCCAATCACAATATCTGCTTAAGACCCCACCCCATCCCCAACCCTCACACGCACACACACATATGTATGTATGTGTATATACAAAGCATTCGAAATATCATTTTCAGCTCGCAATACGCAGTTTGCATGCTTGAGCTTGAATACGTCAACAAAGCCGACAACTACAACAACAACAACAACTACAACAATAACAACAGTAACAACAACGAGAATAACTGGAGAGCTATGTGGAAAATTTTGACAACAAAGCAAAGCCAAAGGTCGAGAAAATTTACAAGAGCTGACAGCTGACACACAGAGACACAGAGAGACATAGAGAAACATATTTAAGGGCCTGTCGGATGATATTCCCCAGCGCAATGACAGCTTGCATGCAGGCGGGCGGCGGCGGGCGGGTAGGCGTGGCACTGGGTACAGTTAGCTCAAAAGTTAATTCACCCACCTGTGCTGAAATGCAATCTAATGGTTATTTCATACATTTTCGTGCAACGAGGCAAGGCTAATCATCAAATCGTAATAAATCGTCAAATTCTGTCTGATTTTCATGTTTTTAACCCCCCTCCCTCCCCATCGTTCTGTGTGCAAGTGAAATCGAATATTGAATAGATCGAACGCCGAGATCCGAAAATATGTTTAACAATGGCACACACAATGGAGTCATCCACATCCTGTCCGGCTAATCAAAAAGTACGTCAAGCCAAACAGACGTAGGAGAGAGAATATTATTGCCATTCGATTCGAGTTTCCCGTCCGAAAAATCGCAATTCTCATTTTCACAAATGCAACTGTTTCAAACTCGAAATGGAGCAGCTGAATAGACAAACAATCCTATTCAATGCTAATAAACTATTCAAAGCAGTCCAAGATCTTTAGCATTACTTTTTCTTTAATTAAACCTAGTTTAAACAGCTTTGGCGTTGCCAGACAGTTTCAATAATGGAACGGCCTTAAATTTTATTTTTATTTTTTTATTTTTTTTTTTAAATTCCGTCCTATTAAATGGGAATAAACTATTCAAAGCAGTCCAAGATCTTTAGCATTACTCTTTCTTTTAATGAAACCTAGTTTAAACAGCTTTGGCGTTGCCAGAGAGTTTCAATAATGGAACGGCCTTAAATCATAAAACACCGTTACATTGCATTACTTATATTTTTTTATATATATTTTTATTTTATTATTATTTTTTTTTAAATTCCGTCCTATTCAATGGGAATAAACTATTCAAAGCAGTCCAAGATCTTTAGCATTACTCTTTTTTTTAACAAATCTCCTCCAAGCTTCTTTGGCGTTGCCAGAAAGTTTCAATAATGGAACGGCCTTAAATTTTATTTTTATTTTTTTATTTTTTTTTTAAATTCCGTCCTATTCAATGGGAATAAACTATTCAAAGCAGTCCAAGATCTTTAGCATTACTCTTTCTTTTAATTAAACCTAGCTTAAACAGCTTTGGCGTTGCCAGACAGTTTCAATAATGGAACGGCCTTAAATTTTATTTTTATTTTTTTATTTTTTTTTTTTGTTTAATTCCGTCCAATTCAATGGTAATAAACTATTCAAGCAGTCGAAGATCTTTAGCATTACTCTTTTTTTAACAAACCTCCTCTAAGCTTTTTTGGCGTTGCCAGAAAGTTTTAATAATGGAACGGCCTTAAATCATAAAACACCGTTACATTGCATTACTGTTTTTTTTATATTATTTTATTTTTTTTTATTTATTTTTTTTTTAATTCCGTCCTATTCAATGGTAATAAACTATTCAAAGCAGTCCAAGATCTTTAGCATTACTCTCTTTTTTATTAAACCCCCTTTAAGCTTTTTTGGCGTTGCCAGAAAGTTTCAATAATGGAACGTCCTTAAATCAGAAAATACCGTAAGATTATACCACACTTTTTGGAACTTTCAAAATAAAATGTAGATAATATTAACTATATATGTAAATATATATATATATATATTGTTATATAGGTCTGTTGGTCCGTAGATTTTATTGATATTTAAATTCGAAAGTTAAAATCTCTGTGTGTGCAATTGCATGTCAACAAAATATATATTTAATATATACATATATTCTTATTCATGTATGATTGGCTTGAAATTTAAATTTGTGTTGCACAACATTTTCTCTTTTAAGTCTTAGAAATGGAATTAGGATGGGGATACGAACATCAATTACATTAAAGCTTTTCTTAAGCAACGTATACATGCATACATATATACATACATACATACATACACACATACATACATATGTTTGTTGTATATACGCAGCAAAGTTTCATCATCGGAAAATATAAAAACTTTGATCAAAGTTGAAGTTAAGTGAAGCTAAAAAAGAAAAGAGAAGCACAACTTTTTTTTTCTGTGGGAATCTTTAGTAATATTTTGATAGCGGGATTTAACTGAAGGCTTCCATTCAAAAATTTGATATGCCAGATGCGCTTTAAGCGGCGAACGTTTTAACTGAAAAATTTTATGGGTTTAAAATGCTTTAAGCCAACATAATGGGGCGGGCTTAAATGGGGGCTGTGTGGGTGTTGGCTGGCGGGGGCGGCGGCGGGGGCGGGGTCTGCGATTGTGGCAATTTGAGTGAAACATTTATGCGTGCCGCATGGAGGCCGCAACAAACGCGCCTCAAAATTGACGCCCGGCAAGGCGTGTGTGTGTGTGTGTGTGTGTGTGTGTGTGTGTGTGTGTGTGTGTGTGTGTGTGTGTGTGTGTGACCACTGGGGTGCACCCACTCGTGCATTCGGCATCAGCTGATTTATAAATCATACACAAACCCAACCGCATGCACACACGCACACACACACACACATACACACACACACACACACACACACGCAGACACACCTACGGCTGCAAACATGTGTCAATTTGTCAAAGGCTGTCGACTTGACTGGACATCCGAAATGTGGGAGGTTGGATCATGTGGGGGTGGGGGATGGGGATGGGGGGAGTGTGATGTTAGGGTTGGGGCAGGCTCCATCTATAGAAAACGTACCGAAGTTCTTACCAATGAGCTGCACGCGCGAATGAATTTCTGCTGGCGTATGAAATTTTTACGCAAACACACAAATGCGAGCCTCTGTCTGTCAGTGTGTGTGTGTGTGTGTGTGGGTGTGTGTGTGTGTGTGTGTGTGTGTGTGCGGACGTCAGCATTTGATAAAGAACAGCAAACAGAGTGCTCGCAGCTTTCAGCTTTTAAAGTTGCATGGGATTAAACGGAGACTCGGTTCGACCAAATTGGGGGCGTTGGGCTTAAAGGGGCGTGGCAGCGTTACCTAATTGTTATGACGGGAATGTCGGCGAAAGAGTAAAATTCTAGACGCGTCTTGACCGAGCGGCGGCGAACGTGGCCGAAAGGCGAAATGAAGCCAACAAAAAGAAAAAAACACAAAAAAAAGGTTTTGAATAATACGCAAGCGAATTATAACGGAAAGTAGGCGGCAAAATCGGCAGCGCGAAGCTTGAAGTAAGTTGTTTCAGCCCGATGTGGAAAAATGGAAATGGAAAATGGCTGGCAATAAGCAAACAACAAAAAACGGCAACAGCAAGCGAAACACGTGGCAAGTGGCAAGTGGCAAGTGGCAAGCGGCAAGTGGCAAATGGCAAATGGCGGCGCTAAAACTTGGGACAAATTAAAATGGCGGCCTCAAGGGGGCCAGGACTAAGCCGCAAGTGTCTGGCGGGTGGTCAGCGGGGAAGGGGAAGAGGGTCTGGAAGGGGGAGGGGGCAGACAGGTGGACCTCTGAAAGTTTTTATCAGCGACAAACGCTGCGACGCATCAAGAAAGTTGCGCAAGGTGAAAACGACAACTAATTCAAAAGCGTGTTAAAGACGAGCTCATTAATATGCCGTAGAGCGAGACGGCTGGCATATGACAGAGAGAGAGAGAGAGAGAGAGACAGAGAGAGAGAGAGAGAGGAGGGACATTAAAAAAAAGCAAGTTTCACAAGGCAGGTGCAAAAAGGTGCTGCAAACAATTATTGCCTGCGACAGGCACAAAAGGCGAAGCGGCAAAACTGAAAATTAAAAACAAATTAGAAAGCTTGTCAAGTGCTCCAACCCCAACCCCCCTCCCCTCCCCCCATCACCCTCCTATTCAACACCCCCGCCTTCCATCGCCTCGATCTAGTTATGAGCCTCACGACCATGACGATAATAATGAGTGAGCGAATGGAAGCCACAAAAACCCCCAAAACTAAGCAGCCAAAGTGGAAGGCAAAGGCCAAAAGAAAGAAAGCCAACTTTTGCAATTTACACTAATTCTGTGGGGCAAGCAGCAGCAGAGGATGCTGCAGGGGGTGGGGCGAAGGGGGGGGGGGGGTAATGTTTGGAGGCCACCTTATGGCAGAAGCACGCGAAAAGCTGGCGAGCTTTTTAAATCATAATCCGCCTAAAAGTAGGCAAAGTAAACAGCTTGAAGCTCTCTAATGCCACGCCCCCTTATCGCTAAGGAATTTAGTGTAATCACCGGCCAACAGTTAGAAGACGATATCGGAGCAAGTAGAGCTCTATCTGAAAGATCTACAAAGAAAAACATTTAAATCACTTGTAAGAGTCTTATGTGTGGGTTCTTAAATTAGAGTTTTATTTATATATACTTTATATTATAGAAATCTAAGATAAATCATTCACAGGAGAATTCTTTAAGTCGAAATTGATACCAGGTCGAAATTGATACAGTTAGTAAATGATATCAGAAAAACATCAATGATATCTCTAAGCTGGAACCATTTAAATATCTTGGATTTGGGTTCTTACTTATATTTATATATACTTTATATTATAGAAATCTAAGATAAATCATTCACAAGAGAATTCTTTAAGTCGAAATTGATACAGTTAGTAAATGATATCAGGTCGAAATTGATACAGTTAGTAAATGATATCATGTCGAATTTGATACAGTTAGTAAATGATATCAGGCAAATATCAATGATATCTATAAGCTAGAACCATTTAAATAACTTGGATTTGGATTCTTAGTTATATTTATATATACTTTATATTATAGAAATCTAAGATAAATCATTCACAAGAGAATTCTTTAAGTCGAAATTGATTCAGTAAGTAAATGATATCAGGCAAACATCAATGATATCTATAAGCTAGAATCATTTAAATATCTTGGATTTGGGTTCTTACTTATATTTATATATACTTTATATTATAGAAATCTAAAATAAGTCATTCACAGGAGAATTCTTTAAGTCGAAATTGATTCAGTAAGTAAATGATATCAGGCAAATATCAATGATATCTCTAAGCTGGAACCATTTAAATAACTTGAACTTGTAATTAAGGTCAAAATTGATACAATTAGAAGTTGATATCAGGAAAAACATTAATTTAAGGACTTTTTACGTGTGTTCTTCAGTTTAAGTTATATTATAATTAAAGAACAAAAATTACAGAAAATTCCCTCTATTCAGAGATCTTTAAGATCTAACTAAGAGATCTATTAGCTGAAACCATATAAAGCACTTGAATAAGATTCCATTTTGGTTCTTAGTTTTATGTTTTATTTATATAAACTTTATATTATAGAAAACAAGGAATATAACTCTTAGTACAGATTTAATTAAGATCGGATTTGAAACCATTTGAAAATGATATCAGAAAAAACATTTATCAAAATGAGAGATCTGCATTTTATTTCATATTTTATAACATCAATAAAATTGATACAGTTAGAAGATGATATCAGGGCAAAGAATTCAGAATATAAGAGATCAAAAAGCTGAAATCATTTACAAACTTTTCATGTGAGTTGTAAAATTGTTTGTTCTTCATATATATATAAAGTGCTTTATTAGAGAGAGCTAAAAATGTAACGGGTAAGTCTCTTAGGTCAACGTTCTATAACATTGGAATGCGGTTTGGCCAGGATATCGGAGCCGTGGCCCAACAAATAATGCCAAATGTCCTTGCAGATGAGCTTTTCCTTTGGCAGCTCAGTTTCTTGGCCGGCAGCACTTCGGAAAAATAACAAAAACGAAAAGTGCGCTATGAAAAGTAACAAACTTGAAAGAGACCCCAGGAAAAAAACAAAAAAATTAAAAAAAAATCAAAAAAAAAAGAAAGCGCCGGAAAAATACTCCGGCTGAACATTAATCAAAATATGCTTAAGCCCAGGGCGAAATCAGAGCCGTTTGAACAGGGGGGAAAAGTCCTTGGTATTTCGCAACTACACTCGATGGGAATGTGTGTGGGCTTTTTTTCTTCTTCTTCATCTCGGCCTCCGTCTCCGTCTCCGTCTATTTGCTGTTGCTTTTTTGCGGGAGATATTTATGTGTGAATATGGGCTACGGTCAGCCTTAGTATTGCCGCCCGGGTCCAAGCAAATATACCAAAAATGTTAAAACAAAGTCAAAAATTCGTTTGTGCGAGCACAAAGCGAAGCCCACAGCCAAAACTGGAGGGCAAGAGGGAGTGCAGTGGGTGGATCGAGGGGGGGTGGAGTAGACTAGGTGTGGTGGAGCACAAGCCAAAGAATAATATTAAAGCAGCTAATAAAATTGCGCTCATTAAAGCAAAGCCAACAGCCTGTTGGCTAAAAAGAAATAAAGGTTAAAAACAAAATATAACCAAAACAAAGTACTCCCTCTCTCTTTCGCTCTCTCGCTCTCAGTCTCGCTCTGTCTAGCCCTTTCTCTGTCGGCCGCTGTCCTTGCCTTGGTTGGTTGGACTCGTTAGGCGGCTCAGTTGATAGCCAGAGGCTGCACGAACCAACAGAAAGCGTTCCGCAAAAGGAAAACCAAAGAAAACAGCGAATCACCCAAAGCAAAAATCAAAAGTGCAAAAATATGTGAGAGAGTATGTGTGTGTGTGTGCATGTTTACTTAAAGCCTACAATGAGATAGCAGATGAAAGCTGACCATCGCATGATGCATGAACCGTGCCACATGTGTTGCACAAATGTTGCCATGCATACAAAATGCAACTCGGTGGCAGCTCCAAAAGGTGCGGCAGCTACCGCAGCCGAAAGTCAAGTTGAAAGACAAGGCCGAGAGTCAACTGCGACGCCGACGCCAACGCCAACGGCGACTGCGCTGCGCTTATGAATGGAGGGAAGACGTGCAAGGACATCGGCCAGCGGCAATGACCAGAATGTTGGCCCAGTGTAGCCGGCATTATTTAGCCAGTGGCCGAAACGCACACAAGCACAAAACGGGCGAAGATGATGGAGAGAAAGGGAGAGCGGGGAGTAGGGTGGAAGGGGAGTGGAAGGAGTGTATGTGCATGGCCAAAAGAGCAAACAATAGAAGAAAAAACTCGGTACACCAAACGCAGGCGGAATAAGCAAGAAGTGCTTCAATAGGGAGTGCGCGACTAGAAGATACTGTGTACTCAGCTACAAACTCTGACAATTCTACCTCGGACTGCAAATCAAAAAAAAAAAAAAAATTAAATTAAAGAAATGCAAATGTTATGATTGAAAGCAAGCTAATTATCATTTGTAGCTGGATTTTCATAAAATATTGTTTATTATTAACCTTAACTTTGTTTAATCTATCTATTGCTTAATTGCAGATCTAACAATCGTCATTGCATTCTCTCTGTGTCACATAGTGCGCTCTATAATCAAGCTGTCCAGCTTTTAAAGGGTATGCAAAACCGAAACAAAGCACACATTAATGGTTAGATTGTCTCACAGGCTGTCTATGTGCTATAGTTACAAACCCCCCTGCGTGTGTGTGTGTGTGTGCGTGCGTACTTTGTACAACTTTTAATAAACTGAAGGACAAAGCGCTGAAACTTAAGGCTGCGCCGAAAAGTATGCAAAAACATTGCGTGCTCGAAACAAAAATGAAAGCAGCCGAAAAACAAGCGACAGCCTACAACATAAAGCAGCCATAAAGACCCTCACAGTGTGTGTGTGTGTGTGTGTGTGTGTGTGTGTGTGTGGGAGTGAGGGTGTGTGTGTGCCTAAGTATGTCTAAATATGAGGATTTTTGAGTGGAAAGTGTAAGTCAAAACAGGCGGAAGCGACGACTGCCAAAGTCAGGACAAGGCAAGCACCATGAAAGTAACAACATTCCGCCTAATGAGCGCAGTCAAGCATGTGTGTGTGTGTGTGTGTGTGTATGTGAGTTAGCTAATTTTGCACGCTCTGCCACTCCCACACGCACACGCACACAAAGGCAGGCAGACAACAAGAGCTGGAGCTGTGTCCAAAGAGTCAAGCGGACTCCGACCCGAGCTCCGAGTATGCAACATTTTTGGCATATTTATGCCACACACACACACTCATACACACACACGCACACACACTGAGCAGCAAGAGCAAATTATGTGTAATTAAATAAGGCAAAAACACAGAGAGAACACAAAGGCGAACAATATGAAATGAATGCCAAAAATATTGTACTAACTCGTAATTTTCGGCTACAGAATTTTAGAGTCATAAATAAGTGCACAACCCTTAAAAAGCGGTTGTGGGCGTGGCTGGTGGGCGAGGGGGTGTGGCAACGAAACAGTTATGAAAGCAACTGCATTGCTGAGAGTCTATCCGGATCGAGCTATGTATCACAAGCTCCAGCCGTAGATACCCTGCACTCAGTGGCAGTCAAAAGGGAGTTATCGAAAACTGACAAATTATGTGTTCAATTTAAAAAGAAGTTCAATTTATCAAAGTTGCTAGTTGTAGTACTTAAGTTCTTAAAAATCGATATTTATCGAAGGAAAGCTTGACAAACTATTTGTGTAAGTACTTTAATTTAAAGTAAAGTCCAATGGAGCCTTGAAAATCGATAAAAATCGAACAAAAAAGTGATGGTATCGAAAAAATGCAATATTATGTATACTTTTAATTTAAAAATAAGTTCAAAATAACAAAGTTGCTAGTTAAAGCACTTAAGTTCTTAAAAATCGATATTTATCGAAAGAAATCGAACTTGATTAGTTGTTATAGAAGAACTGACGAATCATTCTTGTAATTCATTTATTTAAAAACGAACTCCAAAATAATAAATATGAAACTTTCAGACTTTAGTCATTCAACACCGATATTCATCGAAAGATGGCTAAGAAGCTTAGTCGATATCTATTGTAAGAATATTTATTTAATTTTCACTCTTTAAAAATTGATACTTATCGAAAATAAAGTTAAAGTTATGTAATGGAAAATAAGATGATCAGATCTGCTATATCTGTTATTTTGCTTTACAGACTATGATCAAATTAATAATACCCAATGTACAAGGTAAAGCAGCTTGAAGGAGTTTCACATTCAGGCAGGGAATTGGGAAAAATCTCATTTGAGAAAAATCTTAGGTTTTTTTTTTTTATCTTTTATTTAGCTCAAAGGAAAATAACAAAGTGTTTGCACTTTTGACGAATACTCAAGCGAGTATCAAAAATACCCAAAAAATTTGCTCTCAATATCTGAGAAGCAGTCGAGACTTTTGAACACTTAAAGCAGAGCGAACTGGCAAAGATACCCACTGGCATTTCTTTTGGTCTTCTCCAACACTCAAGTGCCAAGGTAAGCATCAGGCAATAAATAAGATAATATGTATGTCTGGTCTGTGTACAGATAGATGGAAGATGGCCATGTTAAGAGCATTCAGAGCTACAACGCCCACGCACTTAAGATGACGGTCTGCGTCCCAGACTATGTGTGTGTGGGTGTGTGGGTGTGTGGGTGTGGGTGTGGATGTGTGTTTGTGCATGTTAACGGGAATAACATTTACTTACTGGCATAATAAATAGTGCTTACTATGAAAGTGGACTTAGGAAAAAGCACAGACACGGCAATCAATACACAGACGCTCCACCTTCAAGTGTAAGTGTGAGTGTGTGTGCATACTCGTATTGCAGCTGTAGGCTTAGCCATTTGATTATACCTGTAAGCTACCTATGTTATTTACTTAGACAACTCAATCAAATTGAAAAGCAAACTCAGTTTGAGTTTAAAAGCTACAAATCTTTGCCAACAGCATTTGACTACGAGTGTGCGTGTGTGTGTGTGTGTGTGTGTGTGTGTACGTGTGCGTGTGTGATACGTGTGGCTGTTGCGGCAGGGTGTGTGAGTGTGAGTGTGAGTGTGAGTGTGTGTGTAAGTCGAGTGGCTGGCTACGCTGCCAAACTTTGTTAAAGCCATGACAAACTAAAAGAATTGACAATTAGGTGACAATTCTTAAATTGATCGATGAGAGGCGACAGCTATGCTTCAATCGATATCGATAATTAATCGACAGCCATGTTTAGACTGCTGTTGACTTAAAATTTAGCATTAGCCATGTCAAACTATAAGATCTAATGTTAGGGTGACAATTCTTCAATTGATCGATAAGAAGCGACAGCTATGCTTCAATCGATATCGATAATTAGTGGACAGCCATGTTTAGTCCGCCATTGATTTAAAATTGAGCATAAGCCAGAATTAGTTAAAGCCATGACATGGTAAACGAATTGACAATCAGGTGACAATTCTTAAATTGATCGATAAGAAGCGACAGCTATGCTTTAATCGATATCGATAATTAGTGGACATTGATTTGAAATTGAGCATAAACCAGAATTAGTTAAAGCCACGACATGTTAAAATAATTGACAATCAGGTGACAATTCTAAAATTGATCGATCGCATCAATCAATATCGATAATTAATCGACAGCCATGTTTAGAGTGCTATTGACTTAAAACTGAGCATTATAATGAATTTGTTAGAGCCTTAAGCAACAAAAAGAATTTATAATCAGGTGACAATTCTTAAATCGATCGATAAGAAGCGGCAGTTATGTTGCAATATATCGATAATTCAAAGTCAGCGATTAAACTGGGCTGCCTTGAAATTGAGCAATAGCTAAAGTTGCCAATCTAGGTTGAACTTTGTTAAGCCCATGACAAGCTAAAAGAATTTATAATCAGATGGCAACTCTTAAGCTGATCGATAACTATTGGACAGCCATGTTTAGTCTGCCATTGACTTGAAATTGAGCTTTAGTCAGAGTTGCCAATCTAGGCCGAAAATGCGTATCACCCTGCCTGGGCCAAACTACATTGTTTGCTTGTTCTTTTTCATTGGATTGTTTTCTGAAATGTTGTAAATAGATTTACAATAGGGTTGATCATAAATATTAAGTGAGCTCAACCAAATAGGTCGGGTCGCCCATGCCGTGGGTGGGGGGAGGGGCATGAATAGAAAATGGAGCATACTTAGGCATTCAAATGGGCCGAGTTGTGCGCACCTGAGTGGGCCGCAGCAGACAGACCGACGCACACACACACGCACACACACACGCAGACACACACACGGACAGACACACGCAGACAGTCGCAGGCAAATGGCAATCGAAATGACTGCCAGGGCCGAGAGTTGAGTGAGTCTTTGACTGGCGTGCTTAGGCAAATGACATTGACAAAATAAGCAGATACTGGGATACAGAGATACAGTTA
Organism: Drosophila pseudotalamancana; assembly: GCA_037075185.1. NCBI lineage: Eukaryota > Metazoa > Arthropoda > Insecta > Diptera > Drosophilidae > Drosophila > Drosophila pseudotalamancana. The sequence continues at coordinate 124,085 of JBAMCK010000531.1, read as the reverse complement.
GAATGGGGTTGGTATGGATAGAGCTAGATGTAGGCGACAAAGCCAAATGCAGAGAGCCAAGGACAATGGCAATAACACAAAGATGGGGCATAAAAGAAATCGTCTTAATTTCACTTTGTTTATGCTGAGTAATAACGAATTATGCAAATTATTTTATAATAAATTTATGCCAAGGCGGCAACACCAACAGCAACAACAACAACATCAGTAACAACAACAATAGCAGCAATTACAACAACAAAAGCGAGAAGAACAACAAGGAATCGAACGCGCAAACGAGCACAGAACGAGGAAATAAAACACAAGGCAAAGCAATAGGCGATGGCCAAAAGGCGACAAAGGACGAAAAACGAGAAACGAAGGACAAAGCACGAAGAAGGAAGGACGAAGGACAGACAGAGTGAAGCAGACGCCGGATAACGGAACAGAGAGTGCGGACCAAGGAGAATGGGGAATAAGGCAGATAACAACGTTTAGCGCAAGGCGAGAAGAGTTGGCGCTGGGCGTGGCAGAGTGGGGGGGGGGGGGGTGAAGGGGGATTGTTATAGCAAGTATGCATGAAAATCCAATTTGCCTGCATGCGATGCCGAGGAGGAGCGGTGAGGGGGTGGGGGAGGGGGAGGGCAACACGTAGCAATCAAAGTGAAAACAAGGCAACGGGACAGCAAAATGTAGCACACGAAATGTTACAGTTATATTTATGTAACGTATTATTTTGTGCCTTCTTTCTTTTTTTTTCGTTTTACTTTCTCGAGAGAGAGAGAGAGAGAGAGAGAAGACGAGCGATAGGCTAATCTGGTTGTGTGTACAGTTAGTCACGCCGCTTAATTTGTTTTGTTTGTGCACCAACGCCAAGACATGTGTGGAACGGAATGGAATAGAACGGAACGGAATGGAATGGAATGTGGAACGAAATGAACATCTTTATTGCAGCTGTTGGCTATGAAGAAGTTCTCCTCCACCCAATTGGGAGACAAGCAAAAAAGAAGAAGAGGAAGCAGATTGAAGTCGAATTATTTGCATATTTTCATTGAGAATAAAACTCGGTTACAATTAACTTTATATACAAGCATAATTCAAGATTATAACGATTTAAAATTAACTTTATGCCGCGAAATATAACTGTAAGACTTAAGAGTTGAAAGAGGAAGAAGAAGAACTCATACAAACAGACATGAAATTTTTAAATATATTTTTTATGGTATTTTGTATGGTTATGCAGTTAAATAATTCCAGATTATAATGGTTTAAAATCAGCTTTATGATTTATACAGCAATATATAACTGTAAGACTTAAGAATTGCAAGAAGAAGATTCTTAGCTTTACAGTTAATAGTTTCTTAATACAAAGTTTGCTCACAAGCCAAGTAATATGTAAGCCGTTATATTTTATTTAAAACTTTTTTTATTGCTAATAATTAACTTAAAATATTTACATAGTTACATAATTCCCGATTATAACGGCTTAAAATTAGCCTTATGATTTATGAGTAAGATATAACTGTAAGCGGTAAACCTCAAGAATTGAGAAAGGAAGAAGAAGAACTCTACAGTTAAAGCAGGCATCAAAGTTTGCTCATAAGCCAAATAATACGTAAACCGTTAAAAGTTAATTTATTTGAAATACCTTTCAATTGGTTATAATTAACGTTATATATATATGTAAGCATGTAGTTAAATAATTCTCGATTATAACGGCTTAAAATTGGCCCTATGATTTACAAAGTAAAATTTTACTGTTAGCTGCAGACCGTAAGAATTGAAAGACGCGGCGCTCCTTAGCTTTACAGTTAATTGCTACCAAATACAAACAGACATCAAAGGCTTCCCATAAGCTAAACAATATGTAAACCGTTATAATCTAATTTAGTTGAAATATCTTTTTATTTGTATTGATTTTTGTTGTACGTTTTATTTGACTTGATTTCCATTGAAATTTGGATACCGTTATAACTGTATAGCGTAACTGTAATTGTTTTACTTGGCAAACAAACGAATCTAACGGCATTTTGCACTCAATTGAAATTCCATGAAAAATGAACTGTAAATCGCCAACTGCGTTAATTGCGTCAATATTTATTAGCCGGGCTATTGGAAAACTTAGCCACGAACTTCACAAAGGCTTTTCCTTCAAATTAATTAATTATGTTTGACAGTACGCAAACAGAAAGGTACAACAACTAAATTTCATATTGCCTTCAAGCTGATCCTGACAGCTTTCATCCAATAATATCAAGTGCCTTTTTTCCACTACACTTATACCCTAACTTTCGCAGAGTATGCAGGGTATGAGTTAGAGTTGAGAGACTGTCGAAACATTTCTTAAATATTATTGACTAGGGGATTCGAATTTACATTGACTAGACTAAATATATATTATTATATAATATATCGTATATTTATTGACGTATATTTTTCGTATATTCATTATATTTATTTTTTAACTAATATCAAATATATAAAATGTATGCAAACTAGCAATATATATATTTATATATGCTTAGCCTGGGTGTAGACCTGAGTTCGAATCTTAATAAACAAATATAATATCTAATATTTAATACCAGATATCTAACATACAAAACTAATATTTAATATAAAATAAACAAAACATCCATATCCATATCCCTGTTAAAATATATTTATATACATATATACATCCATATGATATATTATTTATATATAATTTAATATCTAATATATAAATATATATAAAATATATACAACTTCCAAACATTTATTCTGGGATTTGAACCCAAGGCATAAAATATATAAAATCTATAATATATCTAACATCTAATATAAATATCTAATATTTAATACCTTCATAGACTATATTATTATATTAAGTAATCGCATATCACAGAAATTTATATTCATATTAAACACTTAGTCTGGTACTCGAACCCGGGTGCACGCTTAACATAGACGTAGTGTCAAATATATAAAATCCATAATATTATGTTATATTATTCTATCTAATATAAGTATCAAAAATCTTATACCTTCATAAATTATATATTTTAAAACATATGTCAATTAATCGCACATCATAGAAATTTTTGTTTATATTATATTTACTTGCTAGTTAGGGTATTAAAAGTGCGGCCTGGAAGTTCGAGAACGTTTTTTGAAAGTTTTCTTTGAGCGGCTGTGAAACAAATTGTCAACTGGCTGCCAGTTCACCTGACAGCCCGGCAACTGACAGTTTCCAAAATTGTGGCTGCGACTGGCTAAGGGGATGATGGGATGATGGGAAGAGGGTGGTGAGCGTGGTGGGCGTGGCAGGCGCCCTAAATGAAAGACAAATGCCCAGTTGTTTGCCTGTGGGATTGTTTTTAAGTGCCGCTCGCTTTGAAAAATGAAAATTTGCGCATAATTGAAAGAGCTGCGAGTCAAGTGAATTAATAAATAAAATGCTCGACTGATTGCGTCAATCGATGTTCGATGTTAATACACACACACACACACACACACACATGTATTAAAATGTATGGGTGTGTGTGTGTGTGTTTGTATACTTATTCACTTTGTCTGGCACTTTGGCATTCATAAAACAATATTTTTTATGCGCTTCAATGGCATATGCCATAAAAGCGGATCCGCCGGAAAATGGACCGCTTAAGGGCAACGGCGTTAAACGTACCAGAAAACTTAACTGGCCAGCCGGCCAGCCATGTTCTGGCCATGTCCTGGCCACGTCCTGGACTCCGACTAGGACTTGAACTCCACTTCGACTTCGACTGCTGCTCTCTGCTGTGGCAAGCGATAAAAATACATAAACAACAACAACAGCAACAACAACTGCAAATAAATAATAAAAAAAATAAAAAAAAAAAAAAAAACAGAAGAAGCAGATAAACAGACTACGGCAATCCTTTGGTGTCTATTTACATTTTTATTGTCGGACGGTCGTAAAAAATCTGATTAAATACCACGTAATAGATCCCTTCGGTGGCAGGGATAACACACGCCGTGGACGCTGCCCGCTATTATCCACGTCAAGGGTATGAGTGATGGGACTGGTGCGAATGGCTGCTGGGGAGGGGGATGGTGGGTGGTTGGCTTTTTTACTGCGAGTGGCGCGCTGAGCGGGTTAACTGTTGTTAAATTACATTCAATAAACAAGCAATGAATATTTTATTGATGCCTTCAACAATTTTGTTAGCAACAAGGTAGGCAAAAATAATTTATGATTCAGCCCCTTAAACCCTTTGCAGCACAAGCCCCACCCCCTGCCCACATTTCAGCCCCCCTTCGGGCCCCATCGGGCAGCGATTTGAGTAAAGCAAAAGACGAACAAAGTTAACAAGGACATGAAAGCAGATTGATTTACGCATGAATGGAACAAATCTCATTTTAATAGAATCATTTGGTTTTATAACACTCATCGGAGTCCCTCTCGATAGGCCCTTGATCCTGATTCCCCAACCCCAACCCCCACCCCCAGCACCCTTTTTTATTGAGTCTCAAAGTTATGGAGCTCCATAAATTGAGTAAATTGTTGTGTTGAATTTTAATCGCCGCGCTGCGGTTGCCGCTCGGCTTATTTAACTAAAGGGGTCTCCGACTAGGGGGTGGAGGGTGTGTACAGTGGGGGATTGGGCGCTGTAAGCCTTGCAATTTGCGTGACATCTGAAACATTTTCCACTGATTCCTACAGCTTCTTCTGCATGGCATTAAATTTTTATGCCATTGTGCTGCAAGCCAGAAAGAGTAAGAGAGAGAGATAGAGAGGGTGAGAGTGCGAGTGAGAGGGAGAGAGACAGGGCAACAGTATTATGTATACCTCAAGGATTCCTCTGCTGGCATTGCGCATACGCAGCGTTGAAGACTTTTAATAAGCGATTGCTTTTAGCCTCAAATTTCATTGTTTCAAGCTACGCATAAAAAGGGAAATAAATAATGTACTAAATTGAAACTTTGTGCACACAAAGAGAAAAAAAAAGAAGAAAAATCACAAACTTAATTAAATGTGTGCAGCGACAAAGTTTACGAGCTGCTGCAACAAGTTTGATTCCAATTTTGTGGCCGTCGCTTAAGAGCTCGGATATGAAAACTAAACACAACATTTTACACAGTTGCCGCATCCTTCGGCATTCCTGTTGCATGCACCACATTATGCAATGCCCTCTATTTTATCTACTCTTACACAACACAGTTGCCCATGGACTGTGTCTATATGTGTGTCGGTGTGTGTGTGTGTGTGTGTGTGTGTGTCGCCAATTCCTTGCCATAAGGCGCTGGCGAGTGTTTTTGGCTGCATTTTTTATGTGCTTCGGCATTTGCCATTTTTAATTGCTGTTGCTTTTCAAACATTTACTGCTGCAAATGAGCCGAGACTGAGGCGTTCAGATTTATGGCCCACACACACACTCACACACACATTGCTGTTGCCTCATTTCGAGCAACATTGTTGGCCAACAACAACAACACTAAAAACAACATAGTTTTTAATTTACGCACACTCGAAAAGCTACAAAAATCGGGCAACAAACTTGATATGATTATATGGTTGATATATCGAAGTATGTATGTGTATGTGTGTGTGTGTGTGTGAGTGAGGCTATGTTTAAGAGTAATTGAACAAATATTTGCTGCAACTTTATTCGCAATTAAGTCCAGATGCCATTTACTCCAGCTCTTGAAATACAAATTTCCCTCAGTTATGAGTTAGAAGACTTTTAAGATACATTTTATGGCATTTTTTTAGGAATTGACTTTGGTTTAGTACGTATAAAAGTGCACTCACATATACCCTGTATAAGTGTATGGCAGATAAAAAGTTATTGTATAGTTTTCATAGTATCAAAGTTTCGGGTCGAGTAGCTTTATACCCTATACAAGCAAACACTAATGGGAATAACTAGTTCACATTTCAAGAGTCTAGAATTTACAGTTCAGGCTGCGCACCGAACTTTTGTATTTCAATCAGTCAGTCAATCAATCAATCTGTCAAAACAGAATTTATGCCTAAAGCTACGCTTGTTTTGTTCATTTTATAGGGTATCTTGTCGTCGTGAATATTCTAAGAGTCTTGAGACGAAAGTTCGGCTGTGCATTGGGAATTTGTGTCTCAGTCAGTCAGTCAGTCAATCACTCAATCAGTCGAAGTACAGTTGATAGTATGGTACAGTCATGCTTCTTTTCTTCATCTGATAGGGTATCTGTTCGCCGTTAATATGCTAAGAGCTAAGGCATTGAAGCTTAGGGTGTGTATCAATATCTCAGTCAGTCAGTCAATCTGTCAATATTAAACTCGATCTTGTTTCGAGCATCTTAAAGGGTATCTGATTGTCGTTAATATTTTGAAAGTCTCAAAGTCTTCGAGTGAAGGCCATGCATTGAGCAATCAATCAAGCAATCAGTCAATCAATTAGTTAATAAATATATCAGTGAGTCAATCAATCAATTAGTTAATAAATATATCAGAGCGTCAATCAATCAATCAACGCGATTCGATTCAAAAAGCCGCGCATGATTCGCTCGATTAAAGGGTATCTGATAGGCATCCATTAAACTTCCGCGAAAATAAGCAACAGTGTCGCATGCCTTGTTGCACACACTCACACACACACCCACACACCCACACAAACAAGTGTTTTTTGCTTTCATTACTTTTAATTTCAATGTGTAGTTTTTTTTCTTCCTCTTTTTTGTTGGTCTGCCAGAATTTCTATGGCAACTGGAACTGGAGCTATTTAATTATTTCGCAGCATTCCCATAAGCGCAGCAGGCGTCCATGTTAGTATTAATATAACTGTTATTGTTATTATATAGCAGCTTAACTTATTTTTATTGCCCAACATAATCCGGCGGAGGAGGCGGCCAGATTGCCTGTTGGTCACTGCAAAAAAGTTGCCAATGGTCAAACTTTTACGCCAACTAAGAGTTCCGTTATTTATGTAAATGCACTTAAAAAAATAAGAATAAAAAAAAAAAAACAAAAACGAGGACCCACAACTAATGAATAACGCGAATTGAAGAAAAACAAGGCTATACAAAAGAGTATTAAGAGGCCGTAAATGCCTCGAAATGAATTAAGTGCATAATTGCATGGGAAAGCTTAATAATAGAAGTCTATAGAAACTTTTTTCTTTTTTTTTTTCAGCCGGATTAATTATAAGATAAAACAAATAAGAAAATTGCAGACGGGAGCGTCCGACTAGGAGATACAATGAAGCGCAACTAAATGTTGTCAAAATTGGAAAGGGAGAAGAAGATTTCCATAATTTGAACGATAAATATTTTCTTAACATATATACATATACAACCAAATTTGGTAACTCTTACTCTATATACTCGAGAAATGTGCTTAAATAATAAGATTTTATTAAGGAGAAAGTTGGGAGGTATACGAAATTTGTAAGGTTCGACCTATATAAATTTTAATTTGTATATATATTAAGTACAGTAAATCTTCCTTTTAAGAATTTAAATATTCCCAAAAAATTAAATCGTATTATCGATAACACGCAAATGGAGAAAGTTGGAAGGCATTCAAAATTTCTAAGATTCGACTCGTATATTTTTTATACCAATACATACATATATACCAAGTATGGTAATTCTTCCTCATAAGTCTCATGAAATGTGCTCAAATAAATGCATTTTACTATCGATAACATGTATGAGGAGAAAGTTGGAAGGCATTAAAAATTTGTAAAATTCGACGTTTATGTTTTCTTAATTTATATAAATATGTTTATATGTATATGCCAAGCTAAGTAGTTCTTCTTCCTAAGACTCACGAGATATGCTTCAATAATTGAATCGTATTATCGATAGCGTGCATCAGGAGAAAGTTATCGATTATTTGAAACAGTATCGAACTGCGCTTATTAAAGCAGAGCCTATATATAAAATTTTAAGTCTCCAGCTTTTAAATCTTCTGAGATCGACGCTTTCATACAAACGAATAGACGGAATGGCTTAATCTGATGATAATCATGGGGCCGACCACACTTCTAGCTGCCTGTTACAGACGTTTTCACAAAGACATCATACCCTGTCTACGAATTTTTAGTGGGTAAAAAATATGAAATACTTTTCATATGTGAATCTCAAGAGTCAATGAAAGCTTGTAATCAGATTATCTGCAAAACAAATGAATCAGAAGCCAAACCCATAATTAAGAGCACACAAATCCATAAAAACTGTATTAAATAACTGTGAAAGGCTTACTTAAGGCCAAGCTTACTTACAGTAAGCCCTACTTAAAGCAAAACTAACCTTAAAGTAAAGCACATCAAAGAATCTAATGGAAGATTATTAAATTTGCAGCCCAGAATCTGAATAAATTGATTCAAGCAAAGGATTATTTGTGCATGAGTAGATTTTGGGCACAACTTTTGCAGCTTGAAGGTCAACAAAGTGGCTTCAACGATGCCCGAATAGGGTTGGCTAACCCGGTCGGGTATGCACGACCCTTATTGAATTATGTAACGCATTTAGTGCGACATTTGTTTCAGAGTTAAACATTTCTGATTCGTGCTGTGCTCCAGCTGTGCAGCTGATTCCAACTCGACAGCCACTGGGACTTGGGCTTGGCTAAGTAGCGACAAGCTAACACACACACACACACACACAGACGTTTGCTGCTGCTGCTGTTGCACACGGCACTTGAGGCTCTGCTGCTGCTGTTTAAGGATGTCCGTGGCACGACAATGCAGTGGGGGCTAAAGTGGGCGTGGCCATTGTCAGAGGTCGCTGCTGCACACTTGGGAGCTGACGGCGACGGCGACTGCGACTGAGCGTCATATTTAAACTGACAGTTTATTGTGCTTTTCATTACGAATTTGTTTGTTAGTTTTATTTTAGCCAAACAAACGCAGCGACGTCTGCGAGCTGGGTCCGCGTTAGCGCGCGTGCACTGTAGCTGCGATTGCTGGAACAATGGAGCAGTCGACGCACTCGAGCATGGAGTCAAAATGTTGAGCTGCAGTCGCCGCTGGGACCCCGCTTGGCCCCAGCCCCAGCCCCAGCCCCAATGCGGCATTTTAGCCAAACGGAAGTCATAAAAGACGCGAACGAATTCACCCCACCCCCAACCCTCCATCCCCTGCAGTCAGCTTCTGTACATCTGGCTCAGTCGCCTTGTCCTTTTGGCCTTTTGATGGCATCGCGGCAACGACAAGAACAACACCAATAACAATAACAATGCCACCATAATTTCTCGTTAAAAAGCAAAAGCCCACAATGCCAAGATGGTGTTGACAAGAGAGAGACTAAAAGAGAGTGAGAGAGAGATAGAGAGAGAGAGAGAGAGAGAGAGAGAGGCAGGGGCTCCAGATGAAGATGTCTGCGTTAGATTTTAATAACGCGCCGCAGATAATGCCGATAATTTAGATAAATTTATTTCGCGCCCGCTTAATTGAGTGGGGCGACACGCTTAGAAGGAAAATGGCGGAAGGAAAATTGCAACGGCAACGGGAAAACTAAACCGCATTTCCACATAGTTTTTGCGAGGCGCCTTTATGGCACCGCCAGCGACGACATCGATCATTAATCAAAGACCCAAAGCCTTTGGAGACCGGCCCCAATATCTTGTGCCCCCAACAGTGGGCGTGGCAGCAGCTAATAAGTATTTACTGGCGGCAGGCAATCAGCTCGAAGGGCAGCTCGAGTGCAGCCACAGTTCGGTTGTCTCTCCAGCCAGTCTCTCCAGTATATGATTTGGGCCCCTTTTTATTTAGTTATATAACTTAAAGTCTTCTATAAACAAATAAGCTTTAATCTCGGTAAAATTGCAGTAACTCAAATTTGGATGTGCTAAGAGGAAAAACATTTGAAGCGAATTAAAGTTGAAGTGTCTGAAGAATAAAAACAAAAACTTGAGCCGCACAAAGCCGGATAAAGTCGCCAAATTTAAATGGAGTGCTGGGATACATTGAGAGGCATTCAGCCGTGGAATAGAGGGTATCCTTAAGTCGCACTCGTTCACTGGATGGCGGCTTGCAACAATTTGTGGCAACTTTTGAAGCAGCAACTGTCAAGCGTGCGCTGCGGCCGAGCGGCTTTTCTTTTAGCTTTTCTTTGATGTTAAATAATGTCGGTCGGCAGCAAAAGGTGGCGCCATCTGTTGGCCACAGGTCCGCAACAACACAAAAACAAAAAAAAAAAAATAAGAAAAATAAATGCGCAAAAATCCAGACACAGTTGCACGCTACAATGCAGCCTTCAATTTCGATAATCCCGCCCGCTCACTCGCTCGCTCCCTCCCGCTCATACCCTCTCGCTCGCTCCTGCTCGTGCCCTCTCGCTCACTCCCACGCCGTCTGCTGGGCAATGGATAATGATGCGTTTGTGTATTGGGAGTTATCGCAGCAATTCAAGCGTTTTAAATGAACCAACACAAAAAGCACGCTATGTGTGTGTGTGTGTGTGTGTGTGTGTGTGTTGTGTGTGTGCGTGTGTGTGTGCGTGTGTGTGTGCGTGCGTATTTCTTTTCAGCTCTCCAACTACGCATCTTAGCACTTCCTTTGACACTCATTATTAAGCCCTGAAAATGCGAAAATGGGAATTCGATAATTTGGCTTGGCTTTAACGGCATAACTCGCATACCTTAAGAGCCACAGACGCCGAATGGGGTAGTTGGATTCTACAGATTCTTGCCATAAACACAAGTATATACAAATAAATCAATAAATCAATATGTATATTATTTAACACAGTATTTAAATTAAGTACAGATTCTTGCATTAAATACAAATATATATAAATAAATATATAAATATTCTACATTTTATTTGCCATAAATATAAATACATACCCTACATATTATGCATAGAGCAGAACTCATACTGCATTTTATTTATTTGTATTATTTATGGTATTATACCCTATACATTACTTATAATTATATACCCTATAGACTGTACTGATTTCTTACAATTCTTAATTTGTTGTCGCACAGCACTTGTATGTGCCAAGATGAAGAAGAAGAAGCACAGCAGCTGGTTAGGAGTCATTACTAAGCAGAATGCTTGACTTGTCTCAATAGGAATATAGCAGGGTATCTCCTAGTCGATCACAGCTGCACACGAGCAATTCGACTTGTTTTTGAAGTTAAGTTTAAGTTGTATTTTCTTGCCTCATTTTTGTTGCATGTGTTTTTTAGCTGCTCTTTCAAGCGGCACACAAAGCAAATATATATACAGTCTCCCAAGGTGGGGGCATGCCCCACCCGACGTTCCAACGTGCCACACGCGGCCCGGCTGCTTGCTTTTAGGGAGTTTCCTTTGCAATTTTCTTTAAATTGTCAGTTTTTGGTCGCCTTTGTGCAGTTGCTCAACACTTTAACAGCATCCACTGGCTGTTTGTGGCGCTTGATGTGAGCGGGGGTGAGGGTGGGGGTGGGGGTGGGGGTGTGGGTAGGTGTTGTGGCTGGGGGTGCGGTGGCTGTGGCAGCATTGGCGGCGTCTTTTGTGCTCAAGTTTACACGCTGCTGTCAAATCACAATAGTTGCTAAGAATTTCCATTAACTCATTTTCCTTTACTCATTTTCACAGCATGCATGTGTGTGTGTGTGTGTGTGTGTGTGCGTGTATTGATTGTGTTAAGTGTTTGCTGCAGCTATAGGGGAGTTGCTCGCTTAGCTGGATGCAAGAGACGGGCTGGCCGATGGGAAAGGGGCGGTGGGGAAGGGGGAAGCGCTCGCTCGTAGGCAAGTGCTCAAAAACTTTGCCATTGTTATAACAAAATAATGGCGTTCATACACTCACTTAGTCGCATTCACTACGCACTCACACTAATAGCATCGACAAGAGGCATGCAACAGCCAGTGGCAAGCCAGCCACTCATCCACCCACCCACCCACTGAAGCATAAACAGTTTAAAAAGCCTCAAACTTGCTGCACTTGTCGCGTAATTCAATATGCAGGAGTCCCCTTCACAGTTTTTGCCACATTTGCCTTTTGTTTCGCATTGTGTGTCCTGCCACATTTCTTCTCTCCCTCTCCCTCTCTCCCTCTCTCCCTCTCTCCATCTCTCCCTCTCTCTCTCTCTCTTTCTCACTCCCTCCCTAGGTAAGCTGATAGCTCCGCTTGGTCAACAACAGAGCTCGAGCTCCGTTTGCCTTAGCTGCAACGACTTGGCCCTTGAGCCTCTTTTTTTTGGCACTCATCTGTGCACCCATACATGCATAAATACCTGTAGTCCTGATTGTCATTCACTTAGTCAATTACCTTTAACGACCTGCAATGAGAGTGAAAAAAGAGTGAGTGCACAGCTTAAGTAAGCGTCTTAAATATTGCAAACTATATTTGTCTTATAGTTAATCTATTGCTGTAGTATAGATTTGTATTATATGTATATTATATATTGGATTGGGATTATATGTATATTATATAATATATGGGATTTGGATTATATGTATATTATATTATAAATTCTATTTGGATTATATGCATATTATATCGTAAATTGGAGTTCGATTATGTGTATATTATAATATATATACGATTTTGATTATGTTTATATTTTATCATAAATTGGAGTTGGATTATATGTATATTATATCATATATGTATATTGCTTAGCCTTATATAACTTTGGAGAGCGGCTTAAATAATTCAAATTATATTTGTCCTATTTATATTTAATCTATTGCTTTGCATTCCTAGTTTGGATTTGGGTTATATGTATATAATGTTATTAATCCGATTTGAATTATATGCATACTATATTATATATTAGAATTGGACTATATGTATTGTATATTTTATTGCACAGCCATATACAGCAAGCAATAAGCTCTATACAAAAAGCAAATCGGATTCTTATCAAAAATCGCAGAAATTTTAAAAACCTTCAACATCTTTTAATACCCATTAAAATGCGATAGATAGGGCATAATGCGCCAATCAAAATGTATGTAGCAAGTAGAAGATGGCGTAGCCCACCTCTTGAAATATATAAACTATTTATACATATACTATAATATTGATAAGGAGCCCTCGCCGCCTGTCCGCATGTGTGAACAAACTTATCTCCGAAGCTAAAAGAGCTAGAGACTTGAAATTTTATATGTAGGTTCACCTACAGCACGCGCAGAACGAGAGTGTTTCAGATAATCGATAACTTGTCCCGCTTGTAAGTTATCGATAGTCAGCTTTAGTTTTTTGGGCATTTCTCGTAAGTTTTAACAGCTACAATAACGAAATCAAGTACAAATTAATTCTATTCGAGGAAATACATATTTTAAATATTTCAAAACTTGAATAATTCCTCTAACGCTTTCCAAAATCAAAGTAAACTAATTTTTTTGAATAAAAACCTGCGTTTCGATTAGGTTCATTACATCTCCCAGTCGGGCACATCCAATTAGAGGTCAAGGGTCAGTTTTCCTAAATTAGGAAATCGCCAACAACATTTTATCAATGGCAACAAAGGCCTAAGCATGACTAACAGACTAACTAATATTTCATTCTTAATTTATTATTTCCATACTTTATATCCATACTACTTATAAAGCAAGGCCGAGTATGCCCTTCGATGGAGTCAAAGCCTGAAAAATCTTTCCCATTCCTCGTGTATCTATAATCAAAGTATTTGAACCATCTCTGTATACCCACAATATAATGCTTGAGGCTTAAGCTACCAGACTATTAAATAGATCCCATTGCTAAGCACTTCCATCTCGAGGAAAAGGTCCTTCTCGACTCTACTTAACATAATTTGTTTGCAACTCTGTTTGAATTTCCTTCTTTTCAAAATATTCGCCAGCGTTATTCTTAAGAAAGCTTAAGTGTTGGTTTTGTTTCTTCTTCTTATTTTATTTAGAATTTCATCTATTTATTTTGTACTCCTTTTGTTGTTGCCTTTTTGTTGCTGTTGTTGTTGTTGTTGTTGTTGTTGTTGTAGTTCCTGTGCAACTTTCAGTTCCGTGCACTCGCCTTTTGCAATTTGGCTAACGAAATTTTTGGCCATACGGTCAAAGTGCTTAAAAATTCGAAATTCAATCAATTCGATGCTTTGTGTTTTTTTCCATTCCGCTCGTCTTTTCCAGCGACCACGCCCCCGCAACGCCCACAATTTCATTCTGTTGTTATTAATATCGTTGTTGTTTCTGGCCATTGTTATTGTTGCTGTTGCTGTTGTTGTGCTGCAATTGTATCAGCCATGTTCTTTGTTTAACAAAAACCAAGTCAAAAAACAAAGAGACGAACGCGGAGCGGGCCACAGCGCAAAGGTAAATACATTGAGCCAAAAGCCAAGGGCCGCTTAACCCGTAGCAAGAAAATTAAAACCAAAAAAGAAAAAAAAAAATAAAGTAAAAAATACGCAAAAAAAAACACATTATAACCACGAAACGAAGCGAGTGCAAGCGGGACGCAAAAAAACAAGCAGTAAAAGATGTAGAAAAAGAAAAAAAACAGAGTGAGGCAAACGAAAAGAAAGAATAGAAAACCAGAAAAAAAAAGAAGCATAGAGAATCATGCAAGAGTCTATGAAAAAGGCTGCTGCTGCTGCTGCTGCTGCTGGTTGCGCTCATCAGATCTAACGCCTAGCAGCCTTTGGCTGTTTGCGGTGTTCACTTTTCCATTTTCCATTTTCCACTTTCCACTTTTCACTTTGCGCCGTGCGTTCGGCTGTTTCTGTTTTTCTGTTGCCGGCTTTTTGGCGCTTTGCGTGTGCAACGCGGCGTATGAGCGACACGGCCCCGGCCACCGTTCCCCGTCAGGTGGAACGGTATAACGGTAATGCGCCATGCGGTATAACGGTATAACGGCATAACAGCATAACGGCATAACGGCATAGCGGTCTAACGGTATATCGCTTATACCGACTGCACAAAACGAAAAAAGGCGAAGCGCAATTTGCAAGCCGTGAGACGCCCCCAAAAATTCACAGCCAGCGGCTCCGGACGGAGTGGGGGAAGTGGACCCAGCGTCGGCGGCAGGGAAAACCGGATGGCCATGACAAAGGCAATGTGAAATTGTGCCAGCAGCGCAAAGGTTCGCCGCCAGCTGCCGGAGTGGGGATCTCTGCAGCGCCAAGGATCCAAAAATGTGGCAATAATTCTTGTTACGCATTTGACGCCTCGCTCGGCCGTAAGGTGACGCGGCTCCAGGTGTTCCGACTTAGTCAGCTAAGTGTGCCGGCCAGTCAACAGTCCCCACTAGCCGTATACCCTGTAAGTCTACCAGCCAGCCAGCCAGCCGTATACCCAAAGTTTAGTTTTAATCACAATTATTCAGAGAATAAATATAAAATTTGTGATTTATGAAATTGTGATAGCTGAGACTTCTATTAATTCAGATATTCTGGATTATAAATTTATATATGTATATATCTTAATAGAATAGTTGAGATAGAGATATATATTGAATAATTTATATATATGCATAACATAATTCTCCATTTAAAGATGAGACTCGAAAGATATTTATCATTTTCGCCTGCTATACTGATATACCCTTCATTAAAAGCGTATTAGGGTATCACCGGTCAAGTGGAATGCTAGTTCCAGACAGAGCTTAATATCAATAGAGACATATTATAAGTAACTGCAGCTCAGATATTTTTCTCCTAATAATCTGCCTCACTGGCATACCCTGTAATAATATACTCGAGGGGTATTACGAGACGAGTCTCGAAAATTATACGTAAACTTTAAGTTTTTCAGTTGCTGATATACCCTGCAGGAATACGTTCACTGGGTATTATGTATAAGACTAAAAAATCAAAATAAATATCCTGCAGCTGAGAAATTTCTTCTGGATTTTATTTGCCTAACTGGCATACCCTGCATTCAGACTGTTGAGGGGTAGTGGGTATCATAAGTCAAATGCAAGGTAAGACCAAAGCAAGCGACATGCAAAAATCAACAACAACAACAACAATTACAACAACAACACTTATAACAGGGAAGCGGCCGCGCGTGTTAAGGATTACACGTTAATCCTCGTGAGATAAAGAGCAGCAAATTGCTTGGCATAAGCAAAAAGAGGAGAGCGTGAAAAAAGATATTGCGGCACTCGTGTGGCGCCCCAAAATGTGGCAAGCTGCAGATAAGCAACTGCAAATTGCAGCGCGTGCAGCCAAAAAAGGATCTCAGCAGAGCGAAAAGAGAAATTGTTAACTTAATTTAATTAATTAAGCGGTAAGAATTTATTTCTCTCTGCTAAACTTTACATAGAAATTTATTAAATTATTCTCCTGTTAAGAGAATTTTAAATATGTAATTAAACATTTTTTAATTATTTCTGACTTTCAAATTCTTTCTCTAGAGAAAAGAATTTAACGTAAAGAGAAGAAAATGTAACTTATATAATTAATTGATTGAATTATTTCTCTCTTCTAACTCTTTCTCTAGAGAAGAGAATTTATTATAAGCAAATATTAAGTATTTATAAAACTAGAATTAAACTTATATAATTCAACATTTATTAAATATTTTGCTCAATTCAGAATTCTTTGTCTAGGAATAAAATTCTAAAATTTTAAATTAATCTTATGATAATAATAATTAATACTTAATTAAAATTGTTGAATTTTTTCGCCTTGCTAAACTTCTTCTCTAGAGAAAAGAATTTAATTTTTAAACAAGATTATTTAACCTACATAATTAAATAAATAAATCCTTTCTCTCTTTTAGATTCTTTCTCTAGAGAAAAGACTTTAACATATACAAAGATTAATTACATTATTTCACTTCTTAACTCTTTCCCTACAGAAGATTATTTAACTTACATAATTACATTTTTATTTAATAATTCCTCTCTTTTGAATTCTTTCTCTAGAGAAAAGAATTTATTTTGTGATTATAATAATTAAAACTTAATTGAAATTAATGAATTAAACTCTTTCGCTAGAGAATGGAATAAAACTAATATAATTAAATGATTAAATGATAAATATGGTAGAGAATTGTACTTAATTAAAATTGATGAACTAACTCCTAAACTCCTTCTCTAGAGAAGAGCATGTAAAACACATGTATAGTTAAAAATTGATGATTTGCCTCTACCAAGCTTTTTCTCTCAGTGATATTTCCACACATTGTTTGCTTAACAAAGAAATCTGTTTGCATACTCTCACCTGCTGCTCTTGCTTTTATACTCTCTCTTCCTCTCACTGTCGCTCTCTCCCCCTCTTTCTCTCTCCTTTCTTGTTTGCCAGCTTAGCTCTCACTTTATTTCCCTGGCATTTTAATCGGTTTGTTGAGCTCTCGTTCTGTTTCACATGCAAGTAAAATCTTTTCGGCAATTTCTTCGCACTCTCGCTCCCACTCTCTCTCTCTCTCTCTCTCCCTCTCGCTCCCTCTCTCTCTCTCTCTCTCGCTCTTGGAGTGGAGTCTGCTTGTAAGTCGAGACTTAGCGCCTGGCAGCCACAAAGTTCGACAAGCAGCTCAGAAGTCGCTTGGAAGCCAAATTCAATTGCATTTGCACGGCTTGTGTTTTACTTCCGCTGCCAGGGCAAAAACTCAATGGCGCAGCAGCAGCAGCAACAACAATAATAATAACAACAACAACAACAACAATAACTGAAGCAGGAGCAGCATTAAACCGAGATTATGCAAATCAAAAGCTGCTCTGTGGGCCGCATCGCTTGTTTGCGAGCGACAAATGCAATTCAAAAGCCCAACCACGCAGCTTGCAACTAAACCCAACCACCACCCACCCACCCACCCCCCCCCTCACCAACTCACAGGCAACCTTGCTGCACTCCACCCCTCCAACCCCTCCACCCCCTGCACCGCACTTCACTTCACTTTCACCCGCCATCTTGTTTGATCAAACACGAACACAGGCACGCACTGCGCAATGTGGCGGTGTCGCTGTATATTTATGAGCTGCCACCCCCTCCCAGCCCCCCAACGCCGCACTCCCGCCCCCTCCCCTCGCCCCGCTCACCTGCCCGCAGCTGGTGCATTGCCAAAGCCCCGCAGTCCGCTTTGCTTTCAGCAAAACTCGAATTAACCGCGTCTACCAATGTTACGCCACTTGAACCAACTCCAAGTGTGTTTGTGTGTGTGTGTGTGTGTGTGTGTGGGTGTGGGTGGTGGCATAACGGAATAGAAACTCATATGCTGCATTGCATATGCATGAATTTGTTAGTTTGTTCATGTATTTATGCAGGACCTTCAATGCATCCATTTCGATTTCCATTTGGACTCAAATTTATGCGCAATTGTAATGCAACTTTATTGAATTTGATTAGAAATGGATCAAAGTTGCAGCTTGCCAGGTGGCAGGTGGCAGGTGGCAGGTGGCATGTGGCATGTGGCAGCTGATAGTTGATAGTTGACAGGTGGCAGCTGACATCAGCGCAAATGAAGGTCATTCATAATGAAAGTGTTGACTGTTGAGCTTCGGCTTTGGCAAAAGGCTTTCCACTCTAAAAAGTTAAGTGAATGCCTGACTACCTGAGCAGGTGTAACAAATAAAGGTGCAGAGCTCGATCTGAGCTGCTAATTGGCAGCATCAATTACCAGCCCGGCCGATATTGCGATATTGATGCCAATTAGCTGTACTTCTAGTTTGGGCCAA
Organism: Drosophila pseudotalamancana; assembly: GCA_037075185.1. Taxonomy (NCBI): domain Eukaryota; kingdom Metazoa; phylum Arthropoda; class Insecta; order Diptera; family Drosophilidae; genus Drosophila; species Drosophila pseudotalamancana. Next base: position 105,591 of record JBAMCK010000531.1, on the reverse strand, counting down.
CTACCTTGATTCGATATTAATTCGATATTCGATATTCGATATTTATTATTCAATGCAGCACAACTTTAGAGCTATTCGTATAGCTGGCAAATCTACATAATTGCCTGCGAGACTTTCAATTACAATTATTCTAATCAAATTTTAATTATGTCTCGAAATAAATTAACTGTAAATGAAAGGTTCTTCACTTGGCCAAAGATTCGAGTTTCAGCTCTTCAAAATACAAATCAATTCAATGGAGTATATATTTATATATATATAAAGATGTGTATAGATATGTATAGAAGACATGTATATATATGGATTTATGATATGTGTGTGTAGCTGCATCAAAAAGAAGAAGAAGCAGCAGCTGAAGAAGAAGAAATGCGTGTGCATTTAATTAACTGCAAATATGCGCAAATTATTTATTTATAATTCATTCCGTTGAGTAAAGACAACCGGAACGAGCTTCAGGAATGTGCTCATAATACTTACGGGTAATTCTCCACTGTACCAGCACAAGTATTTACACACACACACACACACAAACACACACACACACAGACACACACAGGCACATGGCAAATGGCTGTCAAAATATTCAACATTAGCATGCATGAAAAATGAAGAAATTCGCAATGTTGCCAAATTAGGAGGAAACAGCGAGTCGCTTTTTATGCATACATTCGAGGGCGTTGATGCTCAGTGTCATACAATAAGTTTTGTCAAACAGTGCCACACACACACACACACATTCTCTCAAACATACACACACACACACACGCAGAGAGTTGCTTACACATGTTTATGCCCGCGTTTTTTGTGTGCGCGCCATATAATAAAGCACATAAAGCATATAATGGGGCGCGTGTGCCACAGACACGCACACACACTTCAGTTACACACATTCACACACCAGGGCGAGCGCTGTTGGCGTGGCATGTGGCACGGTGGCACGGTGGCATGTGGCATGCTGGATGGGGGATTTCACAGGCACTCAGCGTCACTTGCAACTACTTGAACAAACAGTGTGTTTATTTGGCTGCCTCTGCCGTCGCCTCTGCCGTCGCCTCTGCTGCCGCCTCTGCTGCCACCTCTGCCGTCGCCTCTGCCGTCGCCTCTGCTGCCGCCTCTGCTGCTGCTGCTGCCGCTGCGAGTTAACTTTACGCGCTAAAAATGAACTTGCCAAACACGTAACGAAGGTCACACACAACAACAGAGCAACACACTCACACCCACACACACTCACACACACACACACCCACACACATAGCAGCACAAGCTGCACCCTTGAGCTTAACTTTAGCACAGGCGAGAAAAAATTCCATATGAAAAGTTGACTCCACAAATATGCAAACTTAAATACTCTAACTTCATTATGATGATCACTATAATGATCATTATTATAATTACTGCTATAATTGTCATTCGCTGATCGTTATTATATTAATTGCTAAAATTCTCATTTCAAATTTAATTTTATTCTACTATAAATTTCAATTATAAGAAATTATAGGAAATATGAATAGTAGATAAAAATATAAAATTGCATGTGAAAAAAATGAAATTATTTAAAAATGTGATTAAATTTTCTAGTACATTAGCTTTAAAAACATAAAGTTTGTTGAGAATATATAGACCCATAAATAATATAGATAGATAAATATAAATATAGATAAACAAGATAGATAGATTTAGTTGTTATTTTGTTCTATTGATTGTCTATTATTTTTTATTATGCTATATTAAATAAAATCTATATGAAATACAGGCTTAATATAAATATGACTTAGAGTTTGGATCGAAATATTTTATTTTCCAGCGAAGTGCAGCAGAGATCGTTAAGAGTCTGCTTTAAAAAAAAAATACGTAAGTTAAAAATCCGCTGGCTCTTAAAGCTTAACAGCAAACACATAAACTAAATGTATGTGTGTGTGTGTGTGTGTGAGTGTGTTGCTTTGACTAACAGCTCTTTGGCGCTGTCTGTTATAGTATTAGTGTCATTTCTAAGTTCTCTCTTCAAACTCATGAACTTTCAGCGATATGCAAAGGCAGCCCAACATCATATTCAAAGGCAACAGCAACAGCAACAACAACAACAAAACAACAAAAAAAAAACATGTGGCAAGTCAAACAGTGGAATACGCAGAGAACAGAAGTTAAAACTATAAAGGCACAGCAAATAGTCCTTGCAAATAGTCCTTGCAAATAGACGAGACGAACGCGAGGCGCAAGCAATGCAAAACAAAAACTAAACGAAAATAGAAAAAGAAAACAAAACAAAAAATGAAAGAAAAACAAAAATAGATGAGAAACAATAGGAAAAACGAAAGCAGATATGAAAACTGCTCAAATTGATGATTTGACAGTGGGAACAGTTGCACCCAAAAGTAAACGCCCCAGCAGGTCAAAAAACATATTTTATAGATAGACACACACACACACACATATATAAATAATATATAAGCATATATATCAAGTTCTCTTCGCTGTTGACATTCTATTTAGTGAAGTGACATAATTAGAGGCTTACTTTTAGCAGTCACTGTGCGTACTGCGTTGTGTGCATTTTTCTATACACATATGAATCGAACTATTTGTCTGATATCTGGCGCGACGAATTGCTGGCTTTGTATGACGCCTTAGCTTTCAATGTGCCAATCCTTTACACAACATATGTGTGTGTGTGAGTGTGTGTGTGTGTGTGTGTGAGAGAGAGTGTGAAGACGAGTACGTTTATTGCTGCTGACTAAGCCAAAGGCAAAGGCAATGTCCGTTGGCCAAGTTCGTGTCTCCTTTCTCGCCGTCCGTCCGTTTAACTGTTTGGGCCTCCGGCTTTTTGTTTATCAAGAGCTACGGCTCAAGTAGAAAAAAAAAAAAAAGGAAAAAAAATACGAACTTCATTTGGGTGCGTGCGTCCTTGAGGGCCGCATCGATGCTTAGTTAGGCAGTTGCTGCACGTCTTCGGGCTCGAATTTCAAAGGCTCTGCAGTTGGCCAACAGCAAATGAAATGAAAATCTATTTGTGCCAATGAGGCAACAATCTGCGTTAGAGCAGCAGGCAGGCAGGCACACGGGCAGGCAGGCACCGCTTGCCACAACCCGCTGACCCGCAATCACGCGCATTGCGGCACGTAGCACGTAGCAACTCCAGCTGCCGCTCGTCGCGTTCGTGGTTGCCAACGATTGTCACCTGTGCGTACCTGCCCGGCCCGGCCCGGCCCAGCCCGGCAGCAACCAATTGCCATCTTGCCAACACCCACTGCCGGGCCGGCTGCCACCTTTGGAGACGCGCTAAACTGTTGCTTCCACAAATAGTTTGCATAGCGTAGCGTTCGTGGCAACCTTGCAGCCTGGTCAGGTGCAAATGAATGCCTAGATTTATGCGTAATAAATTTCAATCTGTTGCCAACAAGACGCAGATTAGAGGCAGCAACAACAACAGCAACAGCAGCAGCAGCAGCAGCAGAAGTGGCAGCAGTGGCAGCAGTGGCAGCAGTGGCAGGCTTCCCTCGGCCTAGGCAATGAGGCAGCTTGGCATGCGGTCGACTTTGGGGCTTTGGGGCTGCTCCGGGGACCCTTGGCTGATAAATTGCTCGACAGCTGCTCCACTGACCAGCACGATGAAGTGGCAGACAACAACAACAACAACAGCAGAGGGTGGGAAAAAAAAAACATTCTTCTGAAGCGCGCGCATTTAATGAAGTCGAATATTCAAATTGCGTGTGAGTGAGTGTTGGTGTGTGTGTGTGTGTGTCTGTGTTGGTGTGTTGTTGGACTGGAGTGGGAAGATGCCACAAGCTGCTGCCAGCGCTTGGCTCATTGTCGTCATCATCGTTGGGCTTGCGGTTAATGTGCTTTTCTTATTCTTTGTTTTTGTTTTCTTTTTTTGTTATTATAATTTTTTTTTTTTCTTGCGCTTTGTTAAATGAGTTGTAAGAATGGCTCAAGTTGCGTTGCATTAGTGGCTGCCACATTCAACGGCTAGTTGTTTATTACACTGTGGCACACGGAAGTGGCATCGATTCACTTTCACATGGCCATCATTAGTGGCGATTGTGGAGTGGCTTTTTAAGTATTGTCGTATTTGGGCCACAGCCAGCAGTCAACCAGCCGTCGACCAGCCGTCGACCAACTGTGGGCCAAGCTGTCGGCCAACTCGTCTTCTGGCCCAAAGCATTTGCAGCTGTCGCACCAGCCGCCATTTCACTTTGAAAATTGCCATTTCCGTTCAATTTCGCTTGCAAATTAGAATTCCACTGATATGCTCTCTGCACTCGCCATGCATATGGAATGAATATTTCACACACACACACACAGACACACCGATCCACACCCATCCCCACACACACACACACGGATTCACATGCGGCGCTGTTTTGACATTTGTACGCATTTGTTTTTGCTTTTTTAAACTGTTGCATTTTCCTCACTGGCTGCAAAAAGTGCACATATACCCTGTACAGTGAGCGCAAAGGGTAGTTAACCACAAACAAAACAATTTTTATTTTAAATAATAATTATACATAAATTAAATAATAATTATATAGTAATAATTATTAATTACTTTATATGCAATATATATATATATTACTTAAATGAATAAATTCAAATATTATTATGATAAAATAGATATGTAAATAATCAGTAAAAAAAAAAAAGAAAGATGAGTTATGCACAGAAATTGCACGATTGCAAATAATTGCTTGGTATTTGCTAGTCGGGCATGCCACGCATATGTTATGCAGCTAGATTTTTTCTTTTCTATAAAACTTTGCGAGTTTTGCCAGTTTGTTCTCCCCCAGGCTAAAATTACATTCCAAAACGTCAACGAAGTCGTCGGCCTGGCTTCTGGCTTTTGGTTTCATATGGTGTGTGTGTGTGTGTGTGTGTGTCTTTTCTCTCCTTTCCTTCTTATTGGGTTGTCTTTTTGGTCTTATTTCTTTTGGCTTATGTGCCGAAATAAATACACATGTAATTTTACGATTTGCATTTAGTGTGTGCGGAGGGCAACGCGAATGCCATTCGGTTAGCTTCCTCTGTTCAGCTCTATGAATTATAAGCTCTCTGTGTGTGTGTGTGAGTGTGTGTGAGTGAGTGTGTGTGTGCATATTCTAACACAATTATCCAAAGATGCTTTTTTTCCATTGCCAGCTACACATTCGGAATTGAATTAAATCTTGTGCTGAACTTTACCTTTCACGGAATGGCTTCAATTATTATTTAATCCGGACTCAATATGTCGATGCTTTGGTTGAAATCTTACGGTTTTTGGCCCGAAGAAACTTTGTAATAGAAATTCACATGGTTCGTTTACAATTCAAATGGCTGTAAACAATGCCAACGGGCAATAAGCCCACAGATGTGAATTCGATTATCTCAAGCGAATGAATTGTCTTATTCGATTTGGCAGCCGAGCAAAGTTTTGACTCCTACTATATATGTAAATATGCATATATGTTTGTATGTATGTATGTGCATGTGTACATATGTATATAACTACTATAAATATATATACATATATATATGTATTCATACGTATTGTACTTTGTCCGTATGCATAGCTGGCAGCAAAAGATTCGCTGACATCGATAGTTATTTGCATGAGTTGATTGCAAAGCCTTCAAATTCCAGTACATATGTATGTATGTGTGTATAATGCACTAACGAAGTTATTTTGATTGGATTTAAGCATCTGCACTTTGCCACTCACTTAATCGCACTTGCACAAAGTTCTAGATTACGTAATTGCAATGCAAATAGCTGTAGTGTAAGCTTTAAAGAGCTTTTTCATCCAGCTTATGATTGCAACACACTTTTATGTGCTTTTCAATATTTTCAAATACTGATAGTTAGCATTGCTTAAATATAAACAAGTTTTGCTTGAGCTTTAATGAGCTTTTAAAAGCTCATTTATCAACATTCTGGGCAATAAATGTGCTTCTGTTAACCGTAAAGGTTACTGACGAAAGCTCCCATCCTTCCTTATCAGACTTATCAAAGTTTAGGATTAATCCAAAGAATAGAAAAATGCATTGAGAGCTGGCAAATGGTTCGTCGCTGCTAAATGGAAAATGTGTCCGCATCTAATGACGATGACTCCACCTCCACCTCCAGCTCCAAATCCAAATCCAGATCCAATTGGGCGGCAGTTGGGGTCTCGGTGTCTGGATTGGAATATGCATCAGCCTATTTATGCCAGCGAGTCGTCTATTGGGGCTATTTTGGGTGCCACAGCCAGACGAGACATGTGCGAAGGAGCTGCTCGGCTATATAGGATGGGGCACACAGGGGAGGGGCAGGGGGAGGGGCAGCAAAGTGCAGGCCAAAATTGAAGCGAAAATAATGGTCATGAAGTGAGCCCCAGAGCAGCGCGCAGTGTGCAGCGAGTAACATGCAACGTGCAACGTGCAACGTACAACGTGCAACGTGCTGCAGAACGAACTGATTAAATTTGTTGCACAAATATAAGGCAAGCCATTTGTGGGGCCAACCCGTGCCACGGCCGCTGGCCAGGGAAAGACGACAGAGCAACGGCTCGGCAAGGCCATGAACTCATTGATTCAAGCCATTAAACTGATAGCCGATCATAAACATGGCCAGTCACGAGACCAGGCACGTCCTGCCACCCACCACCCACCTTTCACCTCCCCCTCCCACCTCCTAGTCGCCTGCATCTTTACCAGCAATCAGTGATAATTTGATTTTTCATAATAATGCCCATTAATGTGGGCTGTGCACCCACCAAGTGTCTGTGTGTTTGCCTGTGTGTGTGTGTGAGTGTGTGTGTGAGTTTGAGTGTGCTGAGCCATAAATCACAGCGCTGTGACATAATGTCGATATTAGGCGGCACATCTGGCAATGATTCAAAACGGACAGAAATGAGCGCTAAAAGAATCACCTTTAAATGGAAATGCGAGTCATTTGTATAAGTGATTCAAGTTGACTTTTAATGAATAAATAAGCACCTGAGTGAATACAAATGGCAGCCACTTTAAATTACATCAAGTCATCATTTTAAAATTCTAACTGAAACTGTAAATGAAATTGAAGTGTTTGCTATGGAAAGGTTAGGTAGCAGAAGATAAAACGATACCTGAGTGTGGAGCGGTGGAAGAAGATTCGACACGCGTATGAAATGTGAGTTTTTCTAATTAATTGACAAATTACGGAGGAAGCTTTACCTATTAATACAAGCACACATTGACTTTGATCAAAGCTTGAGCTAGTTGAGAATTGCAAGTGTGAATCAAAACAAAAAATCAAAGCTTACTTAGAGTGTCGTCTAGCTGCAATTCTTTTCTTTCTTTTTTTGTATGTATATCAATTAAATAATATAGTTTAAAGCCTTCGAATAGGGGCAGAAGAAGAACAACACAGATTTTAACCATTCACTTGCCATGGGATTTGAACTCGTATTCCTTTTGCTTGCTTGCGCCTCTTATCTGATATCTGATACACGCTATTTAGACAACTCAGACGAGTATTGAGAATTTGCCTTTTTTTTTTAATTTGTCTATTGTACGACCTTTAATTGTTTGCTTTTATTAAAAACTCTGATACGCTGCTTTCTCAATATTGATATTTTCTTTACAGAAATTCGCATTATAAAATGAAATTATTACGCCAAAAACTAAATAATTTGCTTTGCAAATGCAAAAACACAACGCAAACTTTGAGAACAAACAACATTTTACATACATTCGCTAGCCAGGGCTTGAACCTGGGTCTGCATGCTTTTAATTAAACGACTGACCGTTCCACTCAGACAGCTCAACCAACAAGGACTGCATAATCTTTGTTGATTAGCACTTAATTAAATTTAGACCTCAGTACGAGTGACAAGTACAACTGTTTGCTGGCGAATTTCATTCTTATTCTTGCTGGGTTTTGAACCGGGGTCCGCGTCGCTCAGTTGAATACCTGCCTAGAGCAAATCATTGTCCTAGCTGGGGCTTGAACCCGGGTTCCCGACGAACAAACAATTTAGCTGCCAAGCAATGCATAACTCTGTTGATTAACGCTTAATTATATATTTTATTAATTTGAAGCACAAAATGTGAGCATAAAAAGTGTGAAGAAGGAGTGCAGCTGAACCGCGCGCTTTTATTGATTGAGTATTGCAGTTGGTTCAATCATTTCTCAATGAGCATTCCATTGAGCTAATCAAACGCGCCACTGCTGGATCTTGGCCTCGGGCTCCATTAGAAGGAAACTGTTTGAAGTTGGCCAATTGATTTATCTTATTCAGCGGGTGTTCGTTGACAGGCAGCGAGCTGCAATGTTTTTATTTTCAGTTGGATTTTTTTTTTTTTCTCGCTGCTCTTCTTTTTAAAGCTTAACATAAAATACACTTTACACATAATTTCAATGTCAAATTAGTTTGCGCAAATGGTTGGGTTAGAGGGGGCGGTTGGTTTGAGAAATAACACAAGCTGCTTGTGCAAATAATTTTTTTCTTTGTATTCTCCGCTCGCGGCTTGGAAACTTCAATTTGCATAATAAATGAAAATGCATTGAAAAGTGGCAGCGACAGCTGCAACAGCAGCGCCAGCGACGACGGCGGCAGCAATAAGTGCAAAAGCAACGGCGCAAACAAATAAAACAATGAAGCGAGAGAGGAAGGAGACAGGGATAGTGAGAGAACGAGAGTGGGAGGGGGGCAAAAGAAAGTTGTGAGAAAATGGCCACAAAGCCGAGAACAAGCAGAGAACGTGCAGGGCTTCAAAAATCGCTTCCGCATTGCCATCGACAAGCGGTGATGAAGAGAGGAGAGGAGGCGGAGAGGAAAGGGGGCAATGGGGCTAATAGTCGACACATTTGAGCCACTTAGATTTACACTCTGTCATTTGGCAAGGCGCCGACGTGGCGCAAAAAACTTAGCATACTTATGAGGGCCTACAGGCTGATCAGCCAAAGCGCAAAGAAGTTCCTGATAGAGAGTTGGAAAGAAAGTGCCTGAGAGCAAGAGAGAAAGAGAGAGTGAATGGGGAACTGAATGGAGCAGTTAGGCGACAAACTTATTGGAAAACGGTTGTGGAAAAGCACTTGATGTGCCACATACTTGAAGCTGTTTTTACTACCATTGAATGAGCTGGCCGACTGGCTGGCTGACTGGCTGGCTGGATGGCTAGGAGGCTGGGAGGCTGGGAGACTGGCAGGCAAGCTGTCTATCGGACCACTCCGTAAAGTGTTGTTGTTCATTTTCATTTAAGAATTATGCAAGGAATTTTATCGGTAGATGCTTAAAAGCCACAACTCAGACTTGACAACTGCAACTGGCAGCTGCAGCTGCAGCTGCATCTGCGGCTGCATTGCTGTGGCGTCAATGGCATCGACTGCCAGTTGACACACATATTTGCCATCCCCTAACCCAGGGCAACGACACAGACCCACTCCTCCCCCCCTCTACCAATCCCTCCGCATCCTCAATCTGTGCAGATTGACAGACATCAGAAGTTGGGCTTCATCATCAGCAACATTTCAGCATCGACGTGACATTTTAGCGTTTTGTGCCGGAAATGTTTGCATCGATACATAAGCATCGATAAGCAAGTGAGTTGTGCTCGTTGTAATCGTTCTGGGGGGTAGTGCCAGGCGGAATGGGCGTGGCACGAGTGCATTTAACTCCTGCCCTGCCCGTATTGACATTTCAATAACTTAATCTTTCTGATGCACAGCCATTGTATCAGTTGCAACTTGTGCTCAATTGCGAATGCAACTGCATTTAGTTAATTTCTGCACAAAATTGAGTTGGGCTCTAAAAATAATCTTTGAAAGTGCTTTCAGCTGTATATTGCAGTTGTATATTGCAGCTGCATAATGTGCTTCCTAACCAAATCCGTTTCCTTTTGAGCCTGTTCAAGCATTCAGTGTGTTGGTTCACTGAACCTGCAACCGAAGCAAACATTTTCAAATTTCCAGTTTACAATTTGTACGTTTTTTATTTACAGTGCTAAGCAGCTGGCATCCTCTTTAATTGTGCATAAATTTAAAGCTTTTCCCTTCTGCAAATCTTCAAATTTCAGCCAACGCCTCGTATACGCAATGTAAATGTTCAATTTCAATATGTGCTATATATAAATAAAATTAATCATTTTTTTGCTGCGCTGATGCCTTCGATTTGCATAACTTGAATATCAATAAAAACAAATTACATTCTTCAGTCAATAAACCTATTTGTATTCAATTTAAATTTCTATATCTATTTCTGACAGCTTTAAGTCTTTAAGTGCTTAACTTTTTTATTCAATATGTCATTTATTAAGCTTTATAATTGTTTTTATCAGTACCTGTTTTCAATTAAAATGTGAAATACGAATTTTACAAAAATTTATTTGTTGTGTCTGCTGGCTGTCCCGTCCTTAATTCCATCCGCACCACCCAAATTGAACTCTTTTACTATATTATATTAATTTATATAAATAAATGTATCTTTAAAGGACAAACCCATCAATCCCATCATGATCTTATTGATAACTTATTTGAATTGATTATTTTTAAAGAAAACAAAGTCAACGCTTAACCTAAGCCTAACCTTACTTTCGTTTTAATTTAAGCAAAAATATATTTTAAATATATATAAACATATCTTTATTAGGACTCTCAGCTATCCTTTATTTACTTTTGATTTTTTCTTACTTGCACACTATCCTAACTCAAACTCACTTTTATTTTAAAACATATTTTTTTAAGTACAACTATTTTATAGCAGTTTTTTATGTCGCCTCATTAGTTTTGGTTAATATCTAACTTCTCTTCAATCCTCACCTAACCTCACTTTCAATGCAACTTAACTTTTAGCTTCAAATATATAGTCATCCTTTTTAGTAGCTTGCCATCTCATAATTTACGATTATTATCTAACTTGTCCTTAAACCTTACCTAACCTCACTTTCAATTCTCGCTCGCCATAAACTTAAAAATATTATAAATGAAGGTATATTCATCATTCATATGGTTATGGGCTATCTTCAGCTATTTCTCAACTTAAGCTTTAAATATGCTATTAAAAGAGACACAATATATTTAATTTATTACGGTTTACTTCGTAATTGGAGAAATTACTAATTTTGACAAGAGTATCAATCAAATTGTTTCTCTAGCTGTTCAATCATATTGTGATTGTTGTGAGCCGCAAAGGCAATAATTACACCTTTGAAATTGAAAATCCCAATCATTGCGATTATGCAATATGCAGCAGTTTGATATTGCGAGTCTCTTCAAATTAAGCTACAGATTTGCTGGGGCAAAGATGGAGCCAAGGCCAAATAAATAAATAATCGAGAGCCAAAATTGAGATTCAACAATAATTCGGATAGATGAGATTCAACAAATAGGCAGCAAATTATTGTTGTTATAGTTATTGTTGCTGTTGTTATTATTGTTGCTGTTGATGTTGTTACTGTTGTTGCAGTTTCTATTGTTGCATTTGCGAGCAACGCATAAATCGCCTGTCAATTATACGGAATTATCGTGTGTTTCATTTATTTGCTGCATATGTAATGAATATTTTATTTCACTCGCATTTATGGACTGAGGAACTTTTACTGCCGCCTGCTTTTAGTTAAACAATTTGTTTGTCGCATTTGCGCATTTAATAATTACAATGTTCTAAACATAATTTAACCGCAAATCGCTGCAGCGAATACACACACACACACACACACACACAATTGTACAAACATATTGCATAATTTTTTTCTTGTCTGTTTATTTTATTTTTAAGCTGCTTACACTACGCTGATTAGCAACATTGACCAAATAGTCATATGGCCTATGCCCCCAGTACCACCCCCCCCACCCCCTCCCTCTGATCCGACCCTCCTTCCCCGCCAGCGATAACCGCAATGAGACCGCCCACATCTAATTGTTTTAGGCATTGGCTGCAGTTTGATAGCACATAATAGACATGTTATTTATTTATTTATTTTAATGCCCCGAACGCAGTGGAACTGTGTACTTAATCGGGTATATTAGCTTGATACATATGTATGTAACGGATCTAAAAAACAGCTCACATTTTGACTGTCTATTTGGCAGATAAAATAATATCTGGAACTTATAGAACAATCCATTATTTTTTTTTGCAACTTACATCTTAATTTATTATTACTATTATTTAGATCCAAAAGCAACATCTGTTCTATAAACAATTCCTTTTTCCAACAATTCCCCGAATATTCATTATTAAAGGGTATCTGGTAGTCGCGCACTGCCCACTCGAGCGCCCGTATATGTTCGTACCTTGTTGTGTTGCATTGTTTGTTTTAAAACCGTTATCTTCTAATTATTTACAACTAGCCACATTTACGTCAACCCCACCCGGATCCAAATACAATGGAAAAGTGTGCGTAAATATTTGGAAATTCGCATTTCAAATTTTCAACTGGCAATTGAAAATTGGAAATCGAAGGGCGTGCAAGCTTTTAGTTAATAAAATTTGACCAGAAATGCAGCCAATGTCAAAATTTAATGCAAACATTTTGACAAAATGTCAAACGAAACGTTGATGAATTTCTACTCAAGGGATATTTTTTATTAAAGCTAACGGTAGTTATGTAATAATGTAATATCTCTCTGGTCAAGGGTCAAGTAACTCTTATTTTTGTGAAAAAGTTTGGCAAGTAAACCTCGCTTTAATGTCTCTAAGAAAAAAATTGTTCAGCTTAATTCTGATTTAAAATAATAATGTTTTATTCTTAATTTCGATCAGCTTAATACTTATTTATTTTATTATTTATATATAGTTTTTCGAGCTATTTAAACAGCTTTTAATGCAAATTTTCAAATTAAAAGCCGGAAATCACATTTTATAGGGTATGGACGAGATGGGACGACTTGGCTGCTCGCCGCTATTTGGGCTTGGCAATAAATAGATATCACATATGCGATTAAAAACATTTAAACGGGCAACTCATGTGTAAGGTTGATAAAATTGTATGCATTTAATTGTGTGAGCCGTTTCGTAGAGCCAGATTTCAGATTTCGGATTTCATTCGTAATTGGAGACTACTGAACTGCAATCGGAAAGCATTAGCGAAATAATTCGAGTGGGAATATCCCTAATACGATAACAAAGTACTTGTGAAACTCTTTAAGTGTGCGACTCGATGCGTTTCAATGACACATAATTGCTGGAGAGAAACTAGTTGAGTCGTTTGCCAGATACCCTGTAGCAGAACATAAAGTGTGCTTCTTCTTTCGCTCGGTTAATAAATTGCAAAATGAGTTGGGAATGGGGAATGAGGCGTGGTTATGAAGCACGTGTTGCGCACACATATCGCGATAAAAGGATGTAAAAGGGATTACAAATTAATGCCATTAAATTAAATTCAAATTGTGTCCAGCGACGAGTTTGTGAACGTGAAAAACTGGACAAGTTTGGTCAAAGAAGCAGAACTGGAGCAGGAGACCTGATAAGCGCATTTGATGTAATATGCTCGAGTCCTTTTACAAACACGACTCTGAATCGCCGTGCTTGTAAAAGTGTGCTTGTGTGGGTACGTCTATGTGTGGGTATGTCTATGTGTGTGGTTTTGTCTCTTTGCCATATTGTGCAAATGAAAAAATGTTGTCTGCTTTTTATACTCTGAACCCATTAAAAATGGCTAAACAGGGTATTATGTTTTTATGAAAATGTATGTTACAGGCAGAGGGAGGCGTGGCCGAGCCCATTAAATACATATATATATTTTAAATCAGGACCAAGTCTGTCTGTCTAACTGTCTGTCCATTCGTTTGCCCGTCCGTTCTTCTGTCTGTCTGTCTGTATGTATGAACGCGTCGATCTCAGCAACTACTTGAGCTAAAGACTGAAATTTTATATGTAGGCTCTTCTATTACAAGCGCATATCGGGTTTGTTTTCGATTACCGATAACTTTGTTCGTTTGCTAGTTATCGATAATATGTTTCAGTTTTTCGAGGTTATCTGCCACATCTTAAGAGCAAGAAATATCAAATAGACATATATATATTCAGATAAAGGGGACACACATTTTGAATACTTCAGATTTCGAATACCTTTTCTCATGTTTGGGAAAAAACTTATTCTTGAAGAATGGAATTTGTGCATCGAATCATATTGCAAAAATTTCAATAGTTAAAAATTTATAGTTATGGCAGTACTTTGTCTGTGGGTCAGGGTATCTCTTAGTCGAGCACACTTGTCTAGAGTTTTCTAACATGTTTTTTTTTTTAAAGGTTGCCAGCCATGCCATGAGTTTGCGTTTTGTTTTATTATATTAAACCTAGCCCCACAAAAGAGCTCATTAATTTGCGCACATCTACACACACACACACACACCCATACATACCCATACATACCCATACACACTTGCATATCTATTACGAAACGTTGCCATCTAGTTTTAGAAACAAGAGAATCCAGACATTCGGATTCGGTCTGGCAAAGGTTGCATGAGATGCGCTTTGTGTTAAGCATTTTCTAAGCCAGTCCCAAAAAGGATGCAAAAAGGAGTTCTTCGGCATTACGATTAGACGATTACGGCTCTGATTAGGAACCCCGTCAGCTGTCAGCTGTGAGCTGTGAGCTGTGAGCTGTTGGCCGTGCTCTACGATCTATTGCTTTGATCTGGAAGATGAAGATAATCTGATAATCTGTAATGCCGCTCACGCTGATCCCTTGATCCACTGTGCACAGTGGTTAAGTGATTTGCTAATTTTGCTCAAGGACACGCAAGATTGGCGTGCAAAGATTGTTCATCAAGCACACACACACACACCTACACTCACTCACACACACACACACACACACACACACACACTCACACACACATGCTTCGCTGATTGCCTACAAAATGGGCTCCGTTCGAGGCGGAGTCCCTGCGGCACACGGGCAGGCAAAGGGGAGGCATCCATAAATAATTAAACAGTTTTGTGCTGTTTAAGCATATCATAATGCGAGGCGCCTCAAAGAGCAGCCTTATCCATAAAGCAGATGCTTCGGCTCCTTCGGCTCCTTTGGCTCCTTTTGCAAGCCAGCCGCAGCGTGTCCTGCTTGTATCCTGTTTACCCCAACGCACATGTGCTGGAGTGTGTGTGAGTGTGAGTGTGTTGCCATTTTGAACAAAAGCCCCCAAACCTTTTTCTATGCCCCTCCAGCAGCTCCGTCATCCTGGTCCTTTTTGCTTGCCTTCCTGGGCCCCCGCGTCTTTTATTTATGATTATGCATGCCAGCCTCCGCCTCCGCCTCCGCCTCCTGCTTCGCTTTGGATTCAGCTGGCGGGCTCTTTGGGTTGTTGTTGTTGTTGTTGTTGTTGTTAGTGTAGCTGTGCCACAGAAATGATGCCACAAAATAATTTAAAAGTAATCAGGCAACAAATGTTTGCCCTGTTTTAGGCGCAACACATGAGTTGGGCTTTCTGCACATATATCTCAGGCATTGTAAACTTTTGGGTCTCTGTCCCCCCACACACACACACACACACACACACGCGCATACACATAAAGAGAGAGGGAGAGAGAGAGAGAGAGAGGGAGAGAGAGATAGACATGGCGCACTAATTGCTATACACAATAAATTTATTAAAGACATTCAGCTGGCAGCATTTGCTGCATGCCCCCAAGTCCTGTTATTCGCAAAGGAATTTTTTTTAATTAATTATTTGATAAATTTGCTGGGCCAAAGCTCTGCCCGGCAGGTCGTCTGGAAAATCATTTCATTTAAACAGTTAACACTTGCACTGAACTTTTGCCAAGTTGCAAGTTGCAAGTTGCCGGTTGCAAGTTGCCGGTTGCGAGCGCAACAAGTGCCGCTTTGCTGCCACCGGCTATTGGATACCCATTAAATGGCAGGCAATCGGCCAGCAACTGGATCAGTGGCACAGTTGAGGCACCTGTACAGGTGAGCCAGGTGAGGCAGGTGAGCAGCTGCAGCTAAAATGTGATTTAACTGTAAGCATTCGGTAGCTGCCCATCAAGCGAAGGGGCGTGGCAGCACAATAAAAACCAGAGCGGAGCAACACAACAAAAAATAACATCTTAGTGTGTGTGTGTGTGTGTGTGTGTGTGTGTGTGTGAGTGTGTGCCTAATGGCATTGAAAGTTTCTAAGCCAGTTCTGACTTTTTGGGGTCATTGGGGTTAAAATGATTGCATGTCATGACCAGGCACGTACAGCGACACATGTGTGTGTGTGTGTGAATGTGTGCGTGTGTATGTGTGCGTGCGTCTGTGTGCGTGCTATTCATTATCCAATGCATTAATGTGCGTCCAGAGACGAATAAATATGCAGACAGATTCGTCGCAGACACAAGAATAAATATACAAAAAAAAACAACAACAACAACAAACACTAAACAGAAAAAGAAAGGAAAAAGCAAAAAAGAACAAACAAAAAACAAAAAAAGAAGGAAAAAAAAAAACAAAAAATTATAATAATAAAATGTTGCGACGGGCGGATGCAGACGTTGCGGCATTTAAGTGTCTATTTATTTGCGGTCTGACAAATTGAATTAAAACAAGAAAAAGCAGCAACTTTTTTACAACAACAACAAGCAACAATAAGCAACAACAAGCGGTAGTTGTGGCACTTAACATTTGCAAGATTTACACAAGCGAGCGGCAATTGAAAATTGCTCTCGCAAATTGAGCAGCAGCAACATATACAACAACAACAACAACAGCAACAACAACAACAACAATATGGTTAATATGAATGGGCTACTCGAGACAATGGCAAAGGCCGCCACACTGTGAGTGGGCGTGGCCGGCACTCCAATTGGGAATTGGGATGAGGCCGGCCAGCAAAAGCAATTAGTTTTACTTTGGAAGCACTCAAATGATTTAAATTTAATTGGGGTCAAGAATATGCACACACTGGCCACTGCCTGTGTGTGTGTGTGTGTGTGTGTGCGTGTGCTGAACTCTCCCCAATTGGGTGCAAAGATGCCTATGGAGCTAGCTACAGATCCTGTCCAGGAAATGATGCGCTGCGTGCTGCTGACATTATCTAATTAGGCAGACGAAGCAGCAGCCGCCGCATCGCATGATTTATTCCTGCTGGCCTCTGTGGATGGATGCTGTGGTGATGTCTGCCTGTGGTGTTGGTGGTGCCACGCCCACTTAGGAGCACAGGCGATGACAAGGAATGCCAATGTCACGCTGGCCGGGAATGCAGCTGGGGCATGCCACACAAATTGGACAGCTGAGGCAACGCTGAATCAACTATTTTTTGTTGCTGTTGCTGCTGCTGCTGCTGTTGCACGTGGCACGTTGCACACTGCAGACGGCACGTTGTGCTTTTTGCTCGACTCGACTCAGCTGGAAATGTAAACTGCAATTGACATTTAAGCGGATTTTGGTGCCTCATGATGTTGTCAAGGTAATTGAGCGCTGCTAATTAGTTATTAGGGCCAAGACCAGGGCCAGGACCAGAACCAAAGCCAGAGCCAGAGCCAGAGCCAGAACCAAAGCCGAGACCAGGCATATTGAAAGCTGAATGAGCAACGGTAAAGCTTCGCTAGCTGGCATTTTTATTGGTTAAAATCAACAATAAATATCGTCTGCTTCTTATTTTTTTTTTCTTATCGCTTGCTATTCAATGGATTTGAATGGATTTGCATAGTTCGCTCTTGTTCGTCTCAATTGGTCTTCTTTTCGTGAATACGAGCCAAGAATTTGGTAGCGCTGTCCAGCTTATCCAAATAGGATATGAAGTCAATGGGCGTGACCAGACTCTGCCGCCGGATGTGGCTCTTGCGGTTCTGATAGGCGCAGAGCGGATCCGTTATCCAGCAGCGATCGTGGGCCATTATCTCGTTCTTGGCAATGGTGCCCATGTGGACCTGCTGTTGATATAACATGGCCACGTGCAGCATGGGCATCAGCTCGTCGGCGACGCTCGGCACCAGCTCGTGCAGATGGGCGGATAGGCTGAGCAGGAACTTCGATGGGATGAGGACGAAGCGAACGGCCTTCAGGATGCGGCGCAAATGCTTCTTGCGTGCCTCGTAGCTGGTGAATACCCAGTAGAGGGCCGCGTAGAGCACCTCCATCTCCGACTGAACCGCCAGGCTGTCCGACGAGAGCAGCTTGCACAGGCACCGCAAGTCCATCTCTCGATACTCGTCGGTGCAGACGAGCAGCAGAAAGTATTTACGAACACAGGTCATCATCAGCTTGGCGATGCCCCATCTCTTCTTGCTCTTGGCCTCGAAATAGGTGGAGATGGCATCCGCCTCGCTGTACGATTCCCTCTCGCCGAGGCACTTGAACACATTCCGCACCAGCCGTGGCATGTAGAAGAAATGCGCCGCCTGCAGCAGCTCGAGCAGCTTGCCGCGCGGACAGTAGAGATCCGTCTTCAGCATCCAGTCGTAGGTGAGGACGAGAGCAGCACTGGTTATCTTCTTGGCCGGCAGACTGATTACCATCCCGGTGGGCAAATCATGGCCGTACAGCTCCGTGTAGTAGCGAAGGACCACGCCGTGGCAGCCGAAGCAAGTGCCGCCGAGGACAAAGATAACATCTGGATTCTTCCTCTCGAGCAGCTGGCTGCGGACTCTGTCCGGCATTGGGGTCTTCCTTGGCAGCTTGAATTTCAGCGATTTCCCCTTATCAACGAACTTGCTCAGACAGTAAAAATGATCCACTGTCGTCTTTGACAGCGAAGGGTCCATTGCCGTGTCTATGAAGGTAAAAAACTAGCCAAACCTCTATTAAATATTTACTTCAGCACTAAACTGCTTCAGCTTCGAATTTCAAATGTCTGCTCGTGCTTCCTTTCCATATAACGAAATATATATTCTTGACAGTAAAAACAAATCTCAGCTAGGAAACGCTTCTAAGCTGCTTAAAATATCTCAACATCTCACAAATTGGAATTGCAATCGAACTCAAGACTTATGAAGAAAACTTGAATTTAAAATGCAATTGCGGTTCGTTTTATTTTCAATCGCTAGGTGTCGCTTTTGGATAAATCTTGAAAATCTGATCAAAATTGTATTTAAAAATGAGTGCAAAATTTATTGTAGCAGGATTTAATTTTGAACAATCGATTGATTGCATACAATATACAGAAAAATGAAAACTTGTATTTTCTAGCTTAGCTCGGTAAAGAAATTGCATTAGTCTTTATTTTCAAACGCTAGGTGTCGCCCACTGATAACAATCTAGATTAAAATTGTATTCAAAAATGAATTCAAAATTTATTGCTGTACGATTTAAAGTTAGATTTAAATCGATTGATTGCAAATGGAATTCAATAAAATGAAATATTTTATTTTCTAGCTAAGCTCGATAAAGAAATCGCATAATTATTTTATTATTAGGCGCTAGGTGTCGCCTTCGATAAAGCTTGAAAATGTGTTTAAAATTTTATTTAAAAATTAGTGCAAGATTTATTGAAGTAAGATTTAGTTGTGAACAATTGATTGATTGCAAATGGAATCAAGTGAAACACAACATTTTCTAGCTAAACTCGGTAAAGTAATTGCATTAGTCTTTATTTTCAAACGCTAGGTGTCGCCCACTGATAACAATCTAGATTAAAATTTTATTCAAAAGTGAATTCAAAATTTATTGCAGTACGATTTAAAGTTAGATTTAAATCGATTGATTGCAAATGGCATTCAATAAAATGAAATATTTTATTTTCTAGCTAAGCTCGATAAAGAAATCGCTTAATTATTTTATTATTAGGCGCTAGGTGTCGCCTTTGATAAAGCTTGAAAATGAGATTAAAATTTTATTTAAAAATAAGTGCAAGATTTATTGAAGTAAGATTTAGTTGTGAACAATTGATTGATTGTCAATGAAATTAAATCGCAGATTAAAGCAATAAAATGCTTTAAAAAGCAATTTAATTTGTTAATTGGATCATTTTTGGCATGAAGCGTTGCAACAAATGCGGTACTTGGACGACTTTTGATAGCTTTAAATATTAAGTGAGCTGCCAGAGAAAACATAACGAGCACACTCATAAAAACACACACACACACACACACACACATGTATGTAGATATACATATATATGGCAAATGTGGTAAGCAAATGAAAATGGAGGTAACCGCAACATTTTAGTTGCATTTGCAACGTTCGCCACAAGAGGCAGCACCACAAGGACCAAGGACATTTACCTAAATTAAAGCTAATGAATTGCCTCTTCGCGTTGGCAAGGACTTGCTACCGTACCTGAACCACGCCATAGAGAACAGCCCCACCCTCTCCTCGCCTCTCCTCTACTCCAATCCCCCCGCCCGCCCACAATCCCTTCTGCTTTTCGCATTGTTTCCATCTAACTTTCGCCATGGCATCAGTCGTTGGCCACATTTGCCCCATACCCCGTCCCCCGCCCCCCGTCCCCCACCCTCCCGTACTCTTCAGACTCCCCCACCCCCACCCCCTCCACCACCCACCTGCTGTGCCACTTGTCCTGCACTAGCGTACAGGAGCAGCCACTTTGCTGTCTGCTTTAATTTGCATTGCACTTGTGTATGTTTACATTTTTTATTTCATTCATTTTCACTCTTGTTTCGCAACGGTCCCCATTTTCTTCAACCCAACACCCCCACCCCCCACCCAGCACTTTTCTCCGCGCCTATTTTCCTTTTTCTGTATTTTAATGAATAAGTGCACTAAATGGCAACGGACACTGCAAATGACTGAATGAATGCTGAGCCTTAGACGAAAACACACACATACACACACACAGCCAAGCACACGCACATTCGCATTAATATGAATAAATATGCTGAGTGGGCGGGCAGTGGGAGACGTGGATGCACCCCACCAAAAGTATAAACGTAAACTTTGGCAGCCAAAGTTAAGCCAAGCAAGCGATTAGCCTTAAAGCTCTTAAAGCAGCAGAGAGGGTGGGAGGGGGAGAAGGGTAGTAAGTGGGAGGGAGAGAGAGCGACATAAAAAGGGGTGGGCAAGAGAGAGAAAGTCTTTTTTATTTTCAATATCAGCCAAATTGGTTTTGTGCAATAAGTTCAAGTGCATTTCGACTTATCAAATATTTTTGTTAGATTTGAACACGTATTTTTTTGCAGTGTAAGCACATACGTAATAAGATTGTTTTTATTTCGCTTTATTTATACGAAAATCAAGAATTTTATTTTAAAAATATTCGAGCGCAGAGCTTTATGAAATAGTTTGGATATTTTTTTGTAAGCTGCAGCATTTAAATTTTCATGCAACAACAAAATCTTTCCCTCAATTGCCGCAGCTGAAGCGTTAATTTAAGCTTGTATACATACATATATATGTGTGTTTATATGTATGAATGTATGGTATATAAACTCCTTTTCAATTTCTTTTCTTTTAGGCTCCACTGTGCCGCGGGTGGCACAAATAATTGCCTTAAATTAGTTCAGCGCACGGCAACAAAGTGACCCTCAGTAGGGGTTGCGCGAGGGCTGAGGGGTGGGGGGTGTGTGTGGGTGGCTGTATAGGGGTGTTGCCTAGTGCCAGTTGCCAGTTTGCCAGCGCACAGTTGGCAGTTGGCAGTTGGCAGCATCAGCATCAGCATCAGCATCTGCAGCAGCATCAGCATCAGTGGCAGCGCCTCGTTACAAGCACCTTATGCAGTAATTGCACTACTTGTCTCTCGAATGCTGCTGCTGCTGCTGCTCCTGCTGCTGCATTCAACTGCAATTCTTATTTATCTCTTAAATTATATATATTTATATATATATATATATATATATATATTAGTCTGCGTATAGTGCATGCTAATGAAGAGCAGCTCGCATTAATGCAAAATATATTTTAGAATAGCAGAAATTAAAATGCATTTATGTAGAAATCTCTCTGTAAGCCAGACTGATTGAGTGACAGACTGTCTGATTGAGTGACAGACTGACTGATTGAGCGACCGACTGACTGACTGACTGACGGATTGAGTAGCTGATTTACCGACTGACTGCCTGTGCAGCTCACAGATTGACTGATTGATTGGCTTAGCTATGGATTGACTGTCTAAATTGCAGACCGAATTACTATCTGATTGACTTACAGCTTGATTGACTGATGGATGGTGCGACTGATCAACCGACTGACTGTACCAATAATTGACAATCGGAGTCAGTAACTGGCTGACAAAGATTAATTGTATTGGTTGACTGACTGATTGACTGATGGACTGACTACTTGATTGACTGAATAATTGACTGTCTGATTATGTAAGTGATTGAAAACAAGCAATTCGATTGATTGATTAACTGACTGGCTGTCTTTAACATACTGACTGAGTGACTAACTGACTCATTGATTAATTGACTGACTGACTGATTGACTGACTCTCCATTTGCCTGACCAGATCACTCACTGATTGACGAACTTGAACTTGAACATGTGTGATTGACTTCTGTCTTACTCACAGCTTGATTGACTGACTGATTGTCTAGCTAACTGAATCACAGTGATTGATTGACTGACTGACTTATAAACTGACACATTGACTGACTGACTGACTGACTGACTGACTGAGTAACTTAAGCAATGATTGACTGACATAATGATTAAGTTACCAACTGATTGACGAACTTAATTAGTTTCCAACAGCCTGACTGATTGAGTGCTCCCATCAATCAGGGATTGACTAAAAAGGTAACTGATTGCCGCACATAAACCAAATAACTGTTAATTGCACCTTTTTCTCTTTAATGAGACGGATTTTAAGCATCGATTCGTGCCGCTGAGTGAATGTGGGCCGCAGGTTAAAGCCGGAATGCTGGAATGCTTGAATGCCGTAAATGTTCCCACGGCCGGGGCAATGGATAAACGAAAACAATGTTTAAAACTGAGCTGAAGTGAAGAGATGTGAAGAGAAGGCGCAAAGTTGGGGCTGGCAAAGACGTGGACTCGTATACCCGCCAGTAATGAAATAAGGTTTAGCACATTTTTTAGCAGCACGGCGAACATTATTCATACACTCATTTCTTGTGCTTCACTGTAAGCTCTGATTTGGCCATTTTCTCCATGGGCCCACCCGCAGCAGCAACAGCAACAGCAGCAGCAGCAGCAACAGCAGCAGCAGCAGCTGAGTCTTGGCCATTATTTTGCCAGCGGCTGCACAATTTCCGGAATATTTATGTGCCAAAGGCAAACAAAAACTAAAAGAAATGATACCCAACTAAAGCAGGCACAACAGAAAAATTGTAAACATTTATTTACTGTCCATTTCCGCTGGCTTTTGATGCCGTTGCTGCTGCTGCTGCTGCTGCTGCTGCTACTGCTGTTGCAGCAGTGGCTGCTGCACTTTCCGCATTTCCATTTGTATATCCATTTGTAGTCATTTTTTTGGCCAGCTTTTTAGCCAAAGTGCTTATTTTTGTAGCTGCCGCTCTACGTGGCTGAATTCCCACTTCGGGTAACATTTTTGAAGGCCACCGTGCAGCGACTTTTGTGCCCCTGTTGCAATGTTGCACCTTACAGACTTGCCCCCCACATCAGCTTCGAATGAAACCAGAAATTACGACTCTATTATCCAAGCCATATTTTCACTTATTTAGAATCTTGAGAGTGTAATAAAAAATTTGATTATTGGTTGTACCTCCCGAACTATCTAAAAACTGAAATTTATTTCGGTTTATTGCGTGTCGAACTATCTAAAAACTGAATTTTATTCCGGTTTCGTTTTGCATTAAATAATGTTTAAAACTGTTATTTGGAATCAAAACTTTTTCAACTTTAAACCACTTTTATACCAACTATCAGAGGCTTATTTAAACCACATTTGTTGACTAAGACAACATTTTAATCCGCTTAGTGAAAATGAATTTTAATTAATTTCATTAAAAAAAAAAAAAAAAAAAACAAAAACAATAAAAAAAAATACCTTATATGACACTGATTGTTTAACATAATTAAACAAAAACATAAACATAAACAAACAAAAAAAATAACTAAACACATTTGTAAATTGTTTAAAGAAGTGAAAGTCAAATGTCAATTAAATCAATAAGCGAAAATAAACAAAGAACAAAAACAAAAAACAAATAACAAACAATGCAATTGTAAACAATAAGTTATAAACAATAGATACATTTATTTACTAATACACGTTTTTTTTTTTTAAATACATTTCATTAGGCAAGCAAAAATTTGATTGCCGGCTTTTGTGAAGTGGCAAAAGGAAGCGAATTGCTGCGGCTTTTGAGACTGCAGCCAAGCTAATTAAGCCGCTTTATCAGCAAAATCGAGTCACTAACTCCTAATTGATATACATATACAAATATGCATGTGTATGTGTAGGTGTGTGTGCATATAAATTCTGCGGTTTTTGGGGTTGTCAAGATTTGTGGCTTTGTATAGATGTTAAGGCTTACCCGCACAACCAAATGTCACACTCCAACCTCAGTCAGTGTCTATGTTGCTATTGCTATTGTCGATGTTGTTGTTTTTGTTGTTGTTGTTGTTGTTGTTTTTAGTGGCACTTGGAAGCTGTTTACGTTTGCAGTTCACTCACAACGTGCGCCAAAAAGCGCGCTTCGGATTTTAACCACACGCGTTGTCACAAAAATTTGCTCGTTCGCCAAAAAAAAATCCAAAAAAAAAACCGCAAAATGCAAATTGAGATAAAATCGAAAAACCGAAAAATAATAAAAAAAAAAAGGAAATAAAAATCAGTTTAGTAGCAGAATTTGGTAACGGAAAACGATGCGAATGATTGTATTGAGGCACACACGCGCTGCCGCACGATGCTGTGGCAAGCAGTTAGACGACGTACTATCAACACGTTGAAAGTTGAACGTTGAACGTTGAACGCTGAATCAACGGTATCTGTGCTGTGGCGCCGACTGTGGCTGGACCGCAGCAGCTGAGAATCGCGCAAAGACTGAAGCCGTTGCTGAAGCTGAAGAATTGAGGCGGCACACTCGGCGGCCGGTGGCACAGACGACAGACGGCCGAGCGTGCAGCATCCACAGACACGAGGCACGAGCTCGGTGCCACGAACGGTGGCGCCACTTCGGGCTGCCGCTTGTTGCAGCAACATCGCCAGCCGACTGACAAATGTTGCCGACTGGGAAATTTGAAATTCACGCTGCGGGGGCAGCTTTTTGCTTTGGCTATTTTTGTTGCTACTGTTGCCGCTGTTGCTTTCATTGTTGTTGCTGTTGCTGTTGTTGCTGTTGCTCACGTGTGCGCGTAGGTCAGTGACGCTTCGCTGGGCTGTTCAATTTATTTTCACGCTGCGTCTGCGTCTGTTTGCTGTTTGTTTAACAATTTCCCCTCGCTTTTGACATGTGCCACGCGCGCGTCGCCTTTTCGCTTTTCGCTTTTCTTTTTTCCTTTTTTTGCTTTTCTTTTTTTAGCTTGTTGCCGGCTACGCTGCCGGCTTTAGGCCATCGGCTTCACTACCAGCTCGTGGGTGCATTTATTGTTAACAGATGACAAAGCAACAGCAGCAGCAACAACAACAACAGCAACAGCAGCAACAGCAGCAGCAGCAACAACAACAGCAACAACACCATCCCACATACATTTGCATATGCCATGAAATTGTGCCACATGCAACATATAACATAAAACTCTTGATCAACGCGCAGCCTTTAAATTAACGCTTCTCGAATTCTACAGTTCGTACAATTAAAGATCGTCTTGTATAGCCCATATATCATCTATTTATATCACTAAGTGCATGCACGCTTTTTAAACTCCAGAAACTTTTCGAACTTTTTCTTCTTTTTTTGTTTTTTTTTTTTGCTAGATTCTGTTTATTTACACTTTGCGTATATCCTATCCTATATTGCTTAAATATTTTATTATTCCGAGCAGAAATCTTTAAACATTATTCGATCAAAGCAAACTATTAAAGCTATAGACTAAGATATTCATTAACTTTTGCTTGTATGGGTATCCTATCAACTAGAATATCATCTACTAGTCCATACTTTCTGTATGTATATAAAATATTACACATATGTAAACATTATTTGTATATTATTTTCATGCATAAGATTATTTTTGCTTATTTTAATTCTATTCTATATTGCTCTAAAAGTGGAAAGTAAGTACTTAATTATTTTTAAAAATAAATAAATAATAAATAAATAAATTTTAGTAGAAATCTTTGCCATACCCTCTTACCATTTTATTCTGTCAAAACAAACTATGCAAAGCGTAGACTAGGAATCTCCTCAACTTCTCTTTATAGACAAATCTGTCATCTTGCATCAATCTACATATATCTTAAGTATGTATACATAATACATAATATACATACTTAATATATATATATAATATAAGATATGAAATCTATATATTTTGTATTATTGTTTTTATATGCAGAATATTCTTTTTTGAATATTCTTTTTTTGGAAAGAAAATAGAAATACATAACATATATAATATGTACATACATATATGTATATTTAATATGTAAAATTATTTTTAATTATACTTAATTTTTTCAATAAGCAGCTGGTAGAAACCATCGTTAATAACCTTTCAAAGCAATTAAATCAAAGCTTACCAATCAAAATTTAGACTGAGAAACTCTTCAACTTCTCTTTATAGACAAATCTGTCATCTAGCATCAATCTATACATTCAGTATAACATATATAAGAAATTAAATCCATAAATTTTTTTATAATTATTTTTAAGCGTAGAATACTTTTCATTTGTATATACTCTATCCTAAATTGATTCAAAGGTGGAAAATAAAGTAAAGTATATATTTTGTAATATTATTTTTATTATATTATAAATATATTGCTTGAAAAATGTAAAGATGTAAAGTAAATAGAATTACATAACATATATAATATGTATATTTAATATGTAAAATTATTTTTATTTAAACTTAATTTTTTCAATAAGCAGCTGGTAGAAACCTTCGTTAATAAGACTGAGAAACTCTTCAACTTCTCTTTATAGACAAATCTGTCATCTTGCTTCAATCTATACATTCAGTGTAACATATATAAGAAATTAAGTCCATATATTTTTTTATAATTATTTTTATGCGTAGAATACTTTTCATTTGTATATATTCTATCTATTGTTTCAAAGGTAGAAAGTACATTAAATTATATATTTTGTAATATTATTTTTATTATATTATAAATATATTGCTTGAAAAATGTAAAGATGTAAAGTAAATAAAATTACATAACATATATAACATGTATACTTAATATGTAAAATTATTTTTATTTATACTTAATTTATTCAGTGAGCAGCTGGTAGAAACCTTCGTTAAAAACCTTTCAAAGCTATGTACTCAAAGCTGACCCATCAAAATTTAGACTGAGAAACTCTTCAACTCCTCTTTATAGCCAAATTCGTCTTCATCTTAAGCTTTATCTACAGCATCTGCACATGATATATATGAGATATTCTATATACAATATAGATGTCAGGCAAATAAAATGCAACTTGCTTTTAACCCACATTACTTGCAAATCAATTTCCGCTTATCCTCGGGCTATTGGAAACCCCTAAACCCCTTCCTCCAACCTCCCCTTTCTCCACCCCCTAGCCTAGCGCCCACCTCTTAAGTCGACAAAGATTCTGCAGACAAAGGATTGTTGTGGCATTCACATGTCTATTCATGAATGTTTAATGAATGGTTTTACCTGCAGATGAATTTTGAGGCGCACAGTGGTCAACAAGAGCAATGTGGGCGTGGCTAATGGGCTGGCATTGTGTGTGCTCATAAGTGTTGTAAGAGCTTCACCGTACGGTGCGCACTGCTCGGGGAGACCTTCAGAACGCGTCGGCTAATGATATTTTGTCCCTAAGCTGGCGGTGCAGCATTTGCAGCATTTGCTGCTGTTGCACAAACTTAATTATGGCCAGCATTAAAAATGCAACTGTCAAACCAGGACGACAGCTTCGCTGCTTAAAGGATATGTGTGTGTCAGGATGTGTGTGTGAGTGTGTGAGTGTGAGTGTGGGGCAGATGAAGCCCTACAGCTTCCTTTATTCTCAATGAACGATGCCTGGCCGGGCTGCAGCCATGCACCGCAGCAGTAAACCACAGCTGCGGCTCCAGTGGCTGCTCCAGTGGCTGCTTATTGCGAAACATTCGGGTAACTGGGTCACAAGGATAGCCATTAATTTATAATAATTTCAACTAAGATTTCACAATTTCTTTCGCAGCACTCCGGCCCGCCGCCAATCGGAGCGCCCTGCTGGGCCATTGCTTTACAAATTTTCGCATTTTCCATTCATCATTCGCGCAGCTGCCGAGCGCTGAGCAAACCCTACCAACAATCCCAGCCAGGACCCAACCAGGATCCAACCAGGACCCGGACCAATGCCACTGTCAGCGCCCGCAAAAGCAAAGTCAATTTCGCGCACTTTGCATGCCCCGCCAGGCCGCAGGAACTGTTTGAGTTGCAGCAAATGGAGCCGTTGCTGCCACTGATGTTGCCACCGCCACTGCTGCTGCCACTGCTGGTGCCACTGCTGCTGCTGCTGCTGCTGCTGCTGCTGCTGGACCAGGAGCACAATTCTGGACCATGACTTGCCACTCGTACCCCAAAAAGCCGAGCAGCTGCCTCATCCACAAACCAAACCAACGCGCCATCAAATTTACAAGCGCAATGCATCAATCACTTGACGCTCAAGCGGTTGCACGATGAATCAGAGCGCGGGGCAACGAAGGGCTTGAGAGGGGGGAGGTTGGCGGTTGCTGCTTTCACGGCGGCGGCAACTGGGCTTTTCGCTGGCACAAAAGAAGGCACAAGTGAAAAGAAAGAAAAGCAAAAAATACAACAACAACAACAACAACAACAAAATAGTGTATAAACGAGAAGCTATCCAGTTGGCCAATTTGACGTTAAGATGGAATTTGTGAAAAATTCATCAAATTGACTGCGGCGCATTGCTCATTGAAAAGGCGAAGGCGAAGGCGAAGGCGAAGGCGGAGGCAAAGACAGAGGCAAAGACAAAGAAGTGGCAAAAAGCGACAGGCGAAAGCAAGCAGAGCCAGGCGCTGAAAAGGACGACGGCAGAGAAAGAATATGCAGCTGCCAAGCATGCAGCTAACGATAATTCAGTTAGCCGCACTTTGCATAATGCAAACAAATTATACAAAATATAATTTTTGCCTTTTGGACGTCCTTTGCAACAATTTCCCGCCAGCAGATTCAGCGAAGAGAAAAATGTCCTTCCAAATCCACTGACTGGGACTTTTTGTTTTTTTTGTTTGTTTAAACTTCATTCGTTGGCCAACGGATGTGGCGAAGCGTTCGCTTCGGCTAACGCTTGACCTTTAGGCTGCGATCAAAGTAAGCCGAAGACGCGTAGCTGCCAGCTATTTGATCAAGCAGAAGCTGTCTGCTACAAGCAACAGCGAACTGCGTATTCGACTGATTGATTGGTTGTTTAATTAACTGATTGAACTGAATTACTGTTTGTCAGATTGACTTACTGACTGATTGACTGCCTGACTGACATTCTGTTTAACTAGCTAACTTAATATTTATTTGTCTAACTGATTGATTGACTAAGTGAGTCACAAATAGAAAGAATGACTGATTGACTGGTTGTTTAACTAGCTGATTGAACAATCGCTTGACTGATTGACTAACTGTTTGACTCGCCTATAGTGAAACTGATTGACTAATTGACTGACTGAAAGACTGATTGACTAGTTGTTTAATTAACTAACTTAATATTTATTAGTCTAACTGATTGATTGACTAAATGAGTCACAAATAGAAAGAATGACTGATTGACTGGTTGTTTAACTAGCAGATTGAATAATTGTTTGTCTGACTGATTGATAGAGTGATTGAACTGTCAGGTTGTTTAACAAGCTGATTGAACATTTGTTTGTCTGACTGATTGATTGACTAAGTAAGTTACAAATGGATTGACTGACTGACTGATTGACTGGTTGACCGGTTGTTTACCTCGCTATTTGAACATTTGCTTGTCTGACTGATTGATTGACTAAGTAAGTTACAAATGAATAGACTGACTGACTGATTGAACCGTCTGCTTAACTTGTTTAACTTGTTAACTAATTATTTATTTACCTGACTGATTTATTGACTTAATGACCAACAAATCAATAACTAACTAACTGCTTAGCTTATTGCTTAATTACAGGCTAGAAGTCGAACGATTATGTGAACTCTGTGATTAATGACTAATCAATTGATTATTTGCACAGTCCGTTACAACTAGAAAGCTTATCATTTATTTATAAAATTTACAAAATTAATTTGCTTTTAATATAGAAAAGTAATTAGACTTATAATATAGAAGATTCGATTGCCTTTAATATAATCTGTCTGCTCTGCTCAAACTCAGCTTTCAAAATAAACAAGAACAATTGAATTCATATTTCTCTTATCATTTTAAGAACTGTTAACTTGTTTTAATAAAATTATACTATTGATGAGCTTTTCACATGTGTAGCCAAAAATATGACTGCTTGTATTGCTCGAGTCTGGGCCAAAAGGCTGTGTTTAGGACCATGACTATAAACTACAATGAAAATAACTTTTTTCCACCTTTAATCTCAATTATAAGCAATAAAATAGCTTCGTAATGAACTGATTATAAAAAGCATTTCTAACTGCTAACGCTGACAATGTTGCTAGCCTCAAATGTTGCCAAGAGCGCTGAGAGCGAGCGCTGACAAATGAATCGAATGGGAGAGAATTTCCCCCTGCTTGGGCAACAACTTGTGTTGGGGGATGCTGTTGTTACTCAGCGTGTTGTCTGACTTAGTTGTTGTTGCTGTTGTTGTTGCTGTTGTTGTTGTTGTCATTAACCAACTGACTTATTGACTTACTTATGAACCTGACCTCACACGTCGCGAATGACGTCGTGCCCACTAGGCAAGAATTGTCTAAGGGTAGCTTTGACGGCCAGGCCAAGCAGTTAGTTTATTTAGTTGGGGTTGGACTTGTGCATGGGTGGGATGTGGTGGGGTGGTGTCTTTTTGGCCTCGTTTATGGCTCGTATATCACGCGAACACCACTCAAATGGTGCTTAAGATAGAATGAAGCCCAATTGCATTTTCATTGCCTTCCCCTTTTTGGCGCTAGTTAAAGTATTTGTGTTAAATAAAATGTTGCATACATCATGGCGCTGCCGAAGCGATAAACAACAAATGCGATGGGTGGATGGGGGTGGGGGGGCACACAAGTCCTTACTTGCACCCTCTCTCATTCTCGTTTGCCATGTGTGCGAGTGTGTGTTACCAACACTTTGTGGCTTTGTTTTGACTTTTATACTTAGTTTGTGTTTACTGCGGCAATTTTTTGTTGTTGTTGTTGTTGTTGTTGTTGCTTTTGTTGTTGCTGTTGGTGCTGCTTTTGCCTGTGCTCCAGCCACAAGCTCTGCTTAAGTGTGTTTACATTCGTGGTGTGCGTGTGTGCGTGTGTGTGTGTTACCCACACTTTAACCGGATTATTAATGCTTGTCTAGCTGCCTCAAATTAATCAAGTTGACCATTCATTCATTCAACGAGCAAACTGACGACGATCTTAACAGAGCCTGACCGAAGCACCGTCCAGGACTCGTGGCCATGAAAACTTAATTAGTCTTTAGTGCAAGAATACACACACTTAACGCACACACACACAGCGGCACACACGCACACATGATGAAGAAGAGACAACTTTTGTTCGTTTTGCTGGCTTTTGGGCCATCAGCAAAAAGAAAGAATTGCGTCTGACGCTATTTACTTTTATTACTTAATTCATTTAGATATATACATATGTGTATATATATATATTCGTATATAGAAATATATAACTTTTAATGGCACATACATTAATGCATTTGAAATATGCGCATTTGGCCGGCTTCTTGCCACTTGGCAACATGTTGTTGCCTCTCACAATAATAACAAAATTATTATTTATATCAATTGTTGTGGTTGCGGCTGATGTTGCTTCATTTTATTTCATTCCATTTCATTTCATTCCATTTGATTTCATTTCATTTGATTGATGTTCGCTACAAAATAGACCCTTGTGATACATCGCCGCAAGTTTGGCCATTAACTTGCCTTTTGTTTACGTTTACACAGACGATGAGTGTTGCTCCAATTAGCGGTTAGCTTAGCATTCCTCTTCTCCCTCGCAACATTCCTCAAACACTCGCATCCTTTTGACCAGCTTTCCTTCAATCGGCTCAGACGCTCAATAATTGCATGCAATTACACACACACAAATTTATACAAATTATCGTAGTTAGTTAGTTGGGCAAAAATATTAATTTGAAGTGCTCTCATAACTTAAATATATTTATACCCTTTTGAAAATGGGCAAACGGGGTATGCTGTTTTTATGCAAATGTATGTTACAGGCGGAAGGAAACGTGGCCGACCAACTAAGTTATACATATATGTATTATTGATCAGGGTCCACAGGCGAGTCGATCGAGCCAAGTCCATCTGTCCGTCAGTCCTTCCCACCGTCCGTCTGTGCGTCTGTCTGTATGTATGAAAGCGTCGATCTCAGCAACCACAAGAGCTAGAGACTTGCAAATTTATATATATTAATTCTTATTAATTCTTAATTGCACGCGCATATCCAGTTTATTTTCGATAATCGATAACTCCGTCCGTTTTGCTTCACGTTTTAGTTTTTCGAGCATATCTCCTACATCTTAGGAGCTGGAGATATCCAAAACTTACTATATATAGATTTTCAGCTAAGTAAGACACACATTTTACATACTTCAGATTTTGGTTACCTGCTTAACCTTCCCTAATTTTTGAGGAAGAAGTCATTTTTTGTAGATAGAAAGTTGCGCTTCGCAGCAAATACTTAGCAATTACTTAATTAACATATTCAAAAATAAGTAAAATTCCAAAAGGTAGCTTCAATAGGAACTGCCTCTCTACTCGATTCTCATGATGCTAAAAGGTATTTTATCATACGCTGGACAATTTTTCATATAGTATTGTATATAGATGCCTTCAATTTTAAAAAGCTATTAACTTAAATTGGAAAAGTAAGGAACTACCTCTCTACTCGATTCTCAAGCACTAAAAATATTTTAATATATATTTATCTATATCTATATCTCGTTCTTTCTCCTTTGCTGCCCTTTTGATTTACTCCAACTATTTTTTTTTTGCGTACTCTCCACCCCATGCTTATTTTCGCTTTTTCATTTTCATTTCCCTACATTCTCTCTCTCTCTCTCTCTCTCTCTCTCGTTTCATTCTATGGTTTACTTTCCTTGCTTTACCTCGTATTCTCATTAACTGAATCTCTTGTTATTTTTACCTTAAAAATACTTTCGTGTTGTTCCTTAAGCAAAAAGGAAATAACAAGGACATTTTAAATGCTCAAGTATTGATTAAAGCTCCGTCCCACTTGCACCTGGTTTTTGTCTCTCGCTCGTTTGGAATTGTCAAGCCTCCGATCGGCTTCAAATAGAACGAAAGTTTCGATACAGAGTCAACTAAATGGGGAAAATGTGACATCATAATTTGAGCATCTGCTGGCAGCCCAAAAAAGGGTTGCAGGAGTCGGACCAGGACTTAGGCCGAAGGACGAGGCTGTCGAGGCTGTCGAGGCTGTCGAGGATCCGCCGTCGGAGGTAAGTCACTTGTTTGCTTTGATAATCCGCATACAGCTTAACATGGCCGGTCGAGGACGAAGGACGAAGCACGAAGAAGGGAGGAGGAGAGGCAAGGCTGGCAAGTTACTTACTTACTTACTTTGTTTCAGAGGCAAATATTTGCTTACAAGCAAGGTAAGCTACGGTTCCATTAGTTGCAGGCCGTGGCGCCGGCGTTTGGCGGGTGAAATGAAATTTTGGCCAATTTTGTGAGCATTAGGCGGGGACGGGGGAACGCACAGGGCCAAGAAACAAGGGACAATGTCGTTGGCCAGACACTGACACTGATGACAAATGGTGCGGGCAATGGATTTGGGCCAAAAAGCGCTCCAAGCGCCAGCCGTAACAATATTTGTTGTCACTTTTTATTTAATACACTTGACGGCACCTCAAAATTGCGCAAACAAAAATGCCGCCTTAAAAGCGAAATGTGCCCAAAATGAAATCATTTCAGGTGTAAAACGCTTCAAGTCATTCGCTTCCGCTGCCCCACTCGAAGCATCGACATCGACTGCGGCATCGGCATCGGCATCGGCATCGACTTTGGCATCGAGTTTGGCATCGATATTCAATAAATAGATGCGAAAGGCCATTTTCATTTTTTGTGTTCATTTATTTTGAACGGCGACAAACAAACCCAAACGGAAGCAAACGGAACCCGCCCCCCAGCTCCAGCTCCAACTCCAACTCCAATTCCAATTCCAGCTCCAACTCCAATTCCAGCTTCAGCCTCAGCTTTAGCAGACACAGCGCATCGCATCGGATCGCATCGCATCGCATGGCCGAATGATTGGCATTGTCCAAGGTCCAACTTAGGTCCTTGCTCAGTGCTCCGTCGATTGCTGTTAAATTTACGCTGCCAACAATAAATTTGAGGCGCCCCAACCGAATCATATCCATGCACCTGCTGCTGCCGCTGTTGCTGCTGCCGCTGTTGCTGCTGCTGCTGTTGCTGCTGCTGGGGGTGGCAAAGTGAATTATATGGCCATGCAAAGCATCAAAATAAATCGAAAAACTTTTTATTTGTATTAAATAATTTATTTTGAATATATTTTTTCTTGCAATTTAATTATAAGTGGCCATCGCAAAGTACGCCGTGAATGGAGAACGCGGAAGAGCGGCACTTGAATAACGTATTAAAATGTAGTCGCAATGGCTTATAGAATGTACGAGAGTGGAAAAGTGGCAAAGTGGAAAATGGGAAATGTTATGAATATGAATATGAAATTTATTTGTATTCACTTCTTTTTTTTTTTTTCTTATCTTTTTGGCACCTGCCGGCTTTAAAGAACAAATTCAAGATTTAAATTACTTGAAAATCTTGACATCCAACATTTTGATGCTTCCAATTTTTTTTTTTCTTTTTTGTTTTGCAGGGTATTCGACACAGTGGCTCACTGGCCAAAATTTATATGCCAATGCGCTGTATGTGTACTTATGCAAATTTTTAATGGATGCAAATAAAGCAGTCCACTGTCCACTGTCCACTGTCCACTGTCCACTGTCCACTGTCCGCTGTCCACTGTCCAATCTTGCCAGCCATAAATCTCGCAGAAAAACACGCTGAGGAAGAAGCAGATGAAATGGCAGCAGGTTAACTGGCGCTGCTGTCCATCATGTGCATTTCATGATCAATGTTATTGTTGGCAGTTCTTTTCGCCTCACTTTGGGGGTCGAAGCACCTGGCCGCAAACAAACGCCAGCCCCGTAAACAGCAAACAGCCAAACACAACCACAACGCCAAACACACAGATAGACAGAGAGAGAGAGAGAGAGAGAGAGAGAGAGAGAGGGAGAGAGAGAGAGACTGACAATTTGGAGAATGATTCGGTTACGGACTTGGTTTCAGTTACGGCCTGCACTTTCAGCCAGACAATCGAATGGACACAAAAGGCCTGTAATTGAGTGAAGCAGGAAAATGGCAGTTGAAATTTGCAGCTACTGCTGCGCACTGCAAAAGGTGCTTGCAACGCATCCGCATCAGCATCCGCATCAGCATCCGCATCAACATCCGAACCGGCGTCGAAGTTGGAGTCAGAGTCGGAGTCAGAGTCGGGTCGGGACTATGGCCATGTATTATTTGAGCCGGCACCGAATCAACCAGCCCGGCCGCTATCCGTAACGAAGCAATCTTCCATTTTACGGCTCTAACCTTCGTCCGAGCGACGAGCGCGGCGTCAATTGAAAATTGAAATTGGAATTTCGTGCAAATATTTCCAATCCAATTTCAATTTTACAACACGCAACATGGCCACTGGCCGACCTCACCCCAGACCCAACGCACCCCCCCCCCCTGCATCAACCCCCTCAGCAGCATCCACTGAACCGCCGCGTTTGGCGGCTGCCTGCGACATTCGTCATAATTAATGTGCCTGATTTGCCAGAATTTACGCCCGTAACATTCAAATCCGCGCCGGCATTGCAATTGCAGCTCCACTTGCTTAGTTGTTGTTGTTGTTGTCTTGGCTATTTTTATTATTATTTGTTGTTGTTGTTTTTGTTGTTGTTGTTGTTGTTGCTGTTGCTTTTATTGTTTGTTGCATATTGTTTGCTGGTCGCTGCGTCCGGCGGGCCAGTCGGAGCTTCAATTTGATTGCGATTTGCATGCCAAAATGTGAGCCGCGCTTTTATTTTATTTCCATTACGACTCACAATTTCCACCCGTTACCCAATTATCCGCTTGCCCGTTCACCCGTTTACCCGCTAACCCGTTTACCCGCTTACCCGTTTACCCGCTAACCCGTTTACCCGCTTGCTAATCACAACTCATCCATCACCTGCCTATCAAAACACAATTTCCCCCTCCATACCCCCGTCCCCCTCCACCAAAACTCCACCTCCCCCCTTGCTGCAGTCGAAACCAATTAGGAAAATTGTGCTTGAAAGTATTTTTTCCCGCACACATTTCAATATTAAAGGTGAAAGGCGAATAAATGAATACAAAAAGGAGCAAAAAGTTTGGCATTTCAAAAAGTTCTTTAAAGGCGCAATTTATACTAAAAATAACAATTATAAAAAATAAATTTGAGTGATTATTTAAACAACTCTATTTTAAATATTTCAATTAAACGAAACAGAATTGAAAATTATATCAAAATATTTTATATAAGATTTTTACACATTTTTTTATTTTTTAGTATGAAATGTTTTGTATTTAATCAAAGTAAATATTTCAAATTCAAATTTTAGAAATCGAATATCAATTAAGAAAATTGTGCTTAAAAGTATTTTTCCCACAAGCATTTCAATATTAAAGGTGGAAGGAGAATAAATGTAAAGTTGTACTTTGCTTAGTATGAAAAGTTTTGTATTTAATAAAAGTAATTTATTCAAATTCAAATGTTAAAAATCAAATATCAATTAATTGTACTTTTTCCCACAAACATTTCAATAATAAAGGTGGAAGCAGAAATGAATGCAAAAAGGAAGAAAAAGTTTAGCATTTAAAAAATTTCTTTAAAGGCGCAATTTATACTAAAAACAATAATAATAATAAAAAAAAAATGTATATGATGATTTAAATGAATCTGTACTCGATATTTCAGTTAAACGAAGCTGAAAAGAGAAAAAGATAAAAATATTTTAAGAAAAGTTTTTACACTTAAGCGCAACTTTAAGCTGTTTATTAGTATGAAAAGTTTTGTTTTGAACAAAAGTAATTATTTGAAAATCAAATTTGAGATATCAAATATGATGTGGCACGTACCCCCAGCAATCCATTAATAGCTTAACATAACCCGTGTTCGGATTCCCTTCGCCTGCTGACGGTGGCTTATTAATCGGATGTGGCCCTGTGGGTGCAGACAAAAGGCCAAAATCGCTGGAAAATTGAATAAGTGTTAATTGAAAATGTCCCAACCAGTGTGCGAGTGCTAACTATGGCATCAACAGCAGGACAACAGACCAACAGGCCAACAGGCCAAGAGGACAAGAGGACAAGAGGAACCTCCAACATTCTACTCAAAGAGTCACGTGCCCATGTCTAGGAGTCCGGGTCTGCAGCCTGCCCGGTTGTCAGTTGCCAGTTGCCAGTTGCCAGTTGCCAGTTGCCAGTGCTATGTGGAGGACCATGCGTTGTCCTTTCAGCTGCTTTTAATTTCCATGTCCGCTCACTTGCATTTTGGCCGCCTTTGTCATTCCATTTCTTTTTGTTCAAATGCGCTCATCCATCACAAATGCCGCCCACCCACCCCCCGGGCCGCTGCTTTGTCACGCCCACAGCGACCTGGGCCATATTGTTAAGCCACAGTTGTTGTTATTGTAATTGTTGTTGCTTTTGTTGTTACGTTCACATAAACAAAACTATGAAATGCCTTTGTCTGTCAAATCGTTAAACTCTCTGACAATTTTCATTTATCATTTAGCCGCGAATCCTCCAACTTTTATAAGTTTGTGTAAGGCGAGGCACAAACAGCCAGCCATTCACTTAGTCACTCAGTCAGTCAGTCAGTCACTCAGTCAGTCACTCAGTCAGTCACTCAGTCAGTCTGTCAGTGAGTCACTCAGTCAGTCTGTCAGTGAGTCAGTAAGTCAGTCAAGCATCTGGCACCTGGCTGGGGATCTCTGGCCAACGCGTGCAAAAGATATTTGCATACAATTCTCAACTTTTATTTAATTTCATTTTCTCTACTACTTTTTTTTTCTCTGTGTTCACTCTTTCGTTTTCCATTTTCCACAAGTCTCATAGATCTTTTGTGCCATGCAGAAAAGTTCTCCACTATTTCTCTCCATCTTCTGTCGCTTCATATTTTGTCTTTCTTTTTACTTTTTTTTTTATAATTTGTTTTTTTTTTTTTGTTGTTTTTTTGTCGACCGTTTTCTTTTTACACTTTTTTGCATTTTTTATTTTGTAGTGGGGGGAAAAACTTTCCCTGCAGCCGACGCTGGCGTCGCTGCCGCTGCGTATGATAAAGACGCAGCTTTTGTGGTGAATTTAATTAAATTTATGAAAAATTTACATATTTATTGGTTTAAATGCCCAAAAATTTTCTGCTGGGCATATGCATGCGTGCTGTCTGTCTGCAGTCAAATAAATAAATGAATATTCATAAAAACAAAACAACAAAACACAACAAAAAAATAAATAAAATGAAATAAAAAAAAAAGAACCAACAACAACAACAACAATATAGTCAACAAAAAATAATAAAATACCCAACTATAAAAACGGTCCATGGAGGTTTTCATTTTCCACACAGTTGTCAAGAGTCAAACTTTCATTTAGTTTGACGAATATTTGGCTTATATAACAAATATACAAATACATATATATGCGTGTGTATATGTAGATATATAGGCATGTATATGCTTTACAAATGTTCAATTTGGTTTGAATTAGTCTGAATTAATGCGCGCTTTAGATGCACTTTTTGAACTGTTTCCATTAGTCGCATTAAATCGCGTCGATTGTGTCTCCAAATGAATTTTTGAGTAAATATATATGTATATATATATTTATTTATATATATAGATATATATATATAATACAGATACTTGGGTTTTTTTATGCCTGAATTATTCAGACTTAATGTGCGTTTTAGATGCACTTTTTGAACTCTTTCCACGTGCCGCAATAAATCGCTTCTTCTGAGTCTGATTGAATTTTTAATAACCAGCATATAGACATGTATGTCTATACATATAAACAGATAAATTAAAACTATGAGCAGGTGTATGTAGATATATATGCTTTACAAATGTTTAATTTGGTTTAAATTAGTCTGCTTTAATGCGCGAATTAGATGCACTTTCTGAACTGTTTCCACTTGCCACATTAAATCGCTGCTATTGAGTTTTTGATATCCGCGTTTAAATATGTATATATATATATATATATATATATATATATGTGAGTGTGAGTGTGAGTGTGTGTGTGAGTGCATACAGCTTCGGCCCATTGATCGCAACGGGCTCAGCAATAAATATTATAACAATAACATGAAAACTGATTCGTTTGATGCTCTTCAATTTCAAATTTCGAATTTCAAAATGTATAACAAATACAATAACAAAAACAAACACGCTGAGATTATTCAACGAAAAACAAAGCATATTATATTGATGGAGGAGGACAAATAAAACAACAATAACAAGAATAAATAAATAAAAAATCAAATAAAATAACAACTTATGCGAGTATAATAAATGATATAAGCCCGCAGAGAATTTGCTGCCGACTGATAAACGTGCAGAAGCATAGCATATATGTATATATATATATATATATATATATATGCTATGTATGTATGTGTGATTATTTATATATTTGATTTTAAAATTCCAGTTGGCTGAAATTGAAATGAATGGGCAGACAGCACAAATATTAAACATGCAGAGAGCGAAACGAGCTAAAACAAGATAACATCAATTAATGCCAAATAAAATACAACCGAATCGAACCGAAAATAAAACAGCAACAACAACAACAACTATAACAACAACAATAAGAACAACAGCAACAATCAACTAAATTAATTCAAGTTCTATTGACATTTCCAAGAAAATCGAAAATCGAAAGCGTTTTAGCTTTATCGGAATTGAGTTTCTGCATTTATTGACCAGTTCCACGACTAGCTACCAATTATCCAAGGTGGATGACATCATGATTGCCATGCGGTTCCTGACAAGAATTTAAGAATCGGAAATATACGAGAATATATAGTGGCCATCGCGACTTTATATTCAACGCATCACGCATGACGAAGTCGAGTTAGCCGAACAATTAAGATTGGGTAATGGAGTATTTGTATAACTCTATTTATTCGCTTCGCCGATTTCTGCAATTTAGATGTTAACTAGTCACAAATTAGAGATACAAATAGAAATACAATAGAGCTATAAACTAACTTCATGAAATCTGTATGCGGTGTAGATTAGAGCATTATTATTATTATATTATCTAAAGCGAAGTGCATCTCAAATGTGATAATATATAAAAATATAATGGAATTTTAAACATACTTTATTTAATTGGAATATTCATAAATCTATAGATTTATTGAATTTTAAATTCACCTCATTGATTATTTATCTATATAAAAGAGTATTATTATCTAATCTCAACTAAAATATATTCAAAACATATATAAAATTAAAGATATATATAAAAATAGAAAATACATTTAAGAAAATATTAGAACTTTAAACTTATTTCATTAAATTGCAATCATTATAAATCTGTAGATTATATTTAGAATGTATTATTATTATCAAAACTAATCTAAAATGCATCCAAATTTCATAGCATTGAGTCAAAATAAAAGATATAGAAGAATACTTTAATTGCAATCTCTATAAATCTTTAAATTACAGCATTATTATCTTATCTCAACTAAAGTATATTTAAAATAAGAGATATACATATATATATATATATATAAAAGTAGAAGATACATATAAGAATATAATAGAACTAAAAACTTACTTCATTTTATAAAAACCACTATAAATCTACAGATCATTTTTATCTAATCTCAACTGAAGTATACTTAAAAAAAAATATATATATTAAAATAAAAAAAATTAATAGAATGCTAAACTCATTAATTTATATATCAATTAAAACATATATTAAATCTCATATATTATTTTGATATTTATTGCATTACCATCTTTTTTTAACTTCAATACATCCAAATTTCCCAGCCTTAAGAACTCCCTGACTTCTAGATTTAACGTTCGACTCTTATGAGTCCATTTATATGCAGTGGAGAACAAAATACAGTTACAGAACTATCTAGTTGTAACTGTAATATGTAGTTAACAGTCGATTGCTATGCGGGCAGTGTGCACAACGCTGAAAAGTCGTAAGTACCTAGAAGAAGCGGATCGAAAGACGACTAGGGAATACAAATAGATGATATTATGCGAGAATTGAGACTGGCTACAAAAGTTAATTATGGATAACAAAGGAAAACTATTTTGAATAGTTGATAGAGAGACTGGCGCATATATGTATATATAATGCGGGCCGATCTGTGGAGCCGGTACCGATTAGGGCTCTGCCCTCTGCCTCATTGAAATGCGCGCGCATGCGCCCCCGGCTAAAACCGGCTGTTCGACTTGGCTGTTAACTCTTTTGGCCGTCTTCGACGAACCAGTTGAAATGAAAGTGAATTGAGAATAAGTTAAGCTCGCAAGCAGCGAAGAGCCCGGCTTCCAGTTACCCCACCCTCTGCTCTGCCGCTACCCGCTGCCCTCTGCAACTCTGCCAGCGCCTCAGTTGCAGCGCAGTCAGCGCTGATCGCTGATCGGTGATCGTTGATCGTTGATCGTCGCTCGGCAGCCAGCCGTTCAACGAGACTTGAACTTAACTTGGCTTCTTGCAATTTCTTTGGCTCCGTCTGCGTTCAGTTGGCGGTTTGCATTTGCGCGTTGCGGACGTCTCTCTCCTTCTGTCTGTTACTCTCTCTCTCAGCCCATTTTGGCCAACTGTCAGTGTATCGGTATATTCGGTGTGGAAACTTTTCAAGATGCTGCAGCCCTGTCTCATTGCAGCGCTGCTGATCGCAGTTGGCGTTAATGGTAAGTAGGCTTCTCGTTGCCAAACAGAAAAAAAAACAAAAATAAAAAAACAAAATAAAACAACAGCAACAAAAATACAAATTGCTGCAAAATGTTGCACGCAACTGGCGACAAACCAACGACGAAATAAAAAAAAAAATTAACTTCCGCATTCGTGTTTGCTAAAAATGTTAATAGTAGTTTTTTTTTTTTAGTATTAATTGTTTTTTTTTTTTAATTTTTTGTTACTGTGAAATAGAGAAAAAGTGTTCACGTTGCCAATTGGAAGTGTCTTGGCCGCGGCTTGAGCTTCCTCTGTGATTTGTGTGTATATATGTATATGTATATGTGTGTGTGTGTGTGTGTGTGTGTCTTCGTCTTTTTCTTTGTCTTCCTGCCGCATTTTGAGCTGCGGTACTCGTATTTCTTGTTTAATTTTGGCCAGGCGACTGCGAATTAGGTAACAGAGCTGGCATTTCATGACTTTTGCTCTTATCATAAATGGTTTTCCCAACTGGTTTTTGGACTTTGTCACCTGAATGGCCCGCAAGGTCAACTGTCCTGCATGCATGGGCTGCGCCTTCGCTACGTAAGCGGCTAGCACACAAACATATACATAATATACATATACATCAATATATATACATATGTATATGTATACATAAATATAAAGACATACATATCATATATATATAAGTATATACTTATGCATGTAATGAAAGAGTTAACAACAAAAAAAACTGGAAATTTAGCCGGTTTCACTTTTCATTGCGTCTGCTCTCTCTCTCTCTCTCTCGCTCGCTCTCTCTTTCTTTCTATCTCGCTGACGCACACTGTCGCCATCTCTGTTCAGCATTGAGCCATGCTGCCAATGACGATCCTTACGTAATATGCGTGCTCCAATGTTGACCTCCAACTTGATTAGCGGCTGCTTTTGCTCACTCGCTTGGCTCCAACTGGGTTTCCAGTTGGTTTAATTAACATTTCGCCAACGGCACACATTAACAGCATCGACTGCTATCTGTGTGTATATGTGTATGTGTGTGTTTATATGGATAAAACTGTGCTTATGAATATGCAAATATTAGCGTATTTCTGCACTGGCTTTGGGCAATTTGGCTTTGAGCATTTTCATGGTCAACTTCAACTGTTTTCCATATTTCGCATCGTCATCCACAACAGCAGCTGCCATACTCGACTCCTTT
This sequence comes from Drosophila pseudotalamancana, assembly GCA_037075185.1. Lineage (NCBI taxonomy): Eukaryota > Metazoa > Arthropoda > Insecta > Diptera > Drosophilidae > Drosophila > Drosophila pseudotalamancana. The sequence goes on along the minus strand of JBAMCK010000531.1, from coordinate 62,391 downwards.
TCCCCTCCTCTTCGCCATCCCCTTAACCTTTTACTTCCACTTCCACTTCCTTGTACCCCCTCCCCTTCGCCCCATAAGCCTTAATTGCCTTTGGGGCGAATGATGAGCGACGGATTAGCCATATCACCTTTCTTCTATGCACACGCTTACACACACTTACACACACTTACACACACATGGACAACAAATATGAATTTTCTTCTAGCGATTTCACTTTCATTCGATTATGTACGATACGAAAACCCGTTCCGGAAACGGCATATTGCATTAATTATGTACTTTTGAATATGAATGGCGCCTTACACCAAAATGAGAGACTCGACAATGAACGGATCGGGCAATGGACCAACCGATTAAGTCCACGGGCACAACAATGGGGCCAATGCATAACAGTTAACAGCAATATTTATGCAACTGACCAGAAAGCCGATTGTGACATTGATTTTATATCATAGCATTGAAATCTTTTCAATCGAAGCCGAAACCGAAACCGAAACCAAAACCAAATCCGAACCTGAGACGCCGCTCATTCGACCGTTGCATAATCAAGTCAATCAATATGAAAACAACAACAACAACAACAATAACAACAGTGTCACTTCAACAACTTTCGTGTTGTGCGCGACCTACAATCAAATATAAGCCAAACAGTTAAGATCGCAGCTTCGGGGACGACAAGCTTCTAGATTCACTATAAAAGAGAAAACATGTCCAATCCGCCTAAGCTTGAACTTAAAACTGAATTGGAAGATAGTATCTTACATTTTAATGGGATTATTATAATTAAATTATTGTATATACATTTTTGTTGAGTTGATGGGAGAGTACGACTGATTATATTAGGAGTCAAGCATCGATTTTTCATTAACATTATTATTGTCATCATCTCTATCATTATCATTAACATTATCATTATCATGATCATTATCATTATCATTATCATTATCATTATCATTATCATTATCATTATCATTATCATTATCATTATCATTATCATTATCATTATCATTATCATTGTCATTATCATTATAATTATCATTATCATTATCATTATCATTATCATTATCATTATCATTATCATTATCATTATCATTATCATTATCATCATCATTATCATTATCATCATCATTATCATTATCACTATCATTATCATTATCATTATCATTATCATCATCATTATCATTATCACTATCATTATCATTATCATTATTATTATCATTATCATTATCATTGTCATTATCATTATCATCATTACTATCATTATCATCATCATCATCATCACTATCATTATCATTATTACTATGGTTAAAGTTCTTATTACCAACAATCAAGCATGAGCATGGCTTTTCACCTTTTCTTAAATTACGCTCTACTGGGGTTCGAACTCTGATATTCATTACCTCTTAAATCTGACGCACTTCTCATCTTTGAAGCATCCATTATTTCCATTTCAAATGCCAAATCTGTTCGTGATGCAACTTTATTTAGTCGGATGTGTTTTCCGCAGCTCTTTTGATTTTTGCCAGTTTCTTGTGTAGTAAATAAATCTTAATTGATATTCCTATTCGAACACAATATGCCAAAAGGCATTCCAAGTGGCTAAGAGCGTTAATCCCATTAACGTATTTACCAAAGCCAGCGGGCTGAATCTCTTTAATGAAGCTTTATGCCAAAAAATAATGTTAGTATGTTAATAAGAAGCTCTGAGAACTTTTCACTTGTCTGTCAATTTGGCGTCTCTGTCTCTCGCTCCCTCTCTATCTCTATCTCGCTCTCTCTCTCTCTCTCTCTCTATCACTTGTGTCCCACTTAATGCGATAAAAAAATAAACATAATTTAAAAATACATTAAAACGAATTGCAAAGGCTGCGTCAACAAACAAGACAGACCGAGATGAGCCGACAAACAGACTGTCAAGCCGGCAGACAAGCGGACGGGGGAACAGACAGACGGAAGGACGGACGGACAGACGAACGGACGGGATAGGCGGGCGGACGGACGGACGGCTTGCGGCACATGAGCCATTTAAACGCAAATTTGTTGACAAAGGCAAGTGGCTTTGGCCATTACACACTCGAGAGAAGGCTGGCGAGGACTCAAAGGACTGAGGTTTCCGCCGGGGCACGCAGCCGGAGTCCGGGCGGAGTCCGGGCGGAGTCCGGGCGGAGTCCGGGCGGCCAAATCGGAATTATTTACAATTTAAGTGTTGTAAATGCAGCAGCAAAAAATAAAAAAAAACAAAACAAAAAGAAGTAAAGCGAAGACAACAACAACAAAAAACAATGCTGCAAAAAGAAGTGGCAAAAACATTTAAGCAGCTTAACGCACACACACATACACATACAAGCACACACACACACGTGCGCGTGGTGAAAAATGAGGCGCAAAGCAGCCACAGAAATGCGTGAAAAATTACTTGCAAATGCCAACGGATAAAAAGCAGAAAACGTTTTACCAAATACAAACAGTTGGCCTGCCCAAAGCAAAAAGACGCTCCAAGACGTGCAGAGAAAGTGACAGAGAAAGAGACTGTGCGAGCGAGACAGCAAGGGGGAGAGTAAGATGGAATGTGTGGCATATAAAGCATTTCATAAGTGAATACATATGTATGTATACATATATAAAAACGACGTCCATTACGATTACATGAGAACTTATCGGACACACCTCGCAGCAGCTAATTGCAACTGTTACAGCGACTGCAACGGCGACGACGACAGCGACAGCGACAGCGACGGCGACTGCGGCGGCGACGACGACTGCGACTACAGTTTTCATTCATATTCATATATCAGTTGTGCAATTTATTGCCTGCTCGTCCGCTTCGGTTTTCATTTTCGCACACTCACACACACACACACACAGACACATTTATACTTAAAACGTTAAAAAATTTTGTGATTGTTGTTGTTATAGTTATTTTTTTTTTTTTATTATTGTGGCTAGCGATAAATTAAAAACAAAAGCGAAACAGCAAAAGCACAAAGAAAATTATGAATGCGAGGCAACGAAACATTTGTTACCCTACCCGCTCCTCAATTGAATGCAAGATGAAAAACTTTTTTAAGAAAGTCTTTAAATAAATTTCAACATTAATTTTAAGTCTTAAATGATAAGAATTCAAATTTGAATTGAGAAAAAATATGGAAAAGCATTCACAGATGCATTTTTCATTTACTGCCGCAAAGTTGTGCTTGTTAACCCAGTTCTTATTGTTCTTGTTGTTAATCTATAGATATTATTGAAGGCAACTTTAAGCCAATCACATCAAATTGAATTCCACGGCCAGGACGAACCGCGTCCTGGCCAAGGACTCGGCTCAGGTCGCTTTAAACTGCCACAAATGTTAAATAAATTATGTGCATCAGCGAAAAATGAACGTCAACAGGCGCCGCACTATAACAACAATAATAAAAAAGCCGCATATACATATAAATTTATTTATTCTTATACACTCGCATATATATATATATATATATATATATATATATATATATATATATATATATATGTGTGTGTGTGTGTGCATCCATGTGTGTGTACAAGAAAATGTGGAATACCATTATCGCAGCGTGCATAAAATAAAGTTTGCCCATTTTTTAACTGCTCGCCAGTTTTTTAGCGCTTTTGCCTACTGTTTGATTTCGAGATACCCTGTAATTTTATATATATATGTTTGATGATAGTAAACTAAACAAGCTGCATTTTTTATGGATTTAGAAAGTGGTTTTATCAGCAAATCTTGCTTTTAATATATTTTTAACTTATAAATATTATTTAAAAGGGTTATTCTTTAAAATTAATTCCTTTTACTTATATAGTACGATATTCTTATCAGGTTTTTATACCCAGCGAATAAATGAAAAATGAACAATAATAAATAAATACTAAATTGATAAATAGGGCATACACAATATTATAGATTTATAGATTGAGCAACAGGGTATCTCCAAGTCGATTTCCGTTACACTAGACTGCTCACGTTTTTCTTTATAATTCGCCGTAACTAATAAGTAAAAGGTGGAGATGGTGGGCGTGACAGGCGGTGGTCGGAGGTGTGGGGTTTGATACACTGAGAAACGATGCTTTGTGCGCTTCGGGCGTGGGCTTATTTGTAATTATTATTTTTCGCATTGGCAATTTCTTAATTAAAGGTAAAAAATCCAACGTAATTGGCCTTATGCCTTTTAAATAAATTTACAATAATTTTGTTGCCTCAGCAGCCGCTGCCGTATGCAACATGGCCAATAAAAAACCCAGTGGCAGCTTCGAAGGTCCTTGCGCAGGGCACCTACAAAATATTCAAGGGTATATTAAAGGCATATAACATACAGCAATTGCAATTAACACTCTTAATGACACTTTGCGCACACTTAATTGGTGTGTTTTACAACACTGATTTGGAGTGGCAGCCTCCAAAGCTCAAAATATTTAAAGGCTTATTCAAATCTAAGCCCATAGAGCAATTTTTAATTTCATAACACTTATTTTGTCATTTTACAACACTAAATTCATGCGTTTTACAACACTGTGCTTCGATGGCAGCTTTAAAGGTCTAAAATACAATAAAATAGACAGCTTACAGTTTTATAATATATACTATGACTTTAAGATATGTCAAATTGATATGTTTTACAACACTTATTTGCAAAAATACCTTGAAAGGTTTTTTCGCAAAGGAAGAAAATAATAGTAAAGGGTATACATTTAAATACAATGGAAATGAACCAATTGCAGTTTCATAACACTTATTGCAATACTAAATTGATGTGTTTTACAACACTTATTTGCGATCTTGAGGCACTCAAATGAGCCTTAGTATTGCTTTTTAAAATACATACTTTACATAAGCCCCTTGCAACTGGCTGAAACGACGCCCATGAACTGGTTAATAAATATTAATTAGGTATAATAATTATATGGAAATGTGTTTCCTTCTTGTGGTCAGATTTTTTCGCGCTGTTTATAAAGTGGAAAAGAGCATATCGGATTTTAGTTTACTATTTCAGAGATGAAAACTTAAAATCTAGAATATGTGGAAAAATTATATACATATTTAATAATTTGGGGCAAGCACTTCTACAAAAAGCTGTGAACAGGGTATTCCAAATCCGGTTGATTGCAATGTTTTTCTTGCTTTTAGTTTGTTTTTTTATTCATAGCAAAATATTAAAATTAACTAAACGTGTTTGCGATTGGCCAATTGTTTTTGGTAGCTGTAAATTTAAGGTACACTTTAACATATTTTTGGTTTTATTTACACTTTATAATAAATGTTGCTGTATTTTTTTCCGATTTGCACACACAGAATTGAATTGCAATGGGTATTCAGGGTAAATTGGTTCTGTGCAAGTGTTTGTAATAGGCAAGCGAAGGGATGCCAGACATAATCAAATATAAAGTGTGTGATCAGTAAAATGAGTTTAGACGATAATTTTAGATTCTAATGCATATAAAACTTTCAAATAAATTCATGGAAATCTTTAGTAATACCATAAGTCCCAAAATAATATATTTTATATAATAAATTTATTTATAAATTAATTTTATATCATTTTTATATAATAAGTAAAGTTAAAGAAGAAGCACAACACTGTAGGCAATTCGGTTGCATGTGTGTGAGTGTGTATATAAATCAGTATATTACAGGCGATGTATATGGAAAGAAAGGACGAAACTGTGTCCAGGGTATCTGCATGGCGGACACTCCCGACCACGGAAATGTTATTTGTTGTATGTTTTATTTGCACTTATAACGAAATTCATACAAAATCAATACGAATGCATTCGAATTTCGAATGGGCGATGAAGCGCGATGTTGCGGCTGTCGCAGTTTGTTGTATAAAAAACATTTTTACGCCTGGGCACAATGTGAGTCAACAAACAAACAACAGCGAATGTTTAATAAAACATGTGCGAAATGAATTCATAATAAACGCAAAAGCATCACCCAGCAAGGGTGCCAACAAATTCGATTCAAATTTGAGGCACAATTTTTTGGCCGCATGTTCAGTGAATGGGGACACTGTGCGGCAACTGTCAAATGGCAGACAAATCGATTGCTGCTTAAGCAGCCAAAGCCGTATCATTAACGCATCAAGAGTGCCGTCAAAATGCAAAGCTTTACAAATCGCTAATCGCAAATCGCAAATAGCAAATCGTTTGTCGCTTGTCGCTTGTCGAACATTAATTGTTGCATACTTGGAGGCGCGCGGTTTTAGGATTATGCACACGAATTGCATAAATAAAGCGCCTGACCATCAAATAATTGGCAATTGCCGCGGCAGCCAATCCCAATAATCGAACATTGTAGCTTAGCAAAAAGCGCATTTTCAATAAAACCATAATGATAATAATTATAATTATAATCGGCGTATTCGGCGTATACGCAACGTACCTCAATAATGAAACGCATTTAATTAATATAAGTCCAAAATAGATAGGCTTTATGAATAATCGCCGAGACAGGTCGCTGCACACACTCTACACCTCTTTCTCTCTTCCTTTCTCCTTCTCTCTCTCTCTCTCTCTCTCTCTCTCTTTCTGTCTGTCTCTGGTTTAGTTTTTAGTTAGTCTATTGATAGGCGCATTGCATTAATCTAATGCAGTTAGCAAATTTATATTCATTACATGCAGCTTAAAATGCCCTAATGCCACGCCCCTTTTGGGCTGTGGTTGTTGCTTAATTCGCTACAATTTTTTGTTAATCAAATGTATTCCGCCATTTAATTATAATTTATGTATCGCTTATTTATTTATTTAAAGCGCTTTTTGTGCAACTTTTTCCCCTTCCCCTCTCTTTCTCTCTCTCTCTCCTGGCTTTCTCTAAACTTTTTTCATTCAAATGTATTTCCTTTTTTTTTCTGCGGTTTTTTAATGTCAAAATGTCAAGCGGCTTTTGAAGCATAGATACAGTGCATAAAAAAGAATATTTCAAATGCAAACACAAAGTCAAAAAGTGAACAAAAAAGTTGGAAAAAAAAACAGCGCACATAATTATAAAATAAACGATTATCATTTATTGTTGTTTCAAATCTGTTGCTGTTGTTGTTGTTGTTGTTGCTGTTGTTGTTGTTGTTTCGAGTCTCGTTAGCATTTGGCAATTAATAGGCTCCCATTTAAAGAACGTTATGCAACTGGATCATGGCTCATTAGCCAATGCAAATATCACATGCATTGCGTCTGCAACGGTTTTCAGTGATTTATGGAACTGGTTCATTAGAGCTGCATCAACAAATCAATTTAGACTACAAAATTGCATTTCATTTCCTATTACTTTATTTAATAAAACATGCATTTTATGACAGGCCGTTAAGATCAACATGAATTGCTTTGTTTTTTTTTTTTTTATTTAATTACTCACTAGAAAAAAAAAACATAATTAAAACCAGTCTGTAACCGGTTGAATCCGTTTGGAATCCGGAATTTCCAATCGGTTCAAATTAAACACTATTGTTAAAAAAAATCCACAGAGTAGTTCGTGAACAAAGGTTCACGAATTGCATCTCTATTTGAACTGGTTTCCAGCTTTGACTTCAAATAATAACAAAATTCAAATCCAACTCGAACCACAGAAAGCTTAAGCAACAAAAAAAACTGCACAAAATATTTAACTGCTATTAAAATTAAAGTTGTATAAACATTTAATTAACAATTGGAGCATGGAATATTTGACATAATTCCTTCACTGAAGCTAGCAAACAATTAAACTAATCAGCTTTTCATATTCTGTCGGGTGCTGTTTTAGCCATCAAAGCCAAATTCCAAATGCAATTCCTATTCAATTTCAAACCAATTTCAACAGGTTTTTCTCTAATCTGTTAAGAAGCAATTCTAGCTCTTCCGTCGCAGCCTTAAGTTGTAAGCTAATTATTAATAAGAGCTCGAATACTCTGTTCCACAATTTAAGAGGAGTATATTTAACGCTTAGCTTAAGAATTTTCTAATAGTTACATATATCACTTGTCGTGATATATGAATAGAGTACATATATTTATTGGGTTGATAAAATACATATAATGGTAATAATACTCTGCTTCCAAAATTAAAAGAAGCATATTCAAAAGAACTGTTATATATATCTATATGTAAATATATAATATTTATAATTTTAAAATTTTTATATACTCCTATAAGAGTTAAACATCAATTTAAATAATACTCTGTTGCATAATTTAATAAGGGATATATATTTAAATTAACGCTTGGCTTTATATAGTCAAGTAAATAATAAAATAATTATTGATAATTATTAATTGAAAATAACTCTTACAAAAATCTTATATGTAAAGCCAAATATACAAATTAATTATTAACTTAAATATAAAAAAATAGACAAATATAAAAAAAAAAATAATATTTAATAATTGTGTTGAAACAAAAAGAAGAACGATATCCAAAGCGAATACGCTTTCTATTGATTTGAAAACAGTGTATATATATGTACATACATATATAGAATTTCACCTGATTCATCTCTTAGAATTTCCGAGGCCTGTGCGAGAGGCATATTGAATGCAAATCATTGGCCTTAATAAACGGAATTCGACAGCCAATGAAAAGAGCCTGAATTGTGTATTGCACTTTGTGAATAACAAATGGAAAACTTAATTATTGATTTCAGCTCAAACCAAGGACAAGGAGGAGTTCACGTGCCCCTCGCACATTGCCAATGGCAACTATGCGGATCCTGCGACCTGTCGCCGCTTCTATCAGGTAAGCTAACTGACTTGGCTAATTTGAGTGACCAAAGGCGGGTCACAGCACACATTTCACACATTTAAGCCGACACTTTAAACTTGTTTCCATTTGCGGTCTACTCTGGCAGTGCGTCGATGGCTTCGCCTATTTGAATCGCTGCCCCTCCGGCCTCTACTTCGACGATGTGCAAAAGTTCTGCACGTTTAAGGACGAAGCCAAGTGCGGACCTCTTCCAACAAGTAAGTGATGAAGTTATTCCTGCGATTAATATAAGGACACAGATAAGACTTGCCAGAGGCCAGACAGACAGACAGACAGACAGACAGTCGGACAGACGGACAGACAGACAGACAGTCGGACAGTCGGACAGACGGCCAGTGTCAATGTAATGTTTGGCAGTCCTGATGTTGTCTACAAATAGCCATGGGAATGTTTTTAGCTAAGGAAACAATTGAAAGTGGGCCATAAATCAAGCAACCCAAAAGTTTAAGTGCACTCAGTGTAGCACATATGCAGGCCAGAGCGAGACGGCAGCAGGCGGCGGCGGCGAGTGCGGGTGCGAGCGAGACGGGTGGCAGGTTTTGTGGCAAATGCCAAGCGGTTTGTTAAACGATTTGAAGTTTGCAAAACCAAAGTTGTTAACTAAAATAAAGGCCGAACTTCGACTCGAAGGGCAGACACAAAGCTCTCCGAGCTGAACAAAAGAACGAAAAAAAAAAAAAGAAAATATATATATATGTATATGTATATATATATATATTACATGGCTAAAACTGCAGAGCAGCAGCAAATTTATTAGAAGCTCAGCATAGAATTGGGCATTCTATTAGAAAAAGCCAGCAGCCACATACAAAACCATTGGGATAAGCTGCTGAATGTGACGCAACTACCAACGAGCTGAGCGAGTGAGAGGGAGAGAACGAGAGAGAGAGGAAGGGAGTGGTGCAGCAGAATGCAAGACATTTGCCCACGGGATGTGTGGAGCATTAGGAAGCAATTTTGAGTAAATGTCGCATAATTCATTTATGGCCGAATACCAAGCAAGCCGAATTGTATTGAGCGCCACGACAATAACTTGGCCAAGTTGGCCAAAGGTGGCCGTCGCAGTTGGCCAACAACAGACTCTCTGGCTCACAGCTCTCATGATAAATGCCAACTGCCTTTAACGCGTCTCCGTCTCCAGCCATCGAGTGCACTTCAAATGGAGCACAAACGCGACCGTTTAAGAATATACATATATACACACATACATCTATATACATGTGTGTACATATATGTATAGGGGTGTACGTATATAATAACCAAGTGTGCGAGACAGCAAAGCTTACAGTTCAGATTTAACTCTCGGCAGTATATACATATATCATACATGCACACAAGTGTGTGCGTGTGGGTTAGTCCACCTAGCCTACAGACAAAAGACAATTCGTGTGCATGTGCATTTTGGCGTACACTGTGAGAAATTGCTTGTAAATAAGCCCAAAATTTGAAATATTAATAATAAGACAAAAGCAAAAAGCAAAAATCTGAAGTTTTTCATCAATTCTACATAAAATATTTTTTCCTTTCCTTTCGTTCGGCTCGGCTTACAAAAACTGCCTTTTCGTTAAATTTATTGTTTGTTTATTTATTTAATAACATAATCTAGTGTATTTTTTTAGTTAGGCATTCACATTTAAGGCACGCAGCTTGCCATAGAGTTTTTGAACAGTGCAATAATAAGTAAGATTAAATTCAAATTTTTGCAACGAGTTTTTGAACAGTGTAATAATAAATAACATTTAATTCAAAATGTTGCCAAAAAGTAACAAAGAATTTAATGCACCCACCCGCTCGCTGTACATCCCCCCCCCCCTTCCTTCCCTTCTAGCTATACCGCCCCTCTCGCTATCTCTCTCTCTATCTGTCTGTCTGTCTGTCTCTTTCTTGCTTACTTACTCTTGCACACACACAATGAGATATCGCTCAAATGCAAGCACGCACTTTTTGCAGTAGTCAGCGACGCAGTTGAAGTCGCCGTCGCAGCCGACGTCGACGTTGACGTCGACGTTGACGTCGACGTGGACGTCGCCGCAGTTAGCCGCCGTTGTCGGAAGGAAACCGCTTGGAAGAAAGCTACGACAGCTAAAGCATTTGGGATTTGCGTAATACCAACTGGAATGTTGTCTCATATAAATAGCTCTTTGCTCCGACTGTGACGGCGACAGCGAGTCAGCGTCAGTGTGTGTGTGTGTGTGTGTCTGTGTATAGGTTTACACATATATATGCTGGATGTATGTAGAAAAGTAATAACATAAATGACACACACACACTCGCACACACACTCGCACACCTCCTGCCCTCGAAAGCCGCAATGCTTAAGCCAAAGTATAGCAAGGCACGAGGAAAAATATTGCAGCAGAGATTAGGTCAAATCTCTGTGCGCTTTTTGCTGACGGCACACACGCGCGCACACACACACACACAAAACACACACTCACACTCACACTCACACACACACACACAGTTAGAGAGATAGAGAGAGAGCGCAACAAAGCGTGGCATATACTAATATAACGTGTGTAGTTCGGCTTTTTATTTTTTACATACTAAACTATAATATATGGCAACTCACAGTTCGTACTTTCTTCTTCTTCTTCTTCTTCTTCGTCTTGTAGTTTTTCTTCTTTGTTGCTGTTGTTGTTGTTGTTGTTGTATTTCGCTGGAACGCCTCACAACTAAGCCAATAAAGCAATTTTTGGCCCACTTCGTTAGCCATTTAGAGAATTTGTATCGTTGCTTTTCACAGCGTTTTGCACTCAACAACAAAGTGCCCGACTGGGGGATACCCTGACACCTACTGCAAGCATTCCAACTCTCCGCTATATACATACATTAGAATACACACACACACACACATGCACACAAGCCCATTAGCAGGCGAGATGCGCAATTTTTAAAATTAAATTAAATAAAACTATTTAAGTTTTATTATTTTTATCGATATTCAAGCTGGGAGTTAACAAATCAAAACAAAATTTAAATTTGTTTTGCGTACAGTATATTAGAAAATATATTTCAAATTTCAGACCTCAAACTTTTATAGTTCCCGAGATATATGCGTTCGTACAATCGGTTATAGACATGACTAAATCAACTTAGCTCTCTGTACTTGTGAAGAATATATGAATTGGAGTGTCGTCTCTCTGTTGCATACATTTTAACACACTAATTATACCCCATTGGACATTGCTAATGGTTACAGGGTATGTCTAGGAGCAGTTCATAGTTCAAAAGAAATTTAATTAATACAACGGATAAACAAGAAGCCGAAAGAAACACAAGGAAATTCATGCCCACAAAACAGAGCTGTGCAAAATTGATGGAAGATGTGCTTTTTGAACTAGTTTAACTAGTTCCACAACCTCTTCAGCTCAAAAACAAACTCGTTGGTTTCTAAGCACCGAATAACAAATACACTGCCAGAAAGTAAATATATAGAAAATAAAACCTGATAATCCATGAATTAATTCAATGATGATGTGATAAACGATATATGATATTGTTCGATTTTGAGCAATATATTTAAATAAAAAAACAATTTTTGGAGCAAAGGCTGAACTACTTCTTATCGAAGATTTTAGATAGTTGCGTAACAGCGTGTGCAAAGCTGATATAATACCATTTGAGAGTCCACCTTAAGCTATGCTTAGACTCAGTTCGATGGGAGAAAAGTAATTGCGGTGCAAATTGCGACTACTCGAAGCTAACCTTATAGAAGATCTGACTGATTGTCTCTAATCCCGAAGCACTTTAATTTGCGAACCAGCTGTCAGCTATATAAGCCAACCGAGGGATTACGAGCTCCAGCCCAAGCAGCAGTAGCACGGCTCCCCCCCCCAAAAACCTCTAAACCACTCCACCCCCCACTCACCCAACCCCCTCCCATCATCCCCTTCCCTATGCTTCCCTAGCCAAATGCCTTGCCAAAAGTCTCAGCTGACGAATTGCTTACGACGCATGCAAGACCCAAAATGAATTTCAAATTGTGACAGCAAATGTCCCAAATAAATAAGCAAAAAGTGGCTGCTTTTCATTACACACACATTGTGTGTGTGCACTGTATGTGTGTGTGTGTGTGTGTGTGTGTGTGTGTGTGAAGGGGGGTTAAAGTAGTAGAGAACGCATGCAATACAATGTGCATATAAATGCGATTTTATTCCATTTTATTTGGATTTGATACACTGTTTTGTTATTGTCAGACACAAATTAAAATATCTAAGCCACTTTTTGGGTGGGGGTGGGCTCAAATTCAATGAAAATTTGCTTACCAAATTCCATTTGGCCAAAACAGCTGCCAGTTGCTGGCCAAAGGAGTGTTTGACTGGCTGACTGGCTGACTGGTTCGCATGGCCGCCGACTTGGCCCAAACGATTGACAAAGCGCGTCCAAGCAACTGACTGAAAAAACATCCAAACATACACAGTTTATATATACATATATAAATATATGTATATACATATGAACATGTGTAAGGCACACACACACACACACACACACACATGTATGCACAGTCCATAGTGTTGTGTGCAGAAAACTCACACTCGTTGGTAAAATTCGAAGCAATTTTGCACTGAATAGTTTTCAATTTCATAATTCAGTGAGCACGCTCAATGACAGCATTTCAATATTTTGTTTACACAACAGCAACAACAACACGAGACAACAATGACTGCCGAGCAGCTACACAAATATGCCCCGGACTGTACCGCATTACGTATACGCAACGCTTGCAGCTTCTGTCTCTGCCTCTGCCTCTGCCTCTGCTTCTGCCTCCGCTTCGCTTTGCTCCGCTGCTGTCGCAGACAGTGCGAAATGCATAAGACAAAGTTACGAAAAGTGTTTATTACATTTTATTCAATAACTGTGCACAAGTCCGAGACTCTGCACACACACACACACACACTCGCACATATTTGCACATACACTTGCTCCAATGCGCAAATTTGGCAACTAACTTTTTTGAAATAATAAAATTGTATGCATTTATATTTTGAGAGGTGTTGGACACTACACTCTGTATGTGTGTGTGTGTGAGAGAGTGTGTCCTGCATCTTGTGAATTTATGTTGATTGCACAGTGTGCAATTGACTGCCAGCACTCCGCACTGTCCGATTGCCCCACTGTGCTGTCCGAGCCAATTAATTGCCAAGCCTTTCAGTTGGCATTGCCGTTATTTATGATGTGACCTCAAAATGCATATTTTCCATTGCATTGATAGCCTTGCATTTATATTAGTTTTCCATACATTTTCCACTTGCAGCATGGTGGGCGTGGCACCAGCTGCACACGAGGCGGCAATTTTCTACGCAAAAGCCGCAAAGCATACTTCAAGGCGCAACCGGAAACGGATTTGCCTTAAGCGTGTCTCCATCTGTGTGGCTGTCTGTATCTGTGTGTGTCTGTGTATTCGAATTAAAATTTAGCATATGCAACTCGTATCCAGACACACACAACAACACACACTGACACGCACACATCAATATTTGAAGCAGCAAATTAAACTCATTCATATTTATGGCATATACGAGTATTACAGTGTTTATTATTTTGTTGCTATTAACATTGATGCTGTTTGTTTTGCACCAGTTGTTGTTCAATTGTTATTCTTGTTGTTGCTGCCGCTTCTATCTGATGTTATCCAATGCTTTGCATAAGCCATAAAAAGAAACTAAGCCAAATCGGAACGGAGTCAAATCAAAAATACGTCTGATGCAGCTCGTTGGCCAACTCGTCTGATTGGGTAGTCAATATTTTGTATACCCTGCTTGAAGGTCTGCCCGACTTGTGATCAAATTTAATGCAGAGCAGACGAAGGCAGCGATTAAGCAAAATACATATATATATGTATATGGCATATCTGTCAGCTATATATGGAAGGCAGTATATATGTATACCTTGAAATTGTCAAGATCTTATTACTATATTATTTAGTTTCCATGTATAAAATGACAATTATCTGTCGATCTAAAACTATTCTCTCTGCGGAATATATATAATATTTGCCAGATCGGATTCTATTATCATATTATTTGATATATAATATTTTATCTAACTGTATGTTACAAAACTACTCTCTGTCTCTGTCTCTGTCTCTGTCTCTTTCTCCCTCTCTCTCTCTCTCTCTCTCTCGCTCTCTCTCTCTCTCTCTCTCTCTCTCTCTCTCTCTCTCTCTCTCTCTCTCTCTCTCTCTCTCTATTTTTCTCTCTCTTTCTCCCTCTCTCTGTATCTCTCTCTCTTTCTGTTTCTCTCTTTCGCGCTCTCTTTAATAGAAATATTGGATATATAATCTCCTTTGTAAGCAGTATTTATATATAATTTTATGTACATATACTCAAATTGTCCAGATCGGATTACTTTATCATATAGTTCCCATAGATAACATTTATATAATCCTCTCTCGCTCTCTTTCTCTCTCTCTCTCTCTCTCTCTTTACAAGAGATATCTTGGGCTTATAATGTATGTATATGTATTTATATATAAATATGTATGTATAGATCATATAGATAGCATATAAAACATATATCCAATCAACTCCACAATATCGAACTACTCTCTTTCTCTCTGAGAGAAAAATCTCGGATAGAACATTCTCAAAGTAAAATTTGTAATATTCCTTCTGCTTTATGTATCCAAAATTAGAACCCTATGCCGTATAGATATCATCGAAAAAAATAGATATATATAAATAAATAAAGAAATAATCGAGAAGGCAAACTTTTGCTTTTCGAACGAATTCAATCATTGGAAGAGTATTCAAAAGTCTGCGTGGCACAGTTATTGCTTCTTTTATATACTTTTTATGTGCCGTAAGCTCCACAACGAGCTGCTATATAACTGATGATTATTTTGTTGTCAGCTGGAAAGTGGGCGTGGCTGAGTAACTATTGTAATTAAATCGAATTGTTTGTTGCTCGCGTTTCACACAGCTTCAATGCTTAACGGATCGCGTTTGCGCTGAATGTGAATTGGCTTAAAGCAGCACGCACACTTATTACAACACTCACACACACACAGCGATTCGCTTCGCTTTAGGCATTAGGGGTTGGGGGTTGGGGGGTTGGGGGATTGGGAGGCTTGAGTGGTAGCTGCTGTGGAACACTTCGTCAAAACGTTGGAGCCGAAAAAGTTTTTGGCATCATTAGTTTGTTTTGCATTTGGCAATGCGAAGTGGCATTAGTCCACTTTAAATTGATTGATGATGTTTGTCAATGGACCCGGCATACGCATCGGGCTTAACGGCGAACGTAATTGGCAACGCCTAAAG
Source organism: Drosophila pseudotalamancana (assembly GCA_037075185.1). NCBI lineage: Eukaryota > Metazoa > Arthropoda > Insecta > Diptera > Drosophilidae > Drosophila > Drosophila pseudotalamancana. The sequence goes on along the minus strand of JBAMCK010000531.1, from coordinate 46,384 downwards.
TCTAAAGCCTACAGCCAATGGCAATAGCAATGGCAATGGCAATGGCAATGGCAATGCCCAAACTTCTACTCAGCCAAAAGACAATAAATAATTATTTTTAATTTGGCACAAATTGATGGCGAAAGACAAAGATTTGCCGCTAAAGATGCGTAAAGCGACTTTTCTGAATATCGATTGGCTTAATATAGATTCTTGGCCAGGCCCAAACTGCAGCATGGCAACAACTGAGCGACAGCCAATGCATATAAGCCCCAACCCCCCAACCCCTCAACCCCTTCACTCGCCCCTGCAGCTATAAACCGTCCTGGGGCGTGGCCAATATGACCCAGTGCATGGCTAATGCCGGTTTTACCTGTTGGCTTCGTGCCTGGCTTTGTTTTATAAACACATCTGCATGGCCAACCTTTTGTGTTGTGAACTTAAAGCGAATTTGTTTACTCGATCACAATACAACAGCAACAGCAACAGCAACAACAAGCAGCAGCAGCAACAAAGGGAAGAAAAAATGCCAATTGAATTCTATTGAGTTCTAGCCAAACAAACTCCCACACACACACACACACACCTACACACACACCTACACACACACCTATAGACACACACGCTGGTAGCCACAAAGCTGTCACGCCCAAAACCCACCCACATATGCAAATAACTGTGCCAAAAGCTGCCTCTAACGGTTTCTTTTTTGTTGCTGCTGTGTGTTGGATTCGGTACTGGGATTGGGATTGGGATTGGGATTGGGTTTGGGATTGGGTTTGGGTTTGGGATTGGTTGTATTTGGGGTCTGGGCAGGATTTGGCCTTTGGCTATTTGTATTGCTCGCTCGCTCGCACTCGCACGCTGCCCGTCCGTCTGTTGCAGTCGTTGTTAACTTTCTTTTAACTTGTTTCTTGCACATTTCGTACGTTGTTTGGCTGGCAGGCTGCTGCTTTATTGATATTTGTATTGCATTGTGTTATTTTGTTGACTTTTAACTTTCGACATGCTGCTCCAGCTTCTGCTCCAGCTGCTCCTCCAGGTGATTGTCTTGGCAGGTGGGCTGGGCGTGGTTCATCGATTGTCAGTTGCAAAATTGGGCTCGCATAACCAAATGGATTTTAAATAATTTCCAAACTAATTTGCTCGTACACTCACTTTCTCTCCATTTGCCGCCCACCGTTTGGGCAATCAGTTTCGATTTCTGCTTATTCATCCGCCTCTTCTCCGTGCTCTTCTTCTTCTTCTTGCAGCTCCTGCGCCGGCAACGGATGCGCCCGCCGACACAGCCCAGCGCTGCAACACGGAGGCCTGCCAGCTGCCCTACTGCTTCTGCTCCAAGGACGGCACCCAAATACCTGGCGACCTGGAGGCCGAAAAGGTAGGTCCACCCCCACCCCCCTATATATATATACATATATATATATATTTAACAGCACTTAACTCGCTCCTCTATAATATATTCTTTTTTTTTAACCCTGAACCCATTCAATGTGAGTAAGCCGGGTATAATGTTTTGTGTGATAATCTATGTAATCCAGATATTTTTTTATATTGTATATATTCCGTCTGTCCGAATGTATGAATGCGTCGATCTCAGCATCCAGAAGAGCTAGAGACTTGAAATTTTATATGTAGGCTCTCCATTAGCACGCGCATATCAAGTTTGTTTTCGATAATCGATAACTCTTTTCGTTTTCCTGTTATCGATAACACGATTTAGTTCCGCGCGCAAATCTCACACATCTTAAGAGCTGGAGCTATAAAACTAGCTGGAAATATATTCAGCTAAAGAAGATATAATTTAGAGACATTTTCCCAATATTGTGTCGAGAAATTCACTTTGCTAGCTAGAAAATTGCATTTCGCTAGCTCTACGCACTGGCTTCAGGGTATCTTCTAGTCGAGCATGCTCTAGACTAGAGTTTTCAGTTTTCTTAGTTGCTTTCTCTTTGTGTCCTAAAGTGTTAATTTGCAAGGTGATAAATTTTCTAGTGCATTGACAGCTTTTATTTTTACACTAGAAGGACTTACAGGATGCCCTTCGAATGGGTTTGAAACGGCTCGGAGGACGGAGGTTGGGCGAGGTGGGTGGGGGGAAGTAGTCGAGTAGATTTTGTATCTGCTTGTTGTTAAGTTTCGCATTGGCCATAAATCTGTGTATTTGCATTCGGCTGCTGTTATCGCTGCTTTGCATAAGGAAATTGTGCTGCTGTCTTTGCCATTCGATGCTCATTGTTGTCACACTCGCAGTCGCCGTCGCAGTCGCCGTCGCAGTCGCCGTCGCCGTCGCAGTCACCGTCGCAGTCACAGTGTTGCAGTCATTGCTCCTGTTCCTGTTGATTCGAATATCCTGTTTAATAACTTCGGTTTGTTTATTTGGGCAAGAGTTATGTGCTTTTCGTTCCATGCATACAAAAAACCGAGCAGCTCATAAAACTACATGAAATTAAAGTTGTTTTTTTTTTTTTTGCTAAGTGGCAACGCTGCAGGGGGGGCCACATAACACATACGCCCTATGTTGATGTGTATGTGTGTGTGTGTGTACTTTCATAAATACATAAATCGCATAATGAATGCAGCTGCAGATAAACAGAGAAAGGAATAAAGAAAAAGAGAGAGAGAGAAAGAGAGAGAGAAAGAGAGAGAGAGAGAGAGCATGTGGGGAGTGAAAAAGTTGCATTAAAAACAAGGTAATTGGATCTACATCCAATTATACACCAGATAAGTATTTATCTTTGCATTAGTTGGTTTCTGTATTTCAAATCCCACGATATTTGGCTAACATAATCCGCAAATAAAAGGCCACAGCAGGGGCTCTGCTATACAAATATATATGTATATATATACATATGCATATACGTATGTACATTGCCTAATGGTATATAAATAAACTGATTGATACGAGTATAAATAACAAGATTCTTCTTCTTATGAGCATAAATCAAAAGATTAACAACGAGATAATCATCAAGCCACAAATACACGAACACAAACACAAACACAAAATGGGAGACAATAAAAGATTATTTGATTACCAAATGGAAATCATGGATATTTTGATAATATATATGAATATATATAGAATACAATATTTAATGCATTGCGCAGTTTAAAGACGATTTCGCATAATCAGTTTAAGACACAACGAATAAAAATAACGGCAACTCCTTTGTGTGTGTGTCTGTGTCTGCCTGTGTATTTGATTTAGGGTCACAGTGCTAACTTCTATCTGTCTCTGTCTGTGTCTGTGTCTGTGTCTGTGTGAGTGTGTGGGTTACCAATTGACAGACAGTTTGAAGTGCACATTAGTTGTGGTTTCGCATACACGATAATAGCAATGCCCACCAACAACAAAGCCACGCACATAAATATGTTAATTAACAAAACGCGAACCTAGCAAATAAATACCCTTTAATTTCACATTTTTCCCAGAATAATCGTTGCTATTGATATGGAGAATAAGGCTAGAATTCTATTTTATTTAATTTATTTTTTAAATCAAATCAGATTTAAACTTTGTACTTATGCAATTTATTTACTATATATTTAAGTAGAGTTTTTAATTTATTTAAGATTAAAAGAAAAAAAAACTTTGTCAAACCATATTTTAATTGGATACCCATTAGAGAAATGTTCATAGAATTCAAAGCGAACGCTCTGTACAAAGTGTGTGACGCAGGCGAGAAAGCCGACGAGCTTTGTAGAGTAGCATAAGTCAAATACTAGCAGAAAGCAACGGAAGTTTATGTGGCGACAGCGACGCCGGCATCGGCAGCGACGCCGACATAGTCGGCCGATTTTGAACATAAATGCAAAACGCAGAACGCTAAACGCAAATACACACACACACACAGACACACACACACAGACACAGACACACACACACACAGACACACAGATAGACAAAAACACAAATACACAGATACAAATGCAAACACAAACAAATCGCAAGTGAGCCACTTAATTTCGAAATTGAAATGTGCGTGTGTGCGTGTCTCTCTCTCTCTCTCTCTATGTGCGTGTGTGTGTGCGGGTGACTGTCGCAGTGCCTCGTTATCCTTTGTTTAAGGGGTTGTGCGAGTGATCCGGATGCTTATTTAAGTGTTATTAGCGCTTACATGTGTTTCCACAGCCGCCCAACAAAACGATTTCAATATCTGACAGCCTATTTGTCCTGCTAGTGTGTGTGCGTCTCTGTATGTGTGTCTGCGTGTGTGAGTGTGTACATAATTATAATTAATGCCATCTCAATTAACCGCTAACAGGCGGTTAATTTGTGCGCACATTTAGCCTATATCTTTTGCCAACCGTTTGAGCTGTGCCCGGCATTACGCATACGATGCGTTGCCAGCGCCTTTTGCCCCCCATTTTCTGCTAACGGTAAACGCGTCGCGCTCCATTTCGCAGTGCGGCCAATTTCCGCAAAGAAAGCGCACAAGTGTATGCAGCCAAAAGCGTTCGATATGCCAAAGTCGATGAAGCTCGACTATCAAAAACTACGCAAATGAATTTGAAATATTTTTCAGTTCTTCTATTTTACATACTACGATAAAATCGACAACTCGAAATCTTTTCCATATAAATAAAATTATTTGTTTTTTACAATTTTTCAATTTCAAAATATATTGAAACATTTTATTGGCTTAAATAAATAATTCAGAAAGGCTTAATAAAAAAAAAAAATATTAAGTCCTTTTTAAATAGAAAAAATGAATTTGAATGAAAAAATGTATTATAAAATATAAAATATAAATATAAAAATAATTAACAATTTCGTTAAGCTTAATTAAAATATTTTTTAAAATAAAAAAAATTATTATTATTATATAGATAACTTTTACATAATATATACTAATACATTCATTTATAGACAGATCTAATTGTCAGAAAAAGCATTATTTTATTTGTCAGTTCTTCGATTTCCACAGCTTGCATTCAAATTAAATAAAATAAAATGAAATAAAACACACAAAATCAAAAACCGATTTACACACTACATGCAGCTTATAGAGATAGAGGCGACCCCTTGTCAGATAGCAGACAATTTACAGGGCATCGAAATGCCAAGAAGCTGCCAAGCCTATCCCAGAAGATGTTGCAGCGAGGGGGAAGTGGGCGGAGGGGCGTTAAATAAAACGCTTTGCTCAATTTGAATGCGAATCCAATTTGATTTGAGCTCGAAAAGTAAATGAAAAAGAAAACTGAAAACTGAAAACTGAAAAGATGGCACACAGTGTCAACAAAAAGTTTGCCGAGAGCTTCGCACAGCGGAGGAGGGAGTGGGTGGTGGGTGGAGGGTGGAGGGGTGTGGCAGGTTAGTTGCAGCTGCTGTTTAAGGGTGCTGCATTTATGCGCAGCTGCAATCACTCAATCAATGAGCCGTTCAATTGTCGCCGCGATTGAGCAACTAAGCTATGCAAATTCGCCGCCCCTCTTCCACAAGAGAATCGCTCTCTCTCTCTCTCTCTCTCTGTCTCTATGTTGCACTCTCTCTGTCTGTCTCTCTGAGTGTCTGTCTTAGGTGCTCGAACTGCATGAAAAACCCATCTATCATCCATTTGAAGGAGCTGCGCTGGCAAACTTCTGTCTCCTAGGCAAAGGTGCTTGTCAACTGCCGTCTGTCTGCCATATTTGCTGAAAGAGTGAGAGACTGACAGACTGAAAGAGTGAGAGAGTGAGAGACTGAAAGACTGTCGGACTGTCGGACTGTTGGACTGAAAGACTGAAGTGCAAACTTGAGTCGCATTAAGCACAAATTATCAACGTACACATGGAGTGGCTGAGAGTCATGGGTAATGGGTAGCTGGAGGAGTCTGAAGGAGCCTCGAGGATATGCAAAAGGGAATCCTTAACAAATGCACAAAACAAAATTCTTACAGACCTTACTTTACTCTCCATTAAGTCCAGCTCTGAGCTACAAGTTGTATCTGAGGAATTTAGTTATATCTCCTTTTAAACTATTTATCACGCTTCCCTTTACCGTTACACAATCGCAATCACAATCAGAATCAGAATCACAGTCAGAATCACAATCACAACTATCAATATCAATATTTTGCAGCTTCGGCAAACAATGGCCGAAAGAATACTTAAGAATTCTTTTATTTGTTCTCCTGCTGTCCGTATCGTCCTTCTTTTTTTTTTTTGTCGCACATTCATTATATTTGCAATAATATTTTTACTTTATAATTCACTGAGAAGTTCGAGCACACAAAAAGCAGAAGAAGAGGAAGAGGAAGAGGTAGAGAAAGAGGGGGAGGAAGAGGAAGCAAACTGCAGTCGGTTTGCACTCATTTTAGCGGAAACGGCTTTTGAAATATGCCTTTCAAGGAGCAAGGCAAAGGCAATAAAAGGACGCTTCGGAGCGAAGGAAAACGCTGTCAAATCACAGCACAAAATTTTCAATTCGAATAGCAGCAGCAGCAGCAGCGGCAGCGGCAGCAACAGCATCATCATCGCTACACTAATGATCATCATCAGTTATCCTTGCCACACTTAAGCTGACCGCCGTTCGATGCTTACGAGTGTTTCACGCCTTTGCATAATTTTGCCAGCTCAGCTGCAGGACGAGGCAGCTGCTGGTTTAGATAAAGATGGGGTCAATTGCCGGCAGTTGGCCATCCGGTATTTGGGGTCGGGGATCGGGACCCACATTAATATTGAATTTGTACAATAATCCTTTTTATGTGTTCAACAATGAGCGTTAAGTGCCGCCGCCCGTGCCACACCTCCTTATTGGCAGCTCAAGCGAAATGCATTTCGGCTGCCACTGCGATTCACATGCTGCTTTATGCTGATCGCATTCGATTTTCAATTCACTGCTTGCCCTCGATGGGGTATATTGACGCCTATATGAAGGTTGCCAGTTGTACAACATCTTTTCCACATCTTTTTAGCACATTCTTGTTTGTAAGTTAAATAGACGCCTATATAAAGTATGATAATTCAAAATTTTTATTTCGCCATATCTAAAGGATGTTTAAGTTCTGCTTATTACATTGTCTGCATACATATATCATATTCTAAATTGGATTCATAATTGAAAATATTATAAAGAACTTTGGCTAAAATAAACAGTTTGTTAACTGCCTCAACAAATTTATACCAAAACTGATAACTCCGTTGTATACAAGCCAAGATCTATCGATAACTTAAAAAAAAAACAGTGTTGTACAATTTTCACATAAACTAGTTTTATTTTTCCACTTATTGATGATTTGCTGATGCACTTCTTCTACTTACACTTCATCATTTTTTGTTCCAATGTGAAGCTCTATATCTTACTTTATTGCATGTTCTAAACTATTTAGTACTTTTTCTTCTACAGCACTAAATTTAATTAAAGGTTAAATTAAACATTAAATTTAATTAAGGGGTTTATTGAAAAGTAACAGTTAACGGTTTTTGATATTAATATCGAATTTTGATATTAAGTCAAAATATTGAAAAACCAAATTTCCTTTAAATCCAATAAGCAGTGTTGTAAAATTTCGAATACAAAAAAATTCTTGTAAAATCCTAAATATTCTAATTACTTTTTAATTCCTCTCACCTCCAAGTATTTCTACTTCTATCTATATAATTGCATTGCATTGTATTGCATTGGCTGTTAATAAATTAAAGAAGAGCATTCAGAATTCGTTGTGTTGGCAACATTTTCGTGACTGAGCGCTTGTTTTTATGGCGCGTCATTTCTTTCGGGCTGGCACTTGCATTGGTCTTTGATTATGAAATTGCACTTAAAGTGTTGCACGCTTCTTTTGGGCGACGACAAACTGCGACGTCGCCGCCGCCGTCGACGTCGACGTCGTCTCGCCCGTTGCGATTTCAATGCGGCAACGAGGTGGCAATTTTTGTAATGGAATTGCTTTGCTTTAGCACTCGTTAAACTTATTGCTGCTGCAACTCCTGCTGCTGCTGCTGCTGCTGCTGTTGACTTCACTTTTATTGATAGTCGGTGGGAATGATTTGAAATTAATTTGGTTTTGGTGAGACGTCGCAGATCTTGTTGATGGTTAACCAAATACCCACTAATTATGCTTAATGCTAATGTTGCAAGCGTTGCGCATACGCCGCGTTGACTGCAGGCAACAGCCAACAGGCAGCAGGCGGCAAGTCAAAACTCAACCAGAGAGCGAAAACAAACGTTAAATGCAAAACCTTCAATTAGAGAAGTTGCTGCTGCTTCTCCTGCTGCTCAATGCCAATGCCAATGCATGCGCGGCTGATTTTCAGCTCAGCGGTCTTCTAATTGGACCACATACTTACACAAGTCTCACCCACACACACACACACACACACACACACACGCAGAGACAGCTGAAAATGTCAATCATATATTTAAGAGCTTTTCGCTATTGCTTGCTTCAAACTCTACCCATATATTATATATACCTATCATTCGGTTTATCGTGTTTAATTTTGTGTTCTTTATCCTATCTTTCAGATACCACAAATTATAATGCTCACATTCGATGGCGCCGTCAATTTGAATAATTACGATCACTATCAGAAAATATTCAATGGCAAGCGCAAGAATCCCAACGGCTGCAACATTCGCGGAACTTTCTTCCTATCGCACGAATACAGGTAAATACATATACTATATTATATATATAAATATGTATGTGTGCGTACTATGTAGAGGGTGGCACTTGACAGGCGCCACAGTTGGCAATATTATAAGCCAGTTGTGTGACACTTGGCCTTAAAAGTGCCTGCCAAACAAAATTTGACAAAATCATATAAATTATTTTTGGGCAATATTACGCATACGCCATGTGGCTCATGGTTCAGACGCGATGGTTGCTGCCGCTGCTGCCGCTGCTGATGTTGCAATGTCTTCATCAGCTCGGCAGGGCAACACGTTGCAAGTCAAGTCGCCTATTTGCCGCACATGAGGGCAAAGTTTTGTGCATCGTTGTGGAAAATACTTCTCACATACTTGCCACGCCCCAAAAAGCGAGCACTTGCCATACGTCAGTCAGCCAGACAGTCAGACATTCAGACAGTATGACAGTCTGTCTGTTAGTCAGTCTGTCTGTCAGTCTCTGCTCTACTAATTGTTGTTGATAAATTGGGGCTGACAAAGTTATGTCAACTGCAAAACGAATTTTCGCCAAAATATATGAACTACATTTTGGCAGACTTATAAAAACGGTACGGCACACACTCACACTCACACTCACGCACACACACATGTATATGTAACAAAGTAAAGTCCCAGCAAGAAGCAGAGGCAGATGCAGTTGCCATAGAATATGAAGCGGCAGTTGCAGATAAAGACACAACAGTCCACAACAACCAAAAATGACATACGACAGTGGGGCAATTAGCTAAATTATTCGATAAAAAATTTGAATGATGCAAAGTATTATTTTTATTATTTTGAATATATTTCAATAGCTATCATAGCTAACATTACTCTTAATTTTATTTTTTTTTTTAATATTTTAAGTAGTTAAATGCAAAATGAAACACAAATTATTTTAATAGAATACTAGAAAAAAAAAAAACAATTTTCCACTATTCTGCGAATGCAAAAACTGAGAGAAATGAAAAAAAAAATATATATGTTAATGAAGTGCTGCAAGAATTTTAAGTGTTGGAACCACTGTGCAGGGCACGAAGAAAAAACTAAGTAAGCGGCAACAGTCAAAAAATTTGCGAACCGAGCGTGAAGAGCAAAAATCTTGAGTGAAGTTTAAAAGCTTTTTTCTACTTTGCCACAGAGGCGGCAGCAGCAGCAGCAGCAGCAGCAAAGCAGAGCGAGTGGCAACGTATATGTATGTATCAATGTGTATGTGTGTGTGTGTGTGTGTGATATGGCGGCAGTTTCGAAGTTGAATTGAAATGCGCTGAATGGCAGTAATTGCCTGAATATGTTACACATGCACACACATGAATGCGCTAATATGTATGTGTGTGTGTGTGTGTGTGTGTGTGTGTGTAAGCTTGTGTGTGCTTATACATATATTTATGCATACATACACACTTATGTACTTTTGGGCCAAATCATTTTTATGCCTTTGCTGCAAAAAAGAAAAAGAGACACACTTATCATTCATTTCACTTTTTTTTTTTGGGGCTTGCGACAAAAAGCAGCAGCAACAGCACATAAATAGTGGTAAACTGCAACAGTCGCACTCACAACTTGCCACAAGAAGCCACCTACCACCTACCACCTACTACCCCTCCCCTCTTCATTTCCTACGCCCCCGCCAGCCAAGCTCCTTAGTGCGGAAATGATTTAATGCGCTTCGCAACTCTTCAGCTTATTTTGTTAAGATTTTTTTGCCAGCGGCGACGGCCTGGATGATAATGATGCTGCTGCAGATGATGATGATGATGATGATGATAATGTTGATTTTGATTTGGCATGCAGAGTTCCCAGCTTCCAGCTGCCAACTTCCAGTTTCCAGTCAGTTGCCATTTGCAGCGCCGCAAAGTATGCAACGCCTTTTTTATTATTTTATTTTATTTTTATTTTATTTTTGTTTACGGCTATTCAGGCAATTAGTTTTGTGTGCAACCAACTCTTCCTCTTTGTATGTGTGTGGTTCTGTGTTGTGTGTTATATAAAAAGTGACAGGAATTTATGCTCAACTATTTATGAATGACAGCAACAATTTTCAACAATTTCCTTCATTCATAGATAGAAGACAACATTTTATTTACAAAAAAAAAAAAAAAAATGTCTATTAAGCAGTTATTATTTTAGAAAGTTGATTTCTTTAACATCAAATATAAATATACAGCTATAAACATATTCTTCATACATTTATTTATATTCATAATTAAGACAAATGTCTCAATCGATCAATTCTCGATTTTCTCTCAAAAGCTTTAGACTGAAAATATTTATTCTCATCTCATTTCTTATCTATATATGCATATGTTTCTCTTCTTAAATAAAGCTTTTTATTTTTGAGCCGTTTTTTTATTTTTTGAAACATTTTTACAGCTTAGGACAGTTAAGATACCAAAGCATATTAAACTTTTTTTAAGTATAAAATTTTGAAATTAAAAACTAAATCTTGGGCACATTAAGCTCCTTTATCAGCAATAAATATTAAATAAATAACAGTTGTTAGCAAGCACATAAATTACAAGTTTTATCATTGAAAAAGACCAACAAAAAAATAAAGAATAAGCCAGCTTAAGTTAAGAGCTACAATTGGCAGCAAATAAATTAACGCAATGCAAAAAAGATTTCACTCAATAAACTTTGAAAGCAAATTGTCTTGGCCTGAGTTTGAATCTCTTTGGGCCAATACCATGGCCAACTGCTTCGAATATGCATTTAAGATGTCATGGCCGGCACGTGCATGCCACAGAGACATCACAGCAGAGACAGACACAGAGACAGGGAGAGAGAGAGAGAGAGAGAGAGAGAAAGAACTGAGAATTGAAAGCTGAAAACTGCGAGATGTTTGCTATTTGTTCGCCAAAATGTCACTGATAACGAACTTTCTTGCTATACGAGGCGGCTGCGACTACGACTACGACTGCGACTGCGACTGCGACTGCAACTGCGACTGCGACTGCGGCTAAGGAAACAATCAGGCAATTGCCAGAGGACTTGCACACTTTTCGACTACGTCTGCGACTGTGGCTGGGACTCCGCCTCCGCCTCCCACTGCGACTAACAGACAGTTGGAAGACAGACAAGACTCTCGCACACACACACACACACACAGACACACACTCATACATACATATCAATGCACCGCAGCTGGAGACAATTCTGTTCATTTGTATTTAGCTTTGGCAAACTGCAACAAAAAAATACAAAAAACAAAAAACAAAAAAAAAAAAAACAAAAAACAAAGCTAAGAAAAAATTAAGAACAATGTTGAAGCAAACTTTTTGCGCAGCATTTTAATTGCACGCAAAAACTTTTAACTAACTAACAAGCCACAAACTAGGCAACACCTCAGTGCACACACAGCAGCCAGCACACACACACACACACACACACACATATGTGTGTGTGTATATGTATATGTATATATTGCTGGGCAGGCAAACCGGAGCAGGTCTAAACAAAAGCGACTCGGGCAAAATCTAATTTTCAAACATTTACGTTTTCATTTTACTTGTTAACAATGTACTAAAAACTCGCTCCAGCCGCAAATCTTAAAGCCAGTTACATCGTCTGTGTGAGTGTGTGTGTGTGTGTGTGTGTGTGTGTGTGTAGGAGGTGTGATGTGGCAGACAGTTACTGCATTTGCTGAATAAACATGAGCGACTTCTGTGGGCGGTTGCACATAACAGCTTCCATTTCCGTTTCCGTTGAAATCGAGTCGCGAGTCGCGTGGCACGAGGCACGAGGCACGCGGCACGAGTCACGAACCTCGGCCTTGCGGCTAAGCGAATTTGCAGCATGTAAAACTTTTTGCTGCTGCACCGTTGCACCGTTGCAGCTGCATCACTCGACCGATTTTCCATGCAGCTTATTGCATGCGAACAATGCAACTGATTGCAAAGTGCGCTGGCAGCAGCCAGAAGTGGGGTATGCGCGACTACGGAATAGATTGCAGTGGAAAGAAAAGAAATCTTAAACAAGATTCAAACCAAAGTCAAGTTTCGCTAAATGCAAAGAAGTCGAAGCCGTTACAAGCCAAGGGGCAAAGACATCATACCCGCATACCCGTTATTAATGGGTAGCAAAACACTTAATCAACAGCTGTGAATGTGAGAAAACGCATTTCTTGCTGCAAGCCGAATTAAATCAAGTTAATTGATTGGACTTGAGGTAAGAAGCGGCTCATTAACCACACATCCATTTGCTGGCCTAGACGAGGGGGCGAGGGGGCGAGGGGCTGCAACTCATTTGTTTATTGCATATTTGATGGCTTAAAGAAGTCCATGAAACAGACACGGCCAACAGCTTAACCCCCGGGGCGTGGCCATCAAGCCAGGGCCGGAAACCGGCTGAGCCTGGCCCACTTTCTAGTGGTGTTAACCACAGGTCAGAGGTCAGTCTGAGTGGCATTTGTAATGCCCGAGATCCAGACTGCCTCTGTGTGTACGTATGTGTGTGTGTGTGTGTGTGTGTGTGTGTGGGTGGCTTTGTGCGTGTCGCCTTTAAGATTACATTTCATTAGCTGGCTAACACCGCTTGACCTCATAATCCACAAAATACGCAACCAGAGCCGCAAGCAATTATATAACGAGCATTGTCGCCGACGCTGCCGCCCAAATGAACCGTACCCAGATCAAATGAACTGAACTCAACTCAACTGAACTGAACTGAACTGAACTAAAGTGAAATGAAATGAATGAGTGAAGCAAAACTGACCAGAGTTGAACTGTTGTCAACTGAATGCATCTAAAAGGAAAACAACTGTACTAAAATGCACTAAGCTGCACGAAACTGATGGGGATTTTAACTAAACGAAGCTGAAATCAAATAAATTTAACTAAACCGATCTAAACTGAACTAAGCTGCAACTGAAGGGAGCTAAATATAAAAATAAACTGCTCTAAGCTGTACGAAACTGAGCGGATCTGAACTTAGCTAAATCGATCTAAATTGAAATAAATTAAGTCGGAAAAGAAACTTAAAGAATTTAAACAGAATGGAGCTGATCTTAGCTAAAACGATCTAAGCTGATGTAAACTGAACTGGACTTAGCTGAGTTAAACTGTTCTAAAGTTAACTAAAGTAAATTAAGCCGTGGTAAACTGAACTAAATTAAGCTTATCCAATTTAAGCTCATCTGAACTGGACTAAACTGACATAACTGAACTAAACTAAACTCAGCTGACCTGATCTAGACTTAACTAAGCTGAAGTAAATTAAGCTGAACTGAGCTGAACTAAACAGATCTGAACTTATCTGATCAATACTAAACTAAACTAAAGTGAACTAAACTCAACAATCTAACTAAACTGAACTGTACTAAGGTGAACTAAACTTAACTGAACTGAATAGAATGGAACAAAGCTGAACTGAGCTGAACTGAGCTGAACTGAACTGAACTGAACTGAACTGAACTAAACAGAGCCGAACTGAAGAACGCTGTGGCACATGTAATCAACACCTTGACATTTAAAATTTCCATAACGCTTGCATCTGGCCGCAGCATCCACAACATCAGAGAGCCGCAGCCAAAATCTGTTTAATATCCAAGTCAGTGCTCAACGTGGGCTGAGCAAAGCAACTGTGCTGCCAGCTATTCTCGTCCGGCCGCCCACTGCCCCGCCCCCCCAAAATTGTGGGTCGGCCTACCTGTGCCTCGCCTGTCATAAGTAGCTGCGGGCACAACACACGCGCCGCAGCCCTGTTTAGAACTTTTTGTGGCTGTTGCCCACACAAACACACACACCTACACACTCATACATATGTATATAGCCTGCATGGCATCTTAACAAAAGTTAATTTTTATTTTCCCTGACGCTTGATGTTAATATCGCTAAGCAGCGGCTGGCCGGCAATTCCTAACCAGCGCAAAGCTGAGTCCTGCGGGATGGCTAGATGCCCCACTCAGTTATCATGAGCGCACAGTGTGGCAAATAGCTGAAAACTGATGCGAAAGCAGGCTTATGAATAAATCTATTAAAGTCGATTTTAAAGATTTCTTTTTGAGCTATTACTAGATATGAATCAAATTAAACATTATATTTTAAATATATGTTTAAATTTATATTTTTCAACAATTAAAAGATAATTGTCCATACGCATTAATTATCGAAAAATAAAAAATTTGAAAAATAGCAAAGTACATATTTAATACAAAAATAAATAATATATCGAAGATCGATAACGTTCACAATAGATCCTTATATCTTAGTGCCAACAAATTAAATGTTGTCAATTGATCTTTCCCCATTTCATATTGGTATTACTAACGATAATAATATTTATCGATTTACTCAACTTTTAACTGGCCTTTTGAATGTTATTTATCATATAATTTTATGCACTTGCCCAACGCCATTGTCCCACTTCGTAGTGTTATCGATAACGATAAGAGTATTTATCGATATGCTTCGTTTTCAACTTGCTTCATGTACTTCCAATGCTACACATTAAGTAATTGCATGCACTTGACAATCGCTATTATCGATAACGATAAAAGTATTTATCAGAATACTTAACTTTCAATTGATTTCATGTACATTTAATGTGCATTATTAAGTAATTTGTGCACTTGCTATAGTGTGTATTGTTATCGATAACGATAACACTATTTATCGAAGCACTTTATTTTCGCTTGGCTTTTTATACTTTCTTTATGCACGTGGCACTCGCTCTTGCCCCACTGTGTGGCGCGCAACTCTCGTTTTTATGCCGCGACCCTCTGCCGCGAGCTCGTCCGGCCGGTAGGCAGATTTCCACTTCTAACAGCCGCCGCGTAAAATGACAGCGACAGACACGTTGCCATTTTTAATGCTAATACTACCGCCGGTTTTAGCTTTAAACTTTTTAAATGACCCGAACAACTTTTGAGCAGCTGTCTGCCCCATCCCCAGCCTCAGCGTCAGCCTCTGCCCCATCTCTCGAGTTCCAGCCTTAGTTTCGACCTCTGCCACGCCCACACAAATGCTTTAGCGAAATACTTACAACAGCAACAGCGACAGCAACAACAGCAACAACAACGTGGCAACGCAGGGCAAGTTGCAAGTTTTAAGTTTCCATCAAGAGGCAGCTGTAAAGAAGTTGCTCGTAAGCTGCATCCACGGGTAAACGCCGCTGCATAACTTTTCATTTTCATTTATGCATATTTTTGCTTTAATTTGCTTAAACTGTTTGCATCTTCTCCTCTGGCCCTGCCATCTGCGGCGCCTCGTTGCGTCTGCCACACGTTGCGTATACGCAATAGACTTAATTGCTACACGATAGTTGGGCAAGGGCTGCCATATATACACACATATATATAGGTGACTATATTACGACTAACAGCAGTTGATTACAGCTCCGCAACGTCTTAAGTAGATTAAAATGATTAATTTTTAGACCTTGATATCAACTGCAGACCAAATGAAAACTTATGCTTAAGCTATAACTATAGCTTGGTAAATAATCAAACTAAACTCATCGAGCTGTATTGTAAATATTCACATTTCGGCAAGGCTTCTCAGGTATTTTCGACCTGGTATATCATGTCGATGAAATATCTTTTAGCAGCGAACGAAAGGCGAAGCTTTTGGTATGCCATATATATCTTCATCAATCCAATTATGCGACACATTTTTAGTGCAATTGCAGAGCTTTCCACACAATTCCGTTGCGCTGCTAAATGTACTAAAATTTTGTTGCAAAATACCCGTAACATTAATATCCGAATTCTCAAATTTCAAGCACTGCTCCAGTGTGTGTGTGTGTGTGTGTGTGTGTGTGTGTGTGTGTGTGTGTGCACCTATATAGCAGTAGCATTCAGATCTGTGGGTGTGTGTGGGTGTGTGTGTGTTAAAGTGTTTTTGTGTGTTGCGTTTTCAGCTCCTGAATGTTTTTTCTTTCTTTCATTTTTCGTTGCTGTTGTTGTTGTTGTTGTTGTTGCTGCTGCTGCAAATTGTTGATGAAGGCATTGATGTTGCTGTTGCTGCCACGCCAATTGCTGCTGCTGCTGCTGCTGTTGTTGTCGTTGTTGTTGTTGTTGTTGCTGCAATAGCTGTTGTCGACAATGATGATGAGGCTTGCGTCTGGCCCGATCTGGCTTGGCCTGGCCTGCTGCTGCTGCTGCTGCTGCTGCTGCTGCTTCTGCTGCTGCTGCTGCTGATGATGATGATGACAATGTCGTTGATGTGAAATAAAGATAACGACAACGTTGACAATGACTATGACAACAACCCAACGACACTTTAACAGCTCTTGCAGGTGCCTCACTCATTCACTCTTTGTGTGTGTGTGTGTGTGTGTGTGTGTAGGTGTGTGTGTGTGCTTTTACATGGCCAGACAAATCTCCAGCTGCCGCTCGGTGTAAATTAGTTGTATGCATATATTTGTAAATTAATAGATTTAACAACAAGACGAGCTTCAAGTTATTATCCACATCTTATATACTATGCATACACGCATACATGTTGTATATATGTATATTCCTTATACACATATTGTGTGAATGCAATTCCTAGAGTATTTCTGGGTCGCAGCTACATTTTCCTTTCCATACGAGTACATATATACACATATATATATATGTGTGTAAGGCATGTGTGTGTGTGTGCATTTCGAGCAGCTGCCCAGGAGCAGCTCTCGACAAACCTAAGCACTCTGCACTAGACCTTGTTTTTTACCAAGTATGCGCCCTTGCTTGTGCATGTATGTATATGCATGTGTGTATGGGTGGCTGTGTGTGTGTGGGTGTGTGTGTGGGTGGGTGTGTGGGTGGGTGTGTGGGTGGGTGTGTGTGTGTGTGTGGGTGGGTGTGTGTGT
The DNA here is from genome assembly GCA_037075185.1 of Drosophila pseudotalamancana. NCBI lineage: Eukaryota > Metazoa > Arthropoda > Insecta > Diptera > Drosophilidae > Drosophila > Drosophila pseudotalamancana. The sequence continues at coordinate 29,019 of JBAMCK010000531.1, read as the reverse complement.
ACTTTCTGTTTTTAGTTGTCTACTTTTATTAGTCGTTCTTGTAATAACTACCGCACCCAGCGAAGCACGCAAAACAACAAACGACGGACCGACCGAACCGCCTCTTAGTCCATGTTCTTGTTCTAGTTGTTGTTGTTGTTGTTATTGTTGTTGTTGTCATTGCATAACTGGTGTTGATAACAACGACGATCATGGCCCGGCTAAGCAAAGCCATGCCAAGCCAAGCCAAGTCGAGGCCAGCCAAGTTGGCCGTAACTTTTCCGTGTGAAGAGGCGTTTCTTTCTCTTTCTCTTTCCCTTTCTCTATTAGTTTTTTTTTTTTTTTTTTTTTGCCTTGCCTTGCCTTGCCTTGTTCCGATTCTTTTCAGTCTTTGCACTCCTTCTATTCTTCTCGCATTTTCACTTTTCTCCAGTCGCTTGTTTCTATTGCATTTCTCCCCATGCGGAGCTTTATTGAAAACGAGAGACTTCTGCTTCCTCTTGTTCGAGGGCGTTTCTCCAACCTATTTTCCTTTTTATTTTTCCTTTTTTTTTTATTGTTTTTTTGTTTTCTTTTTTTACATATATATTTTTTTTGCTCATATATTTTTATGCCTGCTGCAAGCTGAAGCAAACTCGTTAGCCAGACAGGCATGCCAGCACCCACTCACACACACCCACACACACACACTCACCCACTCACACACACTCACACACTCTCACCCACTCTCACACACACACGCACAATATGCTGCATGCAAATTAAGTTAGTTTTTGGTGCAAGGCATAATAAAAACAAAGGCTCATTGCTACGAAAAATGTGTCCAATGTGGGTGGCAAGAAGGGTGGGGGTTAGGCGTAAGGCTTGAGCATGAGGTGCAGCATAAACTGCAGCAGCAGCAGCAGCAGCAACAACAACAACAACAACAACAAGGGCTGCACAACAATGAGGTGCGTTGAGGGGCAGAATGGAACCTGTAGATTTGGCTTTTAAAAGCACATTAAAAGAAATTGCTGCATGCGGTCATTGCACACATTTTTGGGCCCTGGGCCCTGGGCCAGGGCTGAGCCGCACTAAGCTGGCAATGGCCAGGAACAAATTGAAGAAAAATATGCGTGTGTGTGTGTGAGTGTGTGTGCGTGCGTGTGTGTGAATGAAATAGAAACAAGCAAATAGAATGCAGACAGCAGGAATATTGCGTGGGTCGCTCCTTAAGTTGTCGCAATTAACTCAGAAAAATCTTTTAAATATATTATTAAATTAATATGAATTTAATATAAATCATTATATAATGCTTTACTAGCCAAGTGTTTTATATGGTTATACATAAATATTTAATTTTGGTTTATTCGTTTTCTGCCAATTTGTTTACTATTTAACTTCTTCATAGTTTTCGTTATTTATTGTTCATTTTCCACAATGTTAAACAGAATTTTCGACTTGCATATTAATTATTAAACCTATAAATATTTTTGTTCTGACTTATTAACATGATCCGAAATCAATTATTATTATTATTAAATAAATATTTACTAAAACAAAAAATTTTAGAAACAATTAAAAATCAATTGATTAAATATTTGAATCGGAAACAGAAATGAAATAATTCTAATAATATGATCCTTAACCCTTTTTTATAACTATAAATTAAATTATCATGCTTATAAAAATTAATTTTTAAATGAAAATTCTATAATTTTTTATTGTAATTAAAAAACTAAAAAATTTTATTGAAAGGCATTTATTTATTTCACTTATTTGTCTTCTGTTCCAACTATAAAATATAAAGAAATAAATAAATGAAACAGAAAATATATTTTGTATATATTACATATAATTCTTAAGCTAGAAAAAGGAGATTGTGCTTAGTTTAAAATGATTTAATAATATTAAATTTGTTGAAAAAAAAACGTATTAAACGGCCCTCGAGCAGCTGGTGGCGAAACATTTTGGGGCACAAACGTTATTCATTTATTCACTATATCTACGTGCATATATGCTCTCACATTTGTATATATATGTGTGTTAATGTGAATGTTTGTCTGTGCGTGTGAGTGTGTGTGTGTATGTGGGTGTGTGTGTGTGTGTGTGTGGGTGGGTGCGTGCGTGTGCTGCTCAATGCTAACAATTTCTAATCGTTGAGATTACATGTGTTTCTCCCTTTTTAAATGCAAATTGAACTTGTTAGCAGCCGCAGTAGAGCAGAGGCCAAACCACTCAACACACACACACGCACACACACACTTGCAGAAAGCAGACAGTATGTAAGCGAGTGTGCGTGTGCGTGTGTGTGTGTGTGTGTGCTGTTGTATGGGCTATTAAAGAAAAATGAGTTGACTGGCGTACCGAAATTTAAGAAAAAATGACAACAAAAAAAATAAAGGCAAAAAGGAGAAAACTAAAAGCCGCTGCAAATGGACTGAGGCAATAAAAACCCATTCGCACGCACACATGCACACATACACATACACACATACACACACACACATGGGCGTGTGGGCGTGGCTCGTTTGGCATTTGGTCCGGTGCAACGTTGCGTATGAGCATTGTCATAAACAATGGTCACAGGAACGAGGGCCAGTGCCGAGGCCAGGCCACAGGCCACAGGCCTAAAGCAAAACTGCATTTGTCTCCTGACACTCGCGACAAGGCCAAAAGGAAATTCATCAAATGTCACACTGCATGTGTATGTGTGTGTGTGTGTCTACCATTTCCATGTCAGTTATTTTGAGCACTTGCTCTGCATCTTTTTCTCTCTGTGTGTGTGTGCGTGTGAGTGTGTGTGTTTTTCTTCGTTCACAGTGTTAATTGCTGCTAACATTTTGTGCCTCCGCTCAGGCACTCACCTAAGCAAAGGGGGTGCAAGGGTAAAGTAAAGTGGGGGTGGCGCCTCGACTGCATTGCCACAGTGTTGACTGTTGTACGTTTCTTTTATATTGTCAGCGTCTTTCGGCCTTGACTACAAGTGCAGCTTCTGGTTGTAGTTATAGCCCAGCTCAGTTCTCGTCCAGCTGTTTGTCTAACAATTGAAATGTCATGCAATAAATCTACCTCACACACACTCACACACACACACACACACGCACACACACACCAACACAGACATGAGCAACGCTTATTGTCAACACCGAGCTGCCTCCCTTTCAAGTGTTTCTGTGTGTCTGTGCTTTTCAACAACTTTTCACATTTCCACATTTTTGCATGAACTTTTTGACGATGTCAGATAGTAGTTTGTGCCCGCTATTGTGCAGGCCTCCACACACACACACACACACACACACACACACACACACTCCCACACAGACACGCACATACAGAGAGAGATGAAAATTCATTCCGCCCTCCGCCTGAGTGAAATGTTTAATAAATATACATGCAATTCGTTTTTTTTTCACAGTTAAATATATTTTCGTAATTCTCTTTTTGTTTTATTGCAACATGCAAAACAAGCTAACAAAGTGCAACACACAAAAAACATTCATAATTTTATTTACATTTTTTGTTGCAATATTTTGTTTTACTTTTATCCAAAAACTATTTGCGCACAGTAAATTTCTTGCCTGCCTATCTACTCATTCTTCTCCCCCTCCTTCCCTCTTCCCCGCCCTCTGGTAAGAAATGTATTTTGCACACACATATGAACAATTATGTTTGCTGCTTGTTCTTTATAAAACGCATTGTAAGCTGCTGCATACTTTCGGGAGCAACTCTTTACAGTCTGAGCTGTTGTAGCCTGAATGCTCTTCGAAAGCGGAGTACATTGCACATTCTTGTGCAGCTTCGCTTTTCATCACTTATTAGTGGAATAAAAGAAAAAGAAGCAGTGAAAATAGTAGTCATTTTAGTAGCAGCTGGCAGCAGTAGTAGTAAAAATAGTAGTTATGAACATTACAAATAGAAGTAGTAGTAAAGGATTATAGAAGAGTTGAATCGGTAGTAGTACTATTAGTAGTAGTAGTAATAGTAGTAAAAGCAATAGTAATAGTAGTAGTAGTAGTAGTAGTAGTAGTAATAGTAGTAATAGTAGTTGTAGTAATAGTAGTAGCAGAGGTAGTAGTAGTAGTGGTAGCAGCAAAAGTAGTAGTGAAATTGTAGTAGTATTAATAGTAGTAGTAGTAGCAGCAAAAGTAGTAGTAGAAATTGTAGTTGTATTAATAGTAGTAGTAGTAACAGAGGTAGTAGCAATAGTAGTAGTAATAGCAGCAAAAGTAGTAGCAGAAGTCGTAGTAGCATTAATTGTAGTAGTATTCTTTATAGTAGTAGAAGTAGTAGTAGTATTAGTATTATAAAGCTCATACTTGTCTTAATAGTAGTAGAAGTAGTAGTAGTTTTAGTCTCAAACTTGTCTTAATAGTAGTAGAAGTAGTATTAATAGTATTGTCCTAATAGTAGTAAAAGTATTATCAATAGTAGTTAACAGTAATAGTAGTGGAAGTAGTAGTAGTATTAAAACAGTTCCAGTTACAGTAATACCAAAACAATTACAAATAGTAGTATTTGCCAAAAAGGAGTAGATGTGGCAGTACTTTTGCTATATTGCGATGGCATTGAACAGCTTCACTGGCTATAAAAGTAGCAACGAGTTCGGTGTTGCTTATCAAAAGGAATGCGAGAGGAGTTTTTTTTTATTTTTTATTTGGTTTGTTCACTCAGTTTTTTGTGCTCTTTCGACGCTTTGTGTTTTGTTAGGAGCTTCAATTGTAAAATTGGTTCTAATTGGCAAAAGCTGAAGTGTGTGCCTGCCACATCCATCGGTCGGCTTTGAAATTCAAAAAAGTGCTTGCACCCCATTGTGGCAAGTTTCGCAGCACCTGCAACTATTCACGTGCTCCGTACCTCTCCTTCTCCTTCCATCTTCATTTTCTCTCTGTTTTTGGCTCTTTGTATTTGTGCATCAAGTGTGAGCATTTTTATTAACATTGTGCGAATAATTCCAAAGCTAAGCGAATATCTACGGTAAACAATAGCCTAATAGATACCCAGTACTCAAATGCAGAGTAAATGGAATATGGAATATGGAATACGATTGTGTTTTGAATAAGCAAAAGAATAAGTAGTAGATGAAGTGCTGACTAAAAGTAATTGTATGAGAAGCAATAGTAGTAGTAAAAGTAACAGACGAATTACTTGCTAAGAGTAATTCTTATAGTATTAGTAGTAAAAGTTGTAGATGAAGTAGTGGCTAGGAGTAAGTGTAATGGCAGTAGTAGCAAGGAAAGTAGTAGCAGGAAAAGTAGTAGACGAAAGTAATTCCAAAGAGTATTAAGATCGTAAAATTAGTAAATTGAGTACTTGCTTAGAGTAAGTGTAGTAATAGTAGTAAACTACTTAAATAGAGTACTTAATAAGAGTAAATGCAGTAAAAGTAGTATTAAAAGTGCTAGAAGAAGTACTTAATTGCAGTGGAAGTAGTAGTAAAAGTAGTAGATGAAGTACTTACATTCATAGTAGTAGTAGCATTAGTCAAAGTAGAAGACGAAATACTACTAAATAAAAATAGAGAAAAAGTAGTATTAAAAGACTTGGAAAGTAGAGAAAAAGTAGTTAGTTGTAATTTGTAATGGAATGCACATACCCACTACTCAAGCACAGGGTATTTATAATCCAAAAACTTGAATAGAATAAAAACTAAATAATTTATATATATAAGAAGTAGTATATATTCATATATGCAATATTTTAGTTTTTGCTCAACTTACGCATTGCCTGCGGGCAGAGTTTTATAAATGCATTTGGCATTGTTGGAGCTTCCATTTCTAGGCTGCTGAGCCTTCTGTTGCCAGGTAGAAAGGTAGACCAGGTGCTTCCAGTTTGGACTTTTGCTGAATTTAAATAAAGCCCACTTAAATATATATGTATAAGTATATGTATGTGTATGTGTATGTAGGAATAAAGCCCAAAAAGTGGGCCAACTGAAATTTGATTCGATGAAATGCGATTGAGCGAAACATTTTTGTACTTTACAGAAGTACAAAATTGTGTACCTCGAAGATGTGTACAGAAGTGGACAGGAGCAAGGGCACAGGTTGATGATATTGATTGTGAACTTATTTGGCCATTGAACCTTCATTAAGTGCTTCTTTTATGGTCTCTATTTGATTTAATTGTTTGCCCTCTTTTGCTATCCAGCTGGAACATCACTTAATTGCCATTCACTTATATGTATATATATATATATATAAGTATATATCTGACTGTCTGTCTATTTGTTTTACAGCAACTATCAACAGATCCAGCATCTGGGCTACGCCGGTCACGAAATTGCAACCGAGAGCATCTCCCAGCAGCTGGGACTCCAGGACAAGGGCTACGAGGAGTGGGTGGGCGAAATGATTGGCATGCGTGAAATTCTGCATCACTTTGCGAATGTGTCCGTGAACGATGTGGTTGGCATGCGTGCTCCATTCCTCAAGCCTGGCCGCAATACCCAATACAAGGTAAGTCTGTAACACACATATAGATGCACTCACACACCCACACTCACACTCACACACACACATTCACAAATACACTTACGAGGCAGCCGCAACAGAGATGCACATAATTGATTGCCAATTATCAGCTGTAGTTCTTGAAATTGATCGATGACAATCTGAAAAGTGCCGTTAGATGAAAACAGTTTAGCGCACATTGTTTTAAGCCGAGCAGCGAATAGGCCATATAAAGCTGGACTCGATGTAACATCATATATAATCTGTAATCATAGATAGCCCAACTTTTATTAGAAGGTCTAAAAATATGAAAAAAAAATTTTAAAATATATTTTAAAAATTATCTAAAATATATAGTTTTTGTACATCTAAATCATAAGTCCTAAAGTGAGTTATTCCTATAAAAAAGACTGAATTTACTTTCCATACAGTCTTGAGCTTTATTTGCAAATATTTGACTGGCTTTCATGAGAAAAAGATCTAAACTTGTAAAAAATATCGAAATATCTAGTTTAATATCTAAAATAAATTGTTTTGTGTTGGTATTCATATATAAAAAAAGACATTTAATAATAAAAAATATTAACAAAAAAATTAAAAATTTAAATTTCAGCAGAAAAAATTTCAAAATTCCTAAAAGTGTAGAAAAGATCTAAAAATCTAGGTTTCATTTTCCAACCATTAAAAAACAAAGTAAGCAAAAACAAAAATTTGTAAATTAGAATGCAGAAATAAATAAAATTAACAAACCTTAAAAATAGTAAAAATAGAGGGATTAAAAACATAAATTGTTGCATTGGGTTAATTCCTACATCCATACGTTTAGTTCCTGGCTAATTTAATCGCTATATAATGGCCGGTATTTAACTCGTTCTAATCGATATTTTCTCTTAACTTCGTAATACCAAAATTCAGAAATTTACATAAAAACAACTTTTTTTTTTTGTTTAAATACATGCAAAATCCAACGCAATTCGCAGGACAGGGTCACAGCCAAAGCACAATTCACAACAACAACACTCATACACACACTCATACACTCACACACACGCACACGGATGCAGAGACACTTGACATGACGACAAGACACATCAATGTCACAACACACACGATTATATTATAACGGTCCACATGATAATATAATGGCGCCCAGCCAAACGTCATCATCGCCATCTTCATTATCATCATTATGATCATTATCATGATTGGATGATTGGATGATTGGGGTGCGCGAGAGGCATATCTATTCGTATTTAAAATCATATCAATATCAGATCACTTTCCAAACATAATGGCCTTAAATGCCTCTGACATCCACCTGATGGGTGGCTTCTGGGCGGTGGGCGGTGGGCGGTGTGGGCGTCAAGTGGTGGGCGTGTCAGTGTCAAAAGCACGTAATGATATTAGTGTGCGAATGTACAAAGTTTATTATCTGTTGCATTGAGCCCGGCCATAATGACGCTGATGAATGGCTAATGATATTGTCGCCGGGCTTGTGGCCTGAATGAAATCCTCGTAATCAAGATAAGCGCCCATGTACAGCTCTTAAAGATAGAAATCGGAATTATATTGTTCGGAATGCAGTTAAAAGCTGGAAAATTGTGTCATTTGTGTTTGGCTGCTGCTTCCTCATTCTTCTATACTATGCTAATGATTCACTTTTCGTTCATTGAACAGGTTTTGGAAGACTTTAACTACATCTACGACAGCTCCATAACAGTGCCACCAATCGCAGTTCCCGTCTGGCCATATACACTCGACTACAAGATCTCGCACGAGTGCAAGAGCGGCACCTGTCCGTCGCGCACCTTCCCGGGCGTCTGGGAGGTACCATTGAACACGCATTACGTCGAGGGCTTCGAGGGCGGTCACTGCCCCTACATGGACCAGTGTGTGCTCCACAACTTGGACGAGAACGAGGTGTTCGAGTGGCTCCAGGAGGACTTCTCGCGCTACTACGAACAGAACAAGGCCCCCTACATGATGCCCTTCCACACCAACTGGTTCCAGACCAAGCCACTGGAGAACGGACTCCACAAGTTCCTCGACTGGGCGCTCGAACTGTAAGTACAGCCATACAATATGATATATATACATATGTATATATCGAATTGTTAATATAGCCAGAATATGTAATTTAGATTATATTGATCGAACTGCAAGTACAGCCATACAATATGATAAATATTATATAAATTTAATTGAAGATATTATATAATATAGAAATCGAATTGTAAGTGTAGCCAGAATATATAATATTTATTATATAGACAATATGATAAATATTATATAAATTTAATTGAAGACATTATATATTATACAGATCAAATTGTAAGTGTAGCCAGAATATATAATATTTATTATATAGATCGAATTATTAAAATAGCCAGGTTAAACCTTATATATATTATATAGATCGAATTCCAAGTATATCTATGGAATGCTTTATATGTTATTGATATATATCATATGTATCATAGACATCGTTTTAAATGAATAATCAGGATATATTATACAGATAAAGTAAAGTATAGCTGGGAAACACTGTATATATATGGACCAGAACATATCGAAATATTATTTAGATCAAACTGTCAGTATTTAGAAAAGATATAATATATATTTTATATATATATATATAAAGCTATACTTCTAGTTCGTACATATAAATATGTATGTATTATTGATCGAATTATAAATATAGCTCAAATATGTAATGGTATATATAGTCAAAAAATACAGTTTATATTATATAGATCATATTGTATATATGTATAGTATATCATGGAGATCGTTAAAAATGTATTAATAGAAAATTGCATATATATATACACTATATACATTATACTGATCGAACTGAAAGTATAGCTGGGAAATACTATATTATTATATAGATCGAATTAAGTATATAGTCTGCAATAAACATATATATAGCTCTATATGTAGCTCAAATTTTAAGTATAGCTAGAATAATAATATGGATAGGCAGGAAATACCATAAACATATATCACACACATATTTTAAGCTCAGATCTATTCTAATATGGATCTATCTAAATGTCTCTGGCAAGTCGGACAACTAACTGCCTACCGAGGGTCGAGTGCTAGGTTTAAGTTTTCAGTGCTATTTGAAAAATCGGCTAATGGTTTTATAATATACGGCCAAGAAGTGCCACATATAAAAAAAAAACCTTTCCCACTTGGTAGCTGTTGACTTTTTTGTTTTGTTTCTAATGTCGCTAAGCGAAATAATAAGAATAAGGAAAACTTTTGTGGGTTTGTTTATCCTCATACGCTGGCCTTAATGTGGGGAACACAATTAAAATGTTGACTTTTCATTTGGTGGACACAGTTTTTGGCATAGGCTCAAGTGCAATTTTGTTGGCTACGCACGAGGCTTTTAATTTTTCATAAATGTATTTCTCGACTCTGGGCTCTGTTGTTGGTGTTTTCTTAATTGAAAGCCAACTTCACCCACATACACGCACACAGACACACGCACACGGACACACACATACGTACACAAATACATGGACAGCTGGCGTTTCCTGCAGTACGCTTCCGATTGCCGCTGGCAAGTTTTATATTCAATTAAAAGAAAGCAAAAAAACAAAAAGCGAGAAGCGAGCAAAGCGAGGAAAGCGAGGAAAACGAATGCCTGGCAGAGGCAGCAGCACCACCAGCACCACCAACAAAAACAACAATATTGGCAATTGCTATAAAAATTGCTTGAACAAGCGGCATATGCTGCTAGTCGGAGGCGTCCAAAAAGGGGGGAGGCTCCATTGATGGCCCCGACACGGACACGGACACGGACAAAGGGTCGGACAGCGGTCGCGTCTATCTGCGACAGGTTGATGCCGCGCTCGCTCCACACCATTCCAACTCCAACTCCAACTCCAACTCCAGCTCCAGTTCCAGCTCCAGCTCCAGCTTCAGCATCAGCTCCAACAGCTCCGGCAGTCACTCAACCATATGCACAGCTCTCGACGCTCTCGACGGTATCCCGAATCTCAGCCAATGTCCAACAAAGGCGACGCTGTGGTCAGAACAAAAAAAGAACAGAAGCAGCAGCAGAAAAATAAAAAAAAAAGAAGAAAAATCGCACGTTTTAATGAGAAAAGTTTAATTTTGTTAAACTTTCATTTTGAAAAATATCTGCGCAGGCACAGCAGCAGCAGCAGCAGCAGCAGCAGCAGCAGCAGCAGCGGCAGCGACAGCGGCAAATCGAGCTCTGAACTCCCAGGGCTCTGGGCACTAGGAGGAGCCGGCAAAGAAAACAATAAGCCGGAGGAGGCGGGGCCGGGCGACTGGGCCGTAGCTTACTAAAAGCCATGTTAAAACGCACAAAAACAACATGAGGGCCAACAGAGAGACACACTGTTACATGGCCGAAACGTGGGGCGGTTCAGGTTAGAAAAGCGTTCGAATGGACGGCGGGGGGTGTGGCGTGTGTGGCATGTGGCATGTGGCATGTGGCATAAAAGTGCCAACAGCGTATACTACTCGTCTACCGGCGGCAGGGACACAAAACTTCCGTAATGAAGTTATGTGCTGATAGCATCGCACTTTGTCAGCAATGGCCACGCATTTGGGCGGGTATCGCGCGTCGGGTTGCCAGCAGCAGCAGCAGCAGCACAAGCAGCAGCAACAGCAGCAGCAACGAGCCGTCAAGCGTGCCGCATTATAATTCTCATTTTATATCAGCAATATTAAATACCCTGTAACCATTTCGAGCGGCTATGTTTGAAGCCTAATCAATTTTTGACACACATATAAATAGAGCAAAGCTCATCTGTCCGTGCTAGAGAATTGAAATAGATCTATTTTGAAGCTCCTTCCATACATTCTATACAAATTATGATAAACTATAAAACGGAAAGCTCATTACAATCGATTTTGTGCTTAGGCCGAGGCGCATATTGAAAATATTGACCATTCTGTAAAGATAAGCGCACAAGCACCAAAGTTATGCAATAACGCTTTTGTCCCAGTGTGCGGGTAGAGGAAGAACACATTACAGCATTGGAATGGCACGTTCCTTAGGGTATCTTCCAGGCGAGCAGACCCGTCCAAAGCACTCTGGCTTGTTTCTTTATGTAATTTTTAATGAAATCAAAATACAAGCACTCATAATTTCAAACCTAATTGAGCCTCGCAAGTGCTTTCCACATACCACAAGGCAAGGGCAGATAACGAGAGTTATTGGACCAAGTTTTTTTTTTTTTTTTTGTTTTTAATAATGACAAACAAAAACCCGGGCTTGTGGTTGTAGACCAGGCCATCAAAATGAATCCTGTGAAGTTTAGGAAGCCGGTTTAAGCCATGAGTGGAAAAAATTCATCTATATTTCATGCTCTTAAATCTAGGGCGAACGATAAAATTATGGATTACATTTTATATTGCAGATATTCAGCAGATTGTGTTGAGTCGAAGCTGAAATAGATTGAAGTAGATGGGTTAAGAACCCGGCCTTATAAATGTGCTGCGAAAGGCCACTAAGCTAATCGGTTTGACTGGAGAGCAAGCAAAACAAACTGAAACTGAAACTAAAGCTGGTCGCAGGCCATGCGAAGTGAATTAAAGTTGCAACTCAAATCAGTTGGAATGAGAAGCGCAGAGGAGGGCGCGCGGAGGAGGGGAGGGAGAGAGGGCCAACATTGCATTAAGTTCAGGCAGAGGAGTCGAACTCTTTCGCTTTCGCACTCGCAATCGAGCAACTCTCTCAATAACTCATCTGCATGTTGTGGCACTAAGATAGAAGTTGGTCGTATGCAGTTGGCTGACATAATGCTCGCTCTTGGACTGAATGCAGGTGTGTCTGAGTGTTTGACTGTCTGAGTGACTGTGTGTCTGTGTGTAGGTGTGCGGCAATTGCCAAAGGATATTGAAGGCTAAAGCGGGTCTGAGGCGTTGTTGAACGGGTTGAGCTAAAGCTAAACTGAATAGCAGCTGCTGCAAAACTATTTCTCGCACAATTGTGCGAAGTTTTTAATTAGTGTGAATGACTTTCAACATTGCTGTAGATGTGGCAGAAAGCCGTGGCCGTGGCCGGGGCAGGGACAGGGGCAGGGGCAGGGGCAGAGACAGCAACGGGCACGGCAGCGGAAACCGGAGACGCAGCCGGGTCCAGGCGTTAAACTGTTTGCATGAGATGCTTGAAAATGCGTGCCACAATGATGAAACGCCTCCCACCCAGGTGCCACAAGCTGCGCACGAGAGGGAGGCGAATTGGAGGCAGACACCTGTTAAAGGCCAATGTGCAACTATGAACAATTGTGGCAGACTCGCAGCTAAATCAGCAAACGAAAAGATGTTTTTAGTTAAGCTCTGAAATTCGTTGTCTTAATCTGACATAACTGTACCTACTCTCGATTGTGCTTATCGATATGAATAATCGAAAGGTTGATCTCGAGCAATTTATTGAACATTCTTGTATTTTCCTTAGTCAAGCATTAAAATTTTAAATCTCATGTAAGTGTAACTAATTTCGATTGTTGTTATCGATTTGAAATATAGAAAAGTTTCAACTCGAGCAATTTATTGAACATTCTTCATAGCAAAAGAATAATTTAGTCAAACACTGAAATGCGTTATCTGGCTTCTAATATATCCCACCCCCAATTCTCACTTAACTGTACCTACTCTCGATTGTTCTTATCGATATGAATAATCGAAAGGTTGATCTCGAGCAATTAATTGAACATTCTTGTACTTTCCTTAGTCAAGCATTAAAATTTTAAATCTCATGTAAGTGAAACTAATTTCGAATGTTGTTATCGATTTGAAATATCGAACAAGTTTCAACTCGAGCAATTTATTGAATATTCTTCATAGCAAAGGATAATTTAGTCAAGCACTGAAATTCGTTGTCTGGCTTCTAATATATCCCACCCCCAATTCTCACATAACTGTACCTACTCTTGATTGTTCTTATCGATATGAATAATCGAAAGGTTCATCTCGAGCAATTTATTGAACATTCTTGTACTTTCCTTAGTCAAGCATTGAAATTCGTTGCCAGCTAAATCTCGTATAACTGTACTGTAAATACAAGAACTGTACTTACTCTCGATTGTTGTCATCGATATGAATTATCGAAAAGTTTTCTCTTGAGCAATATATAAATATATATATATATAATATAATATAATATATCCCATCCAATCTCATATAGCTGTACTAACTTTCGATAGTTTTTATCGATTGGTACTATCGAAAAAATGTCATCTCGACAACTTATTGATTATCATTTTTAGTCAAGCATTGAAACTCGTTACCTATCTGAATCTCACATAACTGTACTTACTCTCGATTGTTGTCATCGAATTGAATTTTCGAAAAGTTTTCTCTTGAGCAATACATAATTATATATATATATAACATAAAATGTACTTACTTTCGATTGTTATTATCGATTTGAATGAGCGTAAAAGTATCATCTCGACAACTAATTGATCAATCTTCCGCCCTTGTCATCCGCAGACCCGACGTCTACATTCTGACCGTTACCCAGATGCTGCAGTACATGACCGACCCGAAGGAGCTGCGAGATGTCAGCCAGATCGATTCGTGGAAATGTGACAAGAACATCAACGTGGCGTCCAAGCCGTGCAACATTTGGCAAACCTGCGCGCTGCCGTTCAAGATTCCGGAGCAGAATCTGACTGACACTCGCTACATGGAGACGTGCCGCGAGTGCCCCAATGTCTATCCCTGGCTGGGCGATGCCGGCGGTACGGGCGTCGCGCACGACAATTACGATTATGCGAATCGCGGATCCGATCGGAACACCGATGATGAGGCCGCAGAGTCGAAATAGAGCCGCTCTTAATGATTCCGCCTCCACACTATTCTCCCCCGACTTTCTTTTCAGTCTCCTCTATATTTGTGTTTCCATTTTATTTTTATGTTTTTCTTTCTATTTGCTCTAAACTCTCATTAATTTCGGGCACAAATGCTCGTCATGATGATACAATAATGAGCAATTCTTTGCTTTCCGTTTTATACTTCTTCTTCTTATCATTTCGCCTACTTTTGTAGACTGTAAGCAAAATTGTAACAAATTGTTCTTAGTTTTAATATATATATTCTCTGTATTAATAAATACACAAATTTTTTTTTAAACCTACGTTTTTTATATGAAATGTAAACCGATTTCCTAATTGGTAATAAGTATTAGATTCGATAAATAAAAGTTGAAATTTATCGATTAGTTGCATATGAATGATACTATATATATTGTAATACCCGCTCTATACATATATTGAGAGAAAATAGTTCTCATCTGCTGAATCGAGTCTTATAGGTATAGTTAGAGTACAAGATGCGATAAATGAAAATAGAGACTTATAGCTTGATTGATATGATACTATTTACATATATAAAGTGAGTACCAATACCATCTAGTATAATTGGTTAGTTAGTAAAAAAATATTAAATTCGATAAATCGAAGTAAAAATTTATCGAATAGATGCATTTAAATGATACAATATATAGCTTAATACTTAGTCCACACACATAGGGAGAGAGAGAGAGATAGAGAATAGTTCTCATCTGCTGGATGGCGTGTAATAAGTAGAGTTTAAGTGTTAAATTCGATAAATGAAAGTAAAGACTTATCGATATCGATAATATGATATGATTTATATGTCCGCTCTATACATACATATGCATATAGAGAAAGTTCATAAACTGATTTAATAGCTAGTAAATTGGTTGGCAATATTATTATATGCCCGATAAATGAAAGTAGAGATTTATCGATTAGTTGCATATGTAAGATACTTTATAACAGTAGAGTATCTGAAAATATGCATATGTAGGGAGTACGGACAGATTAGTTCTGAGCTGGTGCCTCGGGTCAAATGTTTAACCGAGCAAGCCAGCAAACCAGGTGAAAACCCGCAATCCAAAACTTTTGCCAGCGAAATCAACTATGTCCATGTATTTAAAACCGAAATTAGACGCGACGGCACCGAAGGCAGCGCCCAAAGGTCGCCGGCAAACAAAAAAAAAAAAAAAAAACGAAAAAAAAATTAAATAAAAAAATCCGGCGAAACTTTTACAATTTCAACGGGGAGAAAAACACGTGCAAAGCGTCAAAGAGAAGACGCGACGTGGATGATGAGGGCGACATCGCAGGTGAGCGTGTCACACCACACTGCACCACCCACACACACACACACACACACACACAGTCAAACACGAATAGCTTAAAGAACGACAAACAACATTATGAGTGTTACACATGAAGAAAACTATTTCATTTTCGTAATGTCCTTTGGGCTAGCACTTTTTTTAATATAAGCGTATTCATAAAAAAACAAAACAGAGTCACATAATTAATATAATCATATAATACAAATTTATTGGCTTCTTTGTAATATATAGCAAGAATTGGTGTACATAATTCAAGGAATAGACTCTGAGATCCAAACTTTTTGTACATTTATTTTCAAGAATACAAAACGTAAACAAATATTTAATATGCTACTCAACATACGAATTGAATATTTTTAAGTTTTTCGACTCAACTCAATGTGAAATTATCTTATTTCTTATGTGAGTAAAATATTATTACGGGGTAACATGGAGTTGAGCAACAATTTGTTTTAAAGTCCACGCTGTGCGTTTGGTTCGTTTTGCAAAGTTTTGTTTTTTTTTTTGAAACGAAACTACAAACACAAGCAAACACACACATTTCATACACTCAAACATACAAGCCACACACTCACACTTAACACACATACAAACACACACACACACCAACATACACATACACATAGAGTCTATATATAAAAATGGGACATGAAAGCGCATTCATTGCTGCTGTTTGCTTAGAACAAGTGCCAGTGTCTTTCTATGTGTGTGTGTGTGCATGTGAGAATTTGTGTGTGTGTATGTGAGTGTTTTTTCGCCAACTTTAGTTGAAAATGAATGAATAAAGTTAGTCAGACAAATTGCATTTTCCGAAAATATTATCCCAAACAAGTAATTGAAAATTTGTTGGTCGTATTTATGCCCACATCGTAGTTGCGGACATATATAGATATAGATATAGATATAGATATAGATATAGATATAGATATAGATATAGATATAGATATAGATATAGATATAGATATAGATATAGATATAGATATAGATATAGATATAGATATAGATATAGATATAGATATAGATATAAGATATAGATATAGATATAGATATAGATATAGATATAGATATAGATATAGATATAGATATAGATATAGATATAGATATAGATATAGATATAGATATAGATATAGATATAGATATAGATATAGATATAGATATAGATATAGATATAGATATAGATATAGATATAGATATAGATATAGATATAGATATAGATATAGATACAGATATAGATATAGATATAGATATAGATATAGATATAGATATAGATATAGATAGATTATTATAATTATTATTCGGTAAGGTAGCGCAAAGGAACAGTTAATCGCGTTCAAATGTGACTGGCAAAAGAACAGCGGTACACACGTCTTCTTCTTCACTTCTCGCGCAATGTCACGTGCGAGTGGGCGTGGCAAAGTGGGTTAATTGTTAAGCGGCGTGTGACTTTTTTAAGCCAAAGCTCTCCAACCACTCGTCAAGACACAAAGGCACGCACTCGCACACACACTCGCACACACACTCGCACGCACACTCGCACACACACACACACACTTACGCACACATATGCGCACATGCGACAAAAAAATAATACGAATATGATGTCAAGAGCGTAATTATTGAATTACTCTGAACACACACACTCACACACTCGCGCACACACACACTCACACACACACTCAGGTGTGACTCGTAAAAAAGCAAAGGTGGCGCTTGTACGTGGTAATATTATGCAATATAAAGTGCCAACTTGTAAATGTGTAAAATGCCAGTTACAACTGAATGTGGGCGGGACGGGGCGTGGCGGGCCATTCGGGGCGGTTGGCAACAAAAAACCAAAACAAAACTACATCAACAACAACAACAACAACTGTAATAACAAGATAAAACAAGTAAAAGTACATCAGTCGGCACTGCCCGACTAGCAGACACCTCGTACCGAGCTTCTGCTTCTAATATTATGGCTTCAATATATATGTATATATATCTATAAATATGTACACACACACACGCACACTTGGTTCACGCTTTAGCTATGTTTTTTCTTCACCAACATCATTGATATCTTGAAACGATAAAAGTTATCGATAGTTTATCGGATTGAAAGTTGATAAACAGTCCATGCGAGGCAGACAGAGAGACAAAATGAATGAAAGTAAGATTCAGATATAGAAAGAATTGAATGATGATCAAGAAAATATACATACTTATATAGTTATACATAATTATATAGTTATAGTATATATATAAACACACAATTGAGCTCAAACATAATACCCTGTTTGCACATTTTGAATGGGTGGAGGGTATGCTAAAGGTAGCTACAGTGTCCAACATGTTGCCACCGACCAGGGGCAGGAGCAGCGCCCACCATAACGGTAACTGCCAACGCACGGCACGTTCCCGGCCAGCAGAGTCATACAAACGCACACACACACACACACACACACACACACACACAGAGTCACTCACACACAGGCATTCGCTTATGCGGTTAAAGTAGTGGCAAAAGTAGTAGCCAGCACGCAAAATATAAAAAACAAACCGTTAGCTATGCAGAAGTTCACACAACTCAACTATAAGTACCCTGTACAGTCCACAGTTTTTTGTTAGTAGACCAAAAAATACCCTGTACAAGCTGCAGCTCCTAGCGTTGTCTAGTCTTCAGGACTAGACAAACAAATAGACTCCTCTTCAAGCTTTGCTAACAGCGTATGTAAATATAAGAATAACAAAATTAATAAAAAAAAAGAACTAACAAGTGATTGCCTGAGTTAGCATAGCCTACGAAGCCTGTCTTTTACAGGGTACAAAGAAGCGCGGCATTCAGACATATGTGTATATGCTTTTTCCCTTAAACATTTGTGTGAGTGTGTGTGTGTGTGTGTGTGTCGGCGAGTATGTGAGTTTGCAGCGCGTGCCTTTTGGCGTCCATGTGGTAACACACACCTTCACCACCAACCAACACACACTCACACACACACTTACACATACACAAGCCTTCAACTATCCATAGAAAGAAATGTTTACCTTAAATTACCACCAGCCACACTTTCCCCTCCCCCAGCATCTTCATACATATGTGTGTGTGTGTGTGTGTGTGTGTGTGTGTGTGTGTGTGTGTGTGTGTGTGTGTGTGTGTGTGTGTGTGTGTGTGTGTGTGTGTGTGTGTGTGAGTATCTATGTGTGTGTGTGTGTGTGTGCAGCCGTGAGTCGCAAAACTTTGTCATTTAGTTAGGTGTAAGTTAGTTTTTGGCTTAGCAGCGCCAACACTAATACTAAAACACTTTAAACAGTTGCCACCGGGTCGAAGGATGCCGACTGCAGGTGATGCAGGTAGAGAGTTACCGTAATTTAGTGCAGTTGCAGAATGTGCGTACGTGTGGCATAAGACATCAACCCCTCACACACACACACACAGATGGAGCTACAACTTTGGGCCACGAGCTGACTGCATTAAATCAAACAAACAGCTTGACGAAAGGGCTTCAAATATGAGAATATTCTAAAAAAATGTATTCGCGAGTGCAGTACAGTGGTACTTGGCAGAAAGAACTTTTGCCATAAGATGATTAAAGGTATATGAACAGAGCTACCACAAATTCACACTTAGAAAAGAAAAGGAAAAAAATACTAAAGACTAAAAAATGAGAAAAAAATGAATGGAAGAAAAAGTATGAATTTGAGTTAATTCGTAAATCGGATGTAACTACATACGGTACGATATTTATTACACTGCCGGCGCAACAATAAAATCTAAAAAAAAATAAACGGTCATGAGAATCACATAGAAGAGCATTTAATACAAATGCATACATCGATATTCTTTTTGCTATCAATCGTAAAACTCGATTTTTGTTTCTTAGTTTGTCAATTAAGCAACAGTTATAAATGCCAATTAGTATTATAACTGCAAACTTCCTCTTTCCTAAATCACAGTGGGAGAAAAAGCGTCAGATAGAGTTATTATAAATAACAGTAATAGCATATCTTTATTCACTAGATTGCCAAAACACAAATATAATCAAAGTAAGTCAAACTTGTATTCATGAGAATCACATAGAGGGGCATTCAATTACAATACGTATAGCGATATTCTTTATACTATACATTTTTCATTGTGAAAACTAAGTTTGCAGTCGATTGAGATTTCTTTCACCTTTAAACAGTTATAATTCCCAATTAGTATTACAATTATACAAGTAAACAATCTTTGTACGGGTCCATTAAGTGAAGCCTTGATACGGATATACCGAAACACCCATCAGTGAGTTAAAACGAATCGAATCGAATCGAATTTCTTAAGAGCTGGTTTCTTTATAACGCCCCCTAGCCAGAATCTTTTTGAATAGCTATCCACGTATTCGTAATCGCTCCATGAGTAGTTATTAGCTTATGCTTAAGTCCGCGACTTCGTGCTCATTATTTGGCGCCTTGCCTCCAGCTGTGGCAAGGGGCGTGGCACGGCCTGCCTTGATTTGGCTTGCCATGGCGCATGTGAAGCAACTGAAAATCGATTAACGTGGCTTTAATGCTCGCCCAATGCTCCGTCACTTGGCAATCGCAACAACATGTTGACAATGGGAGCGCGACAAACTTCTCGCCCCGGAGCATGTCTCCAACTCTCGCAGCTGGCACCGGTGTAAGTGGATGGCATACCCGCCGACTAACACAAAGACCCCCCCCCTTTCCCACCAACCCCACCCTGCCCGCCAGCAGCCTCCCTTCAGGAAGTTGCTTTTGACTTCGCGCGTGCCGCGTGAGCGCGATTAACGGTATTAATTGTGACAGATTTACGCATTCATTGTCTTGGGCGTGGTCCCCACCTTGTCGCATTTGCAAACATTTAAATCCCAATGCTGTTAATGATGGGGCCATGTTTTCTGAACCTTAACGGCTTTAAATTGTGGCCCTAATCGATTTTGTTTTATACACTCTATAGATATAGATATAGATATAGATATAGATATAGATATAGATATAGATATAGATATAGATATAGATATAGATATAGATATAGATATAGATATAGATATAGATATAGATATAGATATAGATATAGATATAGCTATAGATATAGATATAGATATAGATATAGATATAGATATAGATATAGATATAGATATAGATATAGATATAGATATAGATATAGATATAGATATAGATATAGATATAGATATAGATATAGATATAGATATAGATATAGATATAGATATAGATATAGATATAGATATAGATATAGATATAGATATAGATATAGATATAGATATAGATATAGATATAGATATAGATATAGATATAGATATAGATATAGATATAGATATAGATATAGATATAGATATAGATATAGATATAGATATAGATATAGATATAGATATAGATATAGATATAGATATAGATATAGATATAGATATAGATATAGATATAGATATAGATATAGATATAGATATAGATATAGATATAGATATAGATATAGATATAGATATAGATATAGATATAGATATAGATATAGATATAGATATAGATATAGATATAGATATAGATATAGATATAGATATAGATATAGATATAGATATAGATATAGATATAGATATAGATATAGATATAGATATAGATATAGATATAGATATAGATATAGATATAGATATAGATATAGATATAGATATAGATATAGATATAGATATAGATATAGATATAGATATAGATATAGATATAGATATAGATATAGATATAGATATAGATATAGATATAGATATAGATATAGATATAGATATAGATATAGATATAGATATAGATATAGATATAGATATAGATATAGATATAGATATAGATATAGATATAGATATAGATATAGATATACTTCACATTTAGAAAGATTGATTGATAAATGTGGAGGCTGTTTAGCATAGTACAGTTACTCTATGCCAATGTTAACCTAATTAACTATTTGTAAAAACGAGGAACCACTCGAAAATTATGTTCAGTGAATTACGCATACGCAATGTGGCCACAATTTTGCTGTCAGTTTGCATTATTTAAGTGAGTTTCAATTGGTTTGAAATTGGATGATGGGAAGGCGGGACGAGAAGGGGGGACTAAACCACACTTACATTTGTTATAAACAATAATTTTGGAAATTGTGTGATTGTTGAAAAACGCAAACATGATTCATTTTGGGCCAGCATCGTAAATATTTCAGTAATGAGGCAACCAGGCAAACGAATGCCCCGAGTGGATGCTTGTTTAGATACCTGCTATGCAGACCCTCGAAACATTCCACCCCACGCATATTTATTGCAACTGTAAATTCGTAAATTTGTAAATTTGTAAATTTGTAAATTTGTAAATTTGTAAATTTGTAAATTTGTAAATTTGTAAATTTGTAATTTTGTAAATTTGTAATTTTGTAAATTTGTAAATTTGTAAATTTGTAAATTTGTAAATCAATTTCACGTTCATCTTTCAAGCGCTTTTAATTAGAATTCAATGCAAGCAAATGAAATGAAATGAAAAGAAATACAAAAGGCAGTAATTCTATCTTCACATGTCAATCATTGCCGTAATTTAAGCTCACAATTTACCTATTCAGCTGTCCGGCGTATTGTTCGAATTGAAGTCCGTATATAGAGATATGTATTTCAGATATTTAAATTTTAGTCTAGCATTGTGTGTGGAATTGGTTTTCGGATTTTCCGCCAAATGCCGCAGAGAACTCTCCGAGATACTATTATTAATGGAAAATGACAGAATAAGATTCGAACTACCTAAAATAATAATCTATATGTATAATTGAATAGATGAGCAAAAAATAGGTTATTTAAAATATTTTATATTTTCAAATATGTATACCGAAATACGTTTCCTTGTCAGGTTTCGAGTCCCAGGTAAATGCGTTATTCTATATTATATTTTTGATTATAATAATAGAAATAATGTAAAAAATGAATTGATCTTCGAGATAAGCAACTTTTTTTATAGTTGTTGGGTCCATACATTCACTCAGGCAGCAGAGCTTAATTTTAAAAGATACACTTAATATATTAAAAAAAATTAAGATCTATGGCTGAAATAGTTTCGAAGATCCACGAACGGGACAATTTATACAGACGTATAAGATAAGCAGAAAAAATTTGATGCTCAAGTCAAACTCAGCCTCAAAAAGGAAGCAATGACAATGTTTAAATTTGACTTACAAATAATTCAAGAGAAATAAAATTTTGACTGAAAATGAAAATGAATAAAAATACTTTGCTAAATGTCAGAGAGCAATAACAACAAAATATATATATATATATATGACTGTTAATTACACAAACACATATATCTATATATATATATATATATATATATTGGAATAAATATATAAATGGGACCCTTGGCAACCAGAAATCGGTAAAATTACCACTAGGAGGCCCATAAAATGCCATTGAAATTAAATTACGCGAAGCAATAAAATTTATGTTCTATTTTCGCCAGTTTAATTGAGAAATAATAAGAAAGAGCGACTGCCTGTGGCAAGCCGACTTTTAAATACCCTTAAAACCATTCTACATATTACAGTATGTTTTCCTAATTAAAATTGTTCAACACTGAAATCTACTTTCAACCAAACAAGGGGCTTAAAGTTAATGCAGTATAAAGACTTTTGGATCACCTTCAATGTGTGTATGTTAATGTAGGGTATTCGACTCCGACTAGTGGCACAAATAGATTCGCATCCTTTAATCAGGATGTACAAATGTTCGAGTAGGTTGTTCGAATTGTTGCAAAGGATGACACAGCTTATAACTGGATACCGTGTAGCATGTACCATAAACCGTATACCAAATACCAAATAGCAAATACCGTACGCCGTATGCCTCGTGCCGTTGCCCAGTCCGTCCGTCCGTCCGTCCGTAAACGTGCGGGATTCTCGGCTTGTTTGTAGTTTGATGTAGATTGGCTTCGACTCCGACTCCAGCTCCAGCTCCAGCTCCAGCTACGGCTCCGGAAGTTTAGCGCATTGCAAATGCAGCATTTCTCCAGATGTATGTGTATATATGTGTATGTGTGCGTGTGTGTATGTGGGTTGCGTTTATGCGGCTCGTTGTTGTTGAAAAGCGCAGTCCGTGCCGACACCCCGGCCAATGCAAATATATGCACATGTGTAGGCCATGCGAGTTGTTAGAGCCCACAGTATTGGATAGCCGGATGGTGAGGGGGAAGGGGAAGGGAAATGCATGGGGATGGGGATGGTGGGGTGGGGATTCCGTGGTTTTGTAGGTGGCGGAATGCAATTGGCCTCAGTCTCTGTGACGCTGTGAATAAACAGCAGACTGCATCAAAAGAAAGCCAGGACGCAATGCAACGACCAAAGACTAGTCGAGCACAAACAACTCGCACACATACACGCACACAGACACACTCAAACGAGTTGGAGTAAAGTCATATCAGGAAGCTTTTGTGCCTTAAGGTCACTCACAATGCGTCGCGGGAGAGTTCATCATGAACAGGCAAGTGACAGCGGCCGAAGCTGCGTGTGTGCGAGTGTGTGTATGTTTGTGTGTGTGTGTGAGTGTCGTCGACTGGATGCATTCACCATGTCAGCTGGCTGAGCCGCATCAAGTCAAAGGACCAGGTCATAAAGCAGGACATTTGCTCGTCAGAGCCATGCATAAAGGTCAGCCATATGGAAAAGAGCCAAAGCACTTGAAAGGCAATTAAAACCTGAATCCAATCCGAACATCAATCAGAGCCATATTTATACATGTGCATATATACATACATACGTAATACGTATATAGGTATGAACATCAATACACCCATTGACTGGTATTATTTTTTGCCTTTGCATTGAAGATTCAACTAATTGAAAGTATTCCACTTATCAAATATCTTAATGCGATTTTAGCCACATCGGATCAGCATTGATAGCCCCCAATAGCTACTGAAGTTGGATCCCATCTAGGTTAAAGACCATTCTACATCTCAACAAAATGTAGACCATTTGGACAACGGCTTTGCTTTTTGACTAGAACTTCACTTGTTCAAAGAATCGGTTTCTTCTTCTACTTATAACTGTACTTGGGTCTAGCGAATTTCCGTGTTCGTTCCATTTAACGAATTTTCCAACTCTTCATGACCAAAATGTAGCTGTTCCATCCGCCAATTGAGGAAGTCGATTTTCGAATATGTATATTAAATTGAACAATGGGCTTAATTAGTCCAGGTCAAAGGGAACTTCTTCTCCGATAACCTGAATCCCGTCCGATTACCAGCTTTCTCCATATAATAATCTTCTTGGATTCTACTTTGAACATTCAATTCCCAACTATTGAGTTGAAATTGACTGGACCTATACATATGTAGTACCTCTCGTATTGTCTAAAAGGAGAAAACAAATCATCTGATCGTTTACACTCCGAATGTATGAATGCGTCGATCTCGGCAACCATAAGAATTAAAGACTTGATATTTTAAAGGTACGTTCTCCTTTAGCACGCGCATATCGAGCGTGATTTCGATATTCGATAACTCTTCCCGTCTGCTTGTAATCGATAATAGGTTTTAATTTTACGAGTATATCTCGCACAGTAAATAGTCTTCAAACTTCGTAAAATCAGCTAGGGGAAACATTAATTTTAAATGCTTCAGATTTTAGATACCTACCACATCCTCCATTATTTCATTAAGATTTTTTTTTTCTTGTTACATTTATTCTGATTTGGAACTCATGAAGAAATATTCAAACCTGTAAGTATATACTCACACATATGCAAGCGCGTTAGTGTGTGCATATAAGCTCCGCCTGTCAATGATCTTTTGCTCACGCTGAGATACCCCTCGAATTCACTTTGCTATACATATAAGAAGCATATCAATACATCGGCACTGCGAATATTTTAAACTTATCAAATTCTTTTTTAGCTATTAAATACAGCTGCAGATGTGAAAGCGAGTGCGAATGCGAGTGCGAATGCGAGTGCGAGTGCGAATGCGAGTGCGAATGCGAGTGCGAATGCGAGTGTGAGTCTGCATGGAAACCGGTCCACCCTAAAACGAAACAAGAACAGCAAACAAAAACAGTTCAGTAAAGATAAGCAAAAAAGCAGCAAGAAGCAGAGGCATGGAGCAGCTAAACAAAGGGAACCTGATCGCAGGTCGTCAGTATCGAGTGAGCTGCATGATTGTAACGAGCACAAATTTCGGAGTTGAAGTGAAAATATGTCACGCCCCATTCTATTGATACACGGCGGAGCTGGAGACATTACCGATGCGCGGGTGGAAGGCAAGTTCAAGGGGATTAAAGAAGCGCTGCGAGCTGCTTGGAAGCATCTTGAGCCGGAAACGGGAGGGTCAAGCAGCGCACTGGATGCCGTCGAGGCAGCCGTGCGTTCCATGGAGCTGGACGAGTCGTTCAATGCAGGCTACGGCTCTTGCCTCAACACCGCGGGCGCTGTGGAAATGGATGCCAGCGTTATGGAGGGGCGGGACTTGCGTGCGGGCTGCGTAACACTGCTGACGGATGTCATGCATCCGATTACGGTCGCCCGCCGGCTAATGGAGAAGAGACGTCACGTCTTCCTTGGTGGCCAGGCGGCACTTGACCTGGCCCTCAGCACGGGTAGCGAACGGCTGCCGGCAGGCGCCCTTGTCACCGAGAGCGCTCGGCAGGCACTGCGTGAGTTTATGGAGCAGGAGGCGCAGGGCTTGGACACAACCTTTGCCCGCACTGAGCTGGACGATGCTCGCACCGATCCAAAAGGAGACACCGTGGGTGCCGTGGCCCTCGATGCGAACGGGCTCATTGTGGCGGGCACCTCGACGGGCGGCATCACGGGCAAGTGGCCGGGCCGCATTGGCGATACGCCGCTGCTCGGATGCGGCACCTATGCCGACAATGCTGTTGCTGGCATTTCCACCACGGGCCATGGGGAGTCCATTATACGATACAACTTGGCCCAGCGCATCTTGGGTGCCATCCAGGGTCAGGGCCAGAGCGCCCAAGCGGCCGCCGAGCTGGAATGCAAAAAGATGACAGAGCGTACCGGCGGGACCGGCGGCGCCATTGTGATCGACCATAAAGGCGAACTGGGCATCAGCTGGACTTCAAAGCGAATGGCCTGGGGCTACGTTCGTGACGGCATCATTCATTATGGCATCAATCACAACGAAGTGTTCCAGGAGCCCTTCGTGGCTACACATGAACAATAAATATGAATAATAGTTATTTTTACAGCTCTTCATTTACCCTCAATCTTATATAAATATACATATATATATATATGTGCATAAATCATTTAAATAAATTACTATTGGTAAAGCACAAAAAATATTATATCTAAATATAAATGATAATGGTGTATGTACATTATTATGAACTGAAAAATATCTTAAAGCATATCTATAATCTATGATAACTATATATAAATTCTACAAAATTGTTCATTACTCCCAGACTGAATTGTTTTTCAATTGTACTTTCCAACTTAAGTAATAGATTATGTCATAAACCTGAGATAAAACAAAAGTCGAGCTCTTATCGCTCTTCAAACATGTCAACGGTTTAGGATCGCTCTCATCATGGCGGATTTAACTAAGAACTATAACTAAGAACTATGTTTGTCAATAAAATGATTCTGCTGACTGTTGGCTGTAAGATTTGGCCGTTGCCTGTGTGGATTTTCGTTTGCCCCTAACATTTGTAAGCAAAGGCAATTTTAAGCATCTAAACGTACATGGCTACATGGCCATTGGACTAACCCTGGCCACCCCTGGGCGCCACTTCACGCTGCGATTCGTGCGCCTTGGTGGTACCATAGCAATACTTGGCTGCCTCGTTGCGGTACTTGTTTTCGTGTTCGACGGAGTGCGAGTTGGTCCGACATTTGACCAGACACAGCTCGAAGTGATCCTCCACGCTGGCATAGATGTATTTCTGTGTATCTTGCGCCTCCAGCACCTGCTCCAGTAGCGAACGTTTGTTGGGATGCAGGCAACAGGACACACAGTATTCATAGATGCCACAACAGTGCGACGTGGCATTGCAACTGTGGCAACTGTAGTAACTGATGCCCGCCAGCTCTACGTTGCAGCAGCCATTGACCAACAACTGCTCTCGCAAGCATACGAAACCGCGCTCATCCGCCAGCAACTTCTGACCCTGCACCGAGTTGCGACAGCGCAGATCCGGATCCCTGGTGCGATTAAGATGTTCCTCGGGCGGTAGCAACTGCTGTTGCCAAAGCAGCGGCCGTGTCCGTTGCACTTTATACTCTTCGTAATGCAGCGCGCTAAATGCTCCCTTCTGTTAGGCGTTGAAGAAAATGTTTATCAGCATTTAGTTGGAACTGATTGTTGGAGCTGGACTCACCCGATCAAAGAGGTTGCCGAATAAGCAAAGAAGAGCCAGCAGTACTAAAATTATATAAATAATGCGTCTTCTCAGCAATCGTGTTAGTGCGGCTGGCCACATAGTATGCGTATGCGGACGTACGCTTCGGCATCATTGCCAACGGTTCTTCCGGGCAATGTTAATTACGCCAAAACTGAAAGCGATGATCTTGCTGATGCTGCCGTCCCACAGCGTTCCACTTGTTTACACACTGAGGGCGCATTTGTTGTCAAATGCTTTGTGAAAGTACTTCCGAAGATATTTGCAATTTGTTTTGAGACAAACAGCTGTCCCCGTCGCTGCCAGATATCGCAAAGTGAACGTCATTGCCGATTACATCTCTCCATAATATATCGATTATTTTGAACTATCGAATTAAATTCGTTTTGGCAGCTTATAAGAGTAAAGACTGACTTTAAATTCATTTTTTGTTCCAGTTGCATTTAAATTGTTAAGTAAATACAGTAAATAAACTAAAAAAAATCATATTCTTTTATATCTTATATTTAGATGACCAAGTAAATACATATACGGTTAGTAATTCTAATTTTCCTCTCCGGAGGAGCAGTCTGCCAACTCCTGCTCGGCCTTGTAGGCGATAATTTGCTCACGCAAGGCCATATCAGGCTCTAGATGATTAGGCTGTATGCAGGATTGGCTGGCACATCCTACCACCGGACAACGTATACTTCCGTTGTCTTTAATTAAAGCTTGCACGGAATCTTGCTCGTAATGATGGCCGCACTTTATGTTCCGCACGGGATTCACCATTAGTGCCTTCGACCATGGGTCAAACATTGAGACAACCGTGCCACCGGCTTCCATTATATCTGCCACATACTCCTCATCAACATTAGCGGCACCAAACGCGGCTTCAAATTCCCGTTTAAAGCTTTTGTATTCTGTTGATCTTTTAACGTTTTGTTTCTTTTCCTCCTTATCCAATAATTCTGTGCATTTTGCGTCGAGTTCTTCAGCACTCTCAGTTTCTGCGAACGTTTGCTGCAAAACAGCGTCGAGATGTTTCTGCTTGCTGCTTAGCTGAATTATTCGTTCGCCGAGCTCAAGAGCAATAC